>CAKALS010000028.1:116421-128921 GCA_916701275.1 Sebastes miniatus
TGTTGTGTATTTTAGAGCAGACTGGTCTGCAGACCGAAGGGATCCTCAGAGTACCAGGATCAGCTGCTAGACTGAAGGTAACAACTAACCCCCAACCCTAACCCACCTCAGAGACGCTGTTATATATATTATATATATTATATATACAGACGTAGGCAAAGTTGTTGGTAACGTTCCGTTAAAGAGAGAAAAACCCACAATGGTCACTGAAATAACTTGAAACTGACAAAAGTAATAATAAATAAAAATTTACTGAAAATGAACTAATGAAAATCAGATATTGTTTTTGAATTATGGTTCAACAGAATCATTTTAAAAAACAAACTGATGAAACTGGCCTAGACAAAAATGATGGTAGCCCTAGAAAAGATGTAAAATAATGTGACCATAGGGACATATTAAACTAAGGTGTGTCCTGTAATTAGCATCACAGGTGTCTTCAAACTTGTAATCAGTCAGTCTGCCTATTTAAAGGGTGAAAAGTAGTCACTGTGCTGTTTGGTATCATGGTGTGTACCACACTGAACATGGACCACAGAAAGCTAAGGAGAGAGTTGTCTCAGGAGATCAGAAAGAACATTATAGACCTTCATGTTAAAGGTAAAGGCTATAAGACCATCTCCAAGCAGCTTGATGTTCCTGTGACTACAGCTGCACATATTATTCAGAAGTTTAAGGTCCATGGGACTGTAGCCAACCTCCCTGGACGTGGCCGCAAGAGGAAAATTGATGACATATTGAAGAGACGGATAATACGAATGGTAACCAAAGAGCCCAGAACAACTTCCAAAGAGATTAGAGGTGAACTTCAAGGTCAAGGTACATCAGTGTCAGATCGCACCATCCGTCACTGTTTGAGCCAAAGTGGACTTAATGGAAGACAACCGAGGAGGACACCAAATCATAAAAAAGCGAGACTGGAATTTTCCAAAATGCATATTGACAAGCCACAAAGCTTCTGGGAGAATGTCCTTTGGACAGATGAGACAAAACTGGAGCTTTTTGGCAAGTCACATCAGCTCTATGTTCACAGACGCAAAAATGAAGCATCCAAAGAAAAGAACACTGTACCTAATGTGAAACATGGAGGAGGCTCGGTTATGTTATGGGGCTGCTTTGCTGCATCTGGCACAGGGTGTCTTGAATCTGTGCAGGGTGCAATGAAATCTCAAGACTATCAAGGCATTCTGGAGCGAAATGTGCTGCCCAGTGTCAGAAAGCTTGGTCTCAGTTGCAGGTCATGGGTCCTCCAACAGGATAATGACCCAAAACACAGCTAAAAACACCCAAGAATGGCTAAGAACTAAACATTGGACTATTCTGAAGTGGCCTTCTATGAGCCCGGATCTAAATCCTATTGAACATCTGTGGAAGGAGCTGAAACATGCAGTCTGGAGAAGGCACCCTTCAAACCTGAGACAGCTGGAGCAGTTTGCTCACGAGGAGTGGGCCAACATACCTGTGGACAGGTGCAGAAGTCTCATTGAGAGTTACAGAAATCACTTGATTGCAGTGATTGCCTCAAAAGGTTGTGCAACTAAATATTAAGTTAAGGGTACCATCATTTTTGTCTAGGCCAGTTTCATTAGTTTGTTTTTTTAAATGATTCTGCTGAACCATAATTCAAAAACAATGTCTGATTTTCATTAGTTAATGTCGTATCTTTCCTGCGACAGTGCTGTTGAAGTGATGAGAAAGGATGCTCCGCGGACACTGTTCTTGCTGGTATAATAGAGTTTATTACAAACAATCAACAAATGTCATAACGGACGTCTAGAACGTCCGGAGGTCTCAAGTCAAATCTGAAAGTCCTGCACTTCGGGGCTCTTGCACCTCCTTATATCGGGTTCATGTCATGCAACATCTGCGCTGAGGTATGGCCATGTATGGATCCTTTGTCCTACATGTTTATCTTTCAGCCCCTGGACATATCGTATGACCATATGTCTCCACGTATGCTTCTTACACATATGTTTACAATTAGGGGCCTCACGGTCTTGTGCAAGACTTGAAAATATACCACATATTCCCCCCTTCGAGACTTACACAAAGTCTCGAAAAAATAAAAGAAGAGACATACAGGTGTATTAACATGACAAATTTAACAACCCGCCCTTTTTACCATTGAAACAACTGTATGGAGTATAAAAGTGAGAGTGAAAAACCTGTCAGGCAGCTAATCTTTCTTGAAATATCCATTAAACAATGTAGACAGGAAAATTCTCTCACGGTCCCTCTGCCACGGCGACCATACGTAGTACTCCATAACACTGAAATGAGGAATTTTAGCAATTTGTGTATGGAAATGACTTAAGCAAATACATATGGAACTCTCAGCAAATCAAAACAAGACAATGTCCAAAGTCAGGCTGGTTGACCCATCGCACCTTTCTATGGACCTTTTCCTGCCTACCCCACTGTCCCTAAACATCGAGAAAAAGAAAACATCTGAGGTCCCATTATATTTAGAAACCATCATTTGCCAAGCATGTAATACACAAAAAAGACAATTCATTTTTAAGAATACTAATGTAACATCTAAGAGAAGACATAAGACTGTATAACGCTGCAGTTTCTCAGCAGCCTTGACTCCGGTGTAGTATCGATGACGTCTTGACTCTGGATGTTGTATCGCCAGTCCACGTCCAGAGTTCTTCAGGCCATTCGTATTTTCATGTTTGAAGTGTCTGAACCCATTCAGCCCCTCGGAGTCCCTGACAATCCACCACCCTCACAGTGGTCTTCCATCGGATCAGGTACCGCTGTCGTCACATTTTCATGTTGTTCAAGTAAATTCACATATGGTAATCCTGCCAACCAAGAACAATTCAATCTAGGCTTAAAAAGGTTCACTGATAAAGCCATCACTTTATCCACTGATGATTGCTGTTGATACAAAAGCCATGACAGTACAGAAGATTGACATGAAGTAGTTAATGGTTCCGGTACCACCTCCAAAATTGAAGGCCATGTACCTGGTGTTGGTACTTTCAACACACATGGACCCTTCAATTTCTTGATTGATCTCACTGAGTGTGTTAACTGCTGAAACCATAAATTTCTACCTGCCCATGGGTCTACAATTCCCAACACTGAAGCATCAAATCCATATGCTTTCCACTTAGCTTCTCTCTTCTGCAATACATGGTTCTGTTCAAACATCTCCTGTGATATCTGATCCGAGTCAACAAACTCCTTTCCCACATCTACAATATTCCTCTGAACAGTCTCAGATGACTTTACAACCTTCACTTCCTCGATTTCCTTCCTACTATTCACACTAATCCCCATCTCTAACATAGACTTCCGGCTCTCATTTACCAACTCTTTCACTTTCAAGGATACTTTATCAAGTGTCTGTGTCACATTCTCCAATTTCCTAGGCGTTAATGTTGCCGCCAAGGTAGTGTTCTGATCGAAAGCATTATCATTATTTATTGATTTCAAATTTAAAGTAGCAGCCTCTATCCGTGTGTTATTTACCTTTGCAGTGGTTGCTTCAACAGGTCTTAGGTTTGTTATCATAAGTCTCACCTTACGACTTATGTAACCTTCAATCCAAGAGTGGCTAGATGGAACAAATTTAAACTCTGGCTCTCGATATGTACACATATATTCCCCTTCATCTTCCCATGCAAGGTTGCGCACAGCAAGCGAACAATCATCCACAACTTTCTTATACCTTATATCATTGTACAGTAAGTACTTCCTTTGATTATAAGGCAGACCGTAGTTTCCAGGAGGTATCAACTCCACATCCTCTCCACGACTATTTTCCCACTTGGGAAAATAGTTAATACGGCTATTTCCTATTCCACATTTACAAGGAAGAATAACCATTTTTCCAAGCTTGGATCTGACCACTATCTCCTCAGGTTTTGGCGTCGTAAAAATCTTATTAGGCACCTCTGTTGTTAGTTGTGACACATTCTCTACCATCCTAAGTTTCATAACGGAGAGGTTTGACCCTCCTCCGGACTGGCCTGGGACTCCTTTTTCCAACTGAACCTTCAAGTTCTCTCGCAACGGAGTCAGATCTCTTTGCATCCTCTGGTGTTCCACTCTCCACTGAAACCTGCTCTGTTGTTTCTGGGACATATTGGAATTTGATGTCCCCAAATGCTTTTTCTTGTCCATCATCAACATTATCATTACTGACATCATCAAAAATATGTTCAGCATCATAAATTTTATTCCTAACTTAAACCCCTACCTAAACATTAAAGCACTTAGTGAACCCCACTGGACCAAACAGTTCAAACGGCAAAGGAATTCTCTGCATCCCCCAAGAAAGGGTCACCGAACACCTTCATCCAACCTCCTCTAGGGAATTTTGAGATGAGTGAGGGGGGGCCCCAAACGCTACCCTTCTTAAACGAAGTTCATTGTGCATTTAACAGCTTATTTATTATATTACGTCCCTTTTAAGAAGAGCTCATGTTTTATTTTCTAACTCGTTCAATTCATTAGTCTTCTAAAAGAAAGAAGCTCATGGTTTTATACAGTACATTAGTCTTCTAAAAGAAAGAAGCTCATGGTTTACTCAATACATTAGTCTTCTAAAAGAAAGAAGCTCATGGTTTACTCAATACATTAGTCTTCTAAAAGAAAGAAGCTCATGGTTTATACAATACATCGGGCCACGTATCTATTCTTACAAATTATTAAATGTCCTGTTCTCAAATCACCACCTATATATGGTTATTTAATCATAATGTGTTCTTTTCTTTCTTTTAACTTTAACACATCTATTCTCTTCCTATGCATTTTATGGCACACATCTGGAACACATCAGCAGTCAAGTGTCACACACACATTCAGCACTCCTACGCACACACATTCTCCCCAGCTTCTTCTCATCCCAAAGTAAACACACACACACATTCTCTTCACCAGTTTTAGATATCTTCATTCATACAGCATGCTTTCTGCCGCTATTTCCTTACTTTTTCTCATAAAATTTATGCTACCTCTGAGGTGTAAATCTTCGATGAGAGGCTGCTTCAGACACCGTTTGTCAACAAACGTCAGAGTGGTAACGGTCAATCGAATTGTGATTCTACACTCTCCAGTTATTAAACTGACCATAAGATGTTGTTCCAGGTTTTAATCGGCCCGTACTACATGCGCCTACACTTTGAGGGCTCTAACCTATCCGATTTGCGGCTGTCATATGATCATTTCCTTTATTTCCTTTATTTCCTTTATTTCCTTTATTTCCTTTATTTCCTTTATTTCCTTTATTTCCTTTCTCTCTCTTATCACTCTGTCTCTTAACACTCTTTACATTTATTTATTCAAATTACCTGGATCCAGGTTTCCCAATTTTGTCTTTCTAACTTGAACTATTCCTTGTATTTCTCATACTTCTTTTCTTCACTTTATATCTTTTCTCTATTCATTTCCCCTTTTTTCATTAAATTTAGCACGGAGCCTCACTTTAAACATCAAATCAACAGGACATGTCCATAACAAGAAGGTTCTTAATTTACGGTGTGGCCAAACAACTCCACATAACAGCCCCAATTTATGACCAGCATTCAATCGAGTGAGCTCACCGTCCTGTGAAGTTGTAGCAGTAAACCGCTGAGGCCACCTCCGATCCTGTTCGTGACGCCAAAGTTTGTCGTATCTTTCCTGCGACAGTGCTGTTGAAGTGATGAGAAAGGATGCTCCGCGGACACTGTTCTTGCTGGTATAATAGAGTTTATTACAAACAATCAACAAATGTCATAACGGACGTCTAGAACGTCCGGAGGTCTCAAGTCAAATCTGAAAGTCCCGCACTTCGGGGCTCTCGCACCTCCTTATATCGGGTTCATGTCATGCAACATCTGCGCTGAGGTATGGCCATGTATGGATCCTTTGTTCTACATGTTTATCTTTCAGCCCCTGGACATATCGTATGACCATATGTCTCCACGTATGCTTCTTACACATATGTTTACAATTAGGGGCCTCACGGTCTTGTGCAAGACTTGAAAATATACCACATTAATTTACAGTGCATTTTTATTTATTATTACTTTTGTCAGTTTCAAATTATTTCAGTGACCATTGTGGGTTTTTCTTTCTTTAACGGAACGTTACCAACAACTTTGCCTACGTGTGTATATTATATATTATATATTATATAATATATATATAAACTGGAAAAACAAAGTTGTTAAACTTGTGTTTGGTGGATTATTTCTCTGTTGTTCCAATGCTAATGGTCATTGTATTTGACATGGTTGGAAAGCCTGTTTATTTACCTTCGCAATGATGTCCAACTTGTAAGGATCATGCATTTGTGGGATGAGCAGCACAGCTGATTATGTGGGTAGCGCCCAAGAAAAATGTTCCAAAATGCTCTAAACAGTGTATTCTCATAAGGCTACCAGGAAGCCTGCAATGACTGCCCTTCACCGTCAGGCCCGTTGGCGCTGGTGTCGACAACACAGACAATGGAACCTGAACATGTGGGGGAATGTCATGTTCAGTGATGAGTCCAGGTTCTGTCTGCCAAAGTTGGATGGCAGGGTCAAAGTATGGAGACGACGTGGAGAACGCTATGCTGATTGTTGAACCGATGGAGTAACAGCTTCTGGTGGGGGCAGTGTCATGGTGTGTGTGGGGGGGGGGGGGGGGGCATAGCCCGCACTGGCAAAACAAGGCTTGTCATCATTGAAGGCCATCTCAATGCAGGGAGATATCAGGATGAGATTCTGCAGCCAGTGGTGATCCCATATCTCCACAATCTGGGACCTAACTTCATCCTCCAAGATGACAGCGCTCGCCCCCACAGAGCCAGGGTTATCACAGACTACCTCCACAATGTGGGAGTAGAGAGAATGGAACGGCCTGCCAAGAGTCCACACCTCAACCCAATTCAACATGTGGGATCAGCTTGGGCGTGCTGTACGTGTTAGAGTGACCAACACAACCTCGTTGGCTGATCTGCAACGAATCCTGGTTGAGGAATGGAACGCCATCCCACAGCAACGTGTGACCAGGTTGGTGACCAGCATGAGGAGGAGGTGCCAGGCTGTTGTGGCTGCGTATGGATCTTCCACCGCTACTGAGGCTCCTGACGGTGGATTCAATCAATCAATATGTCTTGTTTGTTCCTTGTTACTGATAGAGAGTTCAATCATCCACCAAACAACTCAAAACAAGAGTCAACACCAACAGGAGAATACACTGTTTACCATTGACGGAGCATTTTGGAACATTGTTCTTGGGCGCTCCCCACATCATCAGCTGTGCTGCTCATCCCACAAATACATGATCCTTACAAGTGGGACATCATTGTGAAGGTAAATAAACAGGCTTTCCAACCATGTAGAATACAATGACCATTAGCATTGATACAACAGAGAAATAATCCACCAAACACAAGTTTCCAAACTTTGTTTTTCCAGTATATATATAATATATATATAATATATAATGTATAATGCATTACATATTATACATTATATATATTATATATATATAATATAGTGTATATATAATAGTGTATAATGTGCTGTAATGTAACAGGGTTAATAATGAATGACTCTACAAGTCAATAACATGATGCTGATTCTAACATATAAAATGTCTCTGTCTGTCTCTGTCTGTCTGTCTGTCTGTCTGTCTCTCTCTCTGTCTGTCTGTCTCTCTGTCTCTGTCTGCCTCTCTGTCTGTCTCTCTGTCTGTCTGTCTGTCTGTCTGTCTGTCTGTCTGTCTGTCTGTCTGTCTCTGTCTCCCTGTCTGTCTCTCTGTTTGTCTGTCTGTCTCCCTGTCTGTCTGTCTCTGTCTCCAGTACCTGCGTAGCGAGTTGGACAGGTGTGGTGGAGGGTTTGACTGGTCTTCAGTGAGACAGGTGGACGCTGCCGGTCTGCTGAAGCTTTTCATCAGAGAGCTGCCGACGCCTCTCCTGACCCGTTCACACCTGAACACCTACCGCTGTGTCCTCGGTACACACCTCCCTTTAGCCGGGTTCAGACTGGTTCAGACTGGTTCAGACTGGTTCAGACTGGTTCAGACTGGTTCAGACCGATTCAGACTGGTTCAGCCTGGTTCAGACTGGTTCAGACCGGTTCACACCTCCCTTTAGACTGGTTCAGCCTGGTTCAGACTGGTTCAGAATGGTTCAGACTGGTTCAGCCTGGTTCAAACTGGTTCAGACTGGTTCAGACCGGTTCAGACCGGTTCAGACTATTTCAGACTGGTTCAGACTACTTCAGCCTGGTTCAGCCTGGTTCAGCCTGGTTGAGACTGGTTCAGACTGGTTCAGACTGGTTCAGACCGGTTCAGACCGGTTCAGCCTGGTTCAGCCTGGTTCAGCCTGGTTCAGACTGGTTCTGTTGTGTCCCTCTAGGTGTGTCCTCGGAGCTCCACCAGGTTCAGGCTCTCCAGCTGCTCTCAATGCTGCTACCTGCAGCCAACAGGGACACTCTGAGAGTAAATCACACCTTCTACCAAATCACACCTTCTACTAAATCACACCTTCTACTGCACCAAATCACACCTTCTACTAAATCACGCCTTCTACTGCACCAAATCACACCTTCTACTAAATCACACCTTCTACTGCACTAAATCACACCTTCTACTACACTAAATCACACCTTCTACTGCACTAAATCACACCTTCTACTAAATCACACCTTCTACTACACTAAATCACACCTTCTACTGCACTAAATCACACCTTCTACTGCACTAAATCACACCTTCTACTGCACTAAATCACACCTTCTACTACACTAAATCACACCTTCTACTACACTAAATCACACCTTCTACTGCACTAAATCACACCTTCTACTGCACTAAATCACACCTTCTACTGCACTAAATCACACCTTCTACTACACTAAATCACACCTTCTACTGCACTAGATCACACCTTCTACTGCACTAAATCACACCTTCTACTACACTAAATCACACCTTCTACTGCACTAAATCACACCTTCTACTGCACTAAATCACACCTTCTACTACACTAAATCACACCTTCTACTACACTAAATCACACCTTCTACTGCACTAAATCACACCTTCTACTACACTAAATCACACCTTCTACTGCACTAAATCACACCTTCTACTACACTAAATCACACCTTCTACTCCACTAAATCACACCTTCTACTGCACTAAATCACACCTTCTACTGCACTAAATCACACCTTCTACTACACTAAATCACACCTTCTACTACACTAGATCACACCTTCTACTGCACTAAATCACACCTTCTACTAAATCACACCTTCTACTACACTAAATCACACCTTCTACTGCACTAGATCACACCTTCTACTAAATCACACCTTCTACTACACTAAATCACACCTTCTACTACACTAAATCACACCTTCTACTGCACTAAATCACACCTTCTGCTACACTAAATCACACCTTCTACTGCACTAAATCACACCTTCTACTAAATCACACCTTCTACTGCACTAAATCACACCTTCTACTGCACTAAATCACACCTTCTACTGCACTAAATCACACCTTCTACTACACTAAATCACACCTTCTACTAAATCACACCTTCTACTACACTAAATCACACCTTCTACTACACTAAATCACACCTTCTACTGCACTAAATCACACCTTCTACTAGATCACACCTTCTACTACACTAAATCACACCTTCTACTGCACTAAATCACACCTTCTACTAAATCACACCTTCTACTACACTAAATCACACCTTGTACTGCACTAAATCACACCTTCTACTACACTAAATCACACCTTCTACTACACTAAATCACACCTTCTACTGCACTAAATCACACCTTCTGCTACACTAAATCACACCTTCTACTGCACTAAATCACACCTTCTACTGCACTAAATCACACCTTCTACTAGATCACACCTTCTACTACACTAAATCACACCTTCTACTGCACTAAATCACACCTTCTACTGCACTAAATCACACCTTCTACTGCACTAAATCACACCTTCTCTAGATCACACCTTCTACTACACTAAATCACACCTTCTACTAAATCACACCTTCTACTACACTAAATCACACCTTGTACTGCACTAAATCACACCTTCTACTGCACTAAATCACACCTTCTACTGCACTAAATCACACCTTCTACTACACTAAATCACACCTTCTACTATACTAGATCACACCTTCTACTGCACTAAATCACACCTTCTACTACACTAGATCACACCTTCTACTAGACTAAATCACACCTTCTACTACACTAAATCACACCTTCTACTACACTAAATCACACCTTCTACTGCACTAAATCACACCTTCTACTGCACTAAATCACACCTTCTACTAGATCACACCTTCTACTACACTAAATCACACCTTCTACTGCACTAAATCACACCTTCTACTGCACTAAATACCACCTTCTACTACACTAAATCACACCTTCTACTAAATCACACCTACTACACTAGATCACACCTTCTACTACACTAAATCACACCTTCTACTACACTAAATCACACCTTCTACTAAATCACACCTTCTACTACACTAAATCACACCTTCTACTACACTAGATCACACCTTCTACTAAATCACACCTACTACACTAAATCACACCTTCTACTGCACTAAATCACACCTTCTACTACACTAAATCACACCTTCTACTACACTAAATCACACCTTCTACTAAATCACACCTTCTACTACACTAAATCACACCTTCTACTACACTAGATCACACCTTCTACTAAATCACACCTACTACACTAAATCACACCTTCTACTGCACTAAATCACACCTTCTACTACACTAAATCACACCTTCTACTATACTAGATCACACCTTCTACTGCACTAAATCACACCTTCTACTACACTAAATCACACCTTCTACTACACTAAATCACACCTTCTACTACACTAAATCACACCTTCTACTACACTAGATCACACCTTCTACTGCACTAAATCACACCTTCTACTACACTAAATCACACCTTCTACTAAATCACACCTACTACACTAGATCACACCTTCTACTACACTAAATCACACCTTCTACTACACTAAATCACACCTTCTACTAAATCACACCTTCTACTACACTAAATCACACCTTCTACTACACTAGATCACACCTTCTACTAAATCACACCTACTACACTAAATCACACCTTCTACTACACTAAATCACACCTTCTACTGCACTAAATCACACCTTCTACTACACTAAATCACACCTTCTACTACACTAAATCACACCTTCTACTAAATCACACCTTCTACTACACTAAATCACACCTTCTACTACACTAGATCACACCTTCTACTAAATCACACCTACTACACTAAATCACACCTTCTACTGCACTAAATCACACCTTCTACTACACTAAATCACACCTTCTACTATACTAGATCACACCTTCTACTGCACTAAATCACACCTTCTACTACACTAAATCACACCTTCTACTACACTAAATCACACCTTCTACTACACTAGATCACACCTTCTACTAAATCACACCTACTACACTAAATCACACCTTCTACTGCACTAAATCACACCTTCTACTATACTAAATCACACCTTCTACTACACTAAATCACACCTTCTACTATACTAGATCACACCTTCTACTGCACTAAATCACACCTTCTACTACACTAAATCACACCTTCTACTACACTAAATCACACCTTCTACTACACTAAATCACACCTTCTACTAAATCACACCTTCTACTACACTAAATCACACCTTCTACTGCACTAAATCACACCTTCTACTACACTAGATCATACCTTCTACTACACTAAATCACACCTTCTACTAAATCACACCTTCTACTGCACTAAATCACACCTTCTACTGCACTAAATCACACCTTCTACTGCACTAGATCACACCTTCTACTACACTAAATCACACCATCTGTTTCCATGGTTACAGGCGCTGCTGGTCTTCCTGCGTAAGGTGGTCTCTCATCAGGACCAGAACAGGATGTCTCTGTGGAACGTCTCCATGGTGATGGCGCCAAACCTGTTCACCTGCCGTCACCGTGGCAACAGGCGCTCCGTCGCTAAGCAACAGGAGGAGATGGAGGAGGCGGTGGGCGGAGCTCACCTGGTCCGACTGATGATCACACACCAGGACCTGCTGTGGACCGTGAGTCAGAGGATCACACCTGTACAGCCTCAGTGACATCACTGTCTGCACTGTCTGTGACATCACTTCCTGTTTCACTGGGTAGGTCCCCAGCTTCCTGTTGTCTCAGGTGAGACAGATGAACCAGGCGTCCAATCAGAAACAGTTCGGCCTGACCAAGGCCACGAGACGCCTGCTGAGGAGGAAGAACGACAAGAACGACAGAAACCAGGTGAGGCAGAGAGTGGAGAACCAGGTGAGACAGAGAACCAGGTGAGACCAGAGAACCAGGTGAGACAGAGAACCAGGTGAGACCAGAGAACCAGGTGAGACAGAGAACCAGGTGAGACAGAGAACCAGGTGAGACCAGAGAAC
>CAKALS010000028.1:133921-148921 GCA_916701275.1 Sebastes miniatus
ATCGGTGGTATCGGTAGTATCAGTGGTATCGGTGGTATCGGTAGTATCGGTAGTAGTATCAGTAGTAGTATCAGTAGTATCGGTGGTATCGGTAGTATCAGTAGTATCGGCAGTAGTATCAGTAGTAGTATCAGTAGTGGTAGTATCGGTAGTATCGGTAGTATCAGTGGTAGTATCGGTAGTAGTAGTAGTAGTAGTAGTAGTACTAATAGTAGTAGTAGTAATAGTAGTAGTAGTACTAATAGTAGTAGTAATAGTAGTAGTAGTACTAATAGTAATAGCAGTAGTAGTAGTACTAATAGTAGTAGTAGTAGTAGTAGTAGTAGTAGTAATAGTAGTAGTAGTATTAGTAGTAGTAGTAGTAGTAGTACTAATAGTAGTAGTAGTAATAATAGTAGTAGTAGTAGTAGTACTAATAGTAGTAGTAGTAGTAGTAATAGTAGTAGTAGTAGTAGTAGTAATAGTAGTAGTAGTAGTAGTAGTACTAATAGTAGTAGTAGTAGTAGTAGTAGTAATAGTAGTAGTAGTAGTAGTAGTACTAATAGTAGTAGTAGTAGTAGTAGTAGTATTAGTAGTAGTAGTAATAGTACTAATAGTATTAGTAGTAGTAGTAGTAGTACTAATAGTAGTAGTAGTACTAATAGTAGTAATAGTACTAATAGTATTAGTAGTAGTAGTAGTAGTACTAATAGTAGTAGTAGTACTAATAGTAGTAGTAGTAGTAGTAGTAGTAGTAGTAATAGTAGTAGTACTAATAGTAGTAGTAGTAGTAGTAGTAGTAGTATTACCTTGGCGAAGGCCTTGGTGCAGGACGGACAGACGAAGGGTTTCTCTCCTCTGTGTCTCCTCTCATGATCCTTCAGGTGAGACTTGTGTTTAAACGCCTGCAGACAGACAGGTGAGAGACAGACAGGTGAGAGACAGACAGGTGAGACACAGACAGGTGAGAGACAGACAGGTGAGACACAGAGAGGTGAGACACAGACAGGTGAGAGACAGACAGGTGAGCTCACCTTGTCACACATCTGGCAGGCGAACGGCCTCTCGTTGCTGTGAACACGTTCATGTTTTTTCAGGTCTGGAGCTCGAATGAACGACTTCCCACAAACGTCACACCTGTACGGTTTGAAGCCCGTGTGGATCTTCAGGTGTTCTGAAACACACAGGTGAGGGCGGAGCCAAACACTTTACCTCAGTAAAACAAAGATCACCTGTAAAATCTCCATCATCTGTTAAATCTACAATCTACAATCTGATGACATCAGAGCTCAGGTGAGCATACCTGAGTACAGGTGTGATTTTACCTTTCAGGTGAGCATACCTGAGTACAGGTGTAATTTTACCTTTCAGGTGAGCGTGGGTGGTGAAAGCTTTGGTGCAGATCTCACACGCGAACGGGCGCTCTGCTGAATGAAGTTTCTCATGTTTCCTGAAGACAGAAAGGTCAGGTGTGTTGGTCAGGTGTGTTGGTCAGGTGTGCTGGTCAGGTGTGCTGGTCATGTGTGTTGGTCAGGTGTGTTGGTCAAGTGTGCTGGTCAGGTGTGTTGGTCATGTGTGTTGGTCAGGTGTGTTGGTCAGGTGTGTTGGTCAGGTGTGTTGGTCAGGTGAGTTGTACATACCTGAGTCTGCTCTCGTCCAGGAAGGTCTTCCCACACACCTGGCAGCCGAGCTGGTCTCGGTGTCCGTACAGCAGGTATTCAAACTTCATGTCGGTCGTTGCCGTCGACCAGCCGGGCGGCTGCTCGTCCTTCACCTCCCCAATACTGTCTGCAAACGTCAGCGTTTGGGTGGCGTGGTGCTCTGCCACCAGCTCTTTAGGCTCCGCCTCCATCTCTGTCACCACATCCTGGTCGTAGCAGGTCACCTGGAGAGGTCACATGATCTGTTTACCTGTGGTTACCTGTATTTAGGTGTGTGTGGCCTTGTATTGCTATCTTGTGAGGACCAATTTCAGCTTTTAACCATAGCTGTGAGGACATGTCTTCACCGTGAGGACATCTTCCATGTCAGGGCATGTCTTCACCGTGAGGACATCTTCCATGTCCTCTACTTGTCCAAAGGGAAATACCTGGCTGGATCTGTCTCTTTAACAGGTGTGTGTTTAACATGTGAATGTTTCACAGGTGTGTTTTTAACAGGTGAGTGTTTTTAACAGGTGAGTGTTTAACAGGTGTGTGTTTTTAACAGGTGTGTGTTTAACAGGTGAGTGTTTCACAAGTGAGTGTTTAACAGGTGTGTGTTTAACAGGTGAGTGTTTAACAGGTGAGTGTTTTTAACAGGTGAGTGTTTAACAGGTGTGTGTTTAACAGGTGAGTGTTTTTAACAGGTGTGTGTTTAACAGGTGAGTGTTTTTAACAGGTGAGTGTTTTTAACAGGTGAGTGTTTAACAGGTGAGTGTTTCACAGGTGTGTGTTTAACAGGTGAGTGTTTTTAACAGGTGTGTTTTTAACAGGTGAGTGTTTAACAGGTGAGTGTTTTTAACAGGTGTGTGTTTTTAACAGGTGTGTTTTTTTAACAGGTGTGTGTTTTTAACAGGTGTGTTTTTAACAGGTGAGTGTTTTTAACAGGTGAGTGTTTTTAACAGGTGAGTGTTTAACAGGTGAGTGTTTAACAGGTGTGTGTGTTTAACAGGTGAGTGTTTTTAACAGGTGAGTGTTTAACAGGTGTGTGTTTTTAACAGGTGTGTGTTTTTAACAGGTGTGTGTTTTTAACAGGTGAGTGTTTAACAGGTGAGTGTTTAACAGGTATGTGTACCTTGTGTACGTCCTCATTGGTCAGTTCTTTCAGGATGGCTTCCTGGACACGCAGCGCTGCACTGGGGGACTTATCTAGCTCCTGATTGGCCGACCCTTCAACGAGGTCATCTGTGGTGGGCGTGTCGTCGTGCTCCCCGAGCACCTGCAACACCGTCACAATATTAATAATAATATTAATAATATCACAGTATGTTGAAGCTGGTGTGATAGATCTTACTGATTATTGATCAGTTTAATTCATTAATGAATGAATGAATGAATGAATTGATTAATTGGTACCTCAGCGTCAGCGGCCAGCTGAGCCTCGGGCGGCAGCGCCATCTTTACGATGTCATACGGAAACTTGTCTTTGTCCTCTGATGACACGTCTCGTTTCTGAGGACACATGAATGCATCATCATCACACAGCAGGAGGAGCTGTTACCTGAGTGAGTGTTACCTGTGTTACCTGTTTTACCTGTATGAATGTTACCTGAGTGAGTGTTACCTGTATGAATGTTACCTGAGTGAGTGTTACCTGTGTTACCTGTATGAATGTTACCTGAGTGAGTGTTACCTGTATGAATGTTACCTGAGTGAGTGTTACCTGAGTGAATGTTACCTGAGTGAGTGTTACCTGAGTGAGTGTTACCTGTGTGAATGTTACCTGAGAGCAGAGTTTGTCGAGGAAGCGGATGCCGAGTATCTGTCCTGATGACATCATGAGGTTGACGTCTCTCTTCTTCACGGAGATCTTGGCGGTGTACATGTAGTTCAACACCTCCTCAAAGATGTCAGAGCGGATGAAGTCGATCTCAATCACGGAGGAGTTGTCCACCTGAGGAGACAGACAGGTGAGTTACAGGAGAAGCAGACAGACAGGTGAGTTACAGGAGACGCAAACAGACAGGTGAGTACCTTGTGTTTTCTGAAGTATTTGAGCAGTACCTTGTGTTTTCTGAAGTATTTGAGCAGTACTTTGTGTTTTCTGAAGTATTTGAGCAGTACCTCGTGTTTTCTGAAGTATTTGAGCAGTACCTCGTGTTTCCTGAAGTATTTGAGCAGTACTTTGTGTGTTTTCTGAAGTATTTGAGCAGTACCTCGTGTTTTCTGAAGTATTTGAGCAGTACTTTGTGTTTCCTGAAGTATTTGAGCAGTGCCTCGTGTTTTCTGAAGTATTTGAGCAGTACTTTGTGTTTCCTGAAGTATTTGAGCAGTACTTTGTGTTTCCTGAAGTATTTGAGCAGTACTTTGTGTGTTTTCTGAAGTATTTGAGCAGTACCTCGTGTTTTCTGAAGTATTTGAGCAGTACTTTGTGTTTCCTGAAGTATTTGAGCAGTACCTCGTGTTTTCTGAAGTATTTGAGCAGTACCTCGTGTTTTTTGAAGTATTTGAGCAGTACCTCGTGTTTTCTGAAGTATTTGAGCAGTACCTTGTGTTTTCTGAAGTATTTGAGCAGTACTTTGTTTTCTGAAGTATTTGAGCAGTACCTTGTGTTTTCTGAAGTATTTGAGCAGAACTTTGTGTTTCCTGAAGTATTTGAGCAGTACTTTGTGTTTCCTGAAGTATTTGAGCAGTACCTCGTGTTTTTTGAAGTATTTGAGCAGTACTTTGTGTGTTTTCTGAAGTATTTGAGCAGTACCTCGTGTTTTTTGAAGTATTTGAGCAGTACCTCGTGTTTTCTGAAGTATTTGAGCAGTACTTTGTTTCCTGAAGTATTTGAGCAGTACCTTGTGTTTTCTGAAGTATTTGAGCAATACCTCGTGTTTTTTGAAGTATTTGAGCAGTACCTCGTGTTTTCTGAAGTATTTGAGCAGAACTTTGTGTTTCCTGAAGTATTTGAGCAGAACTTTGTGTTTCCTGAAGTATTTGAGCAGTACTTTGTGTGTTTCCTGAAGTATTTGAGCAGTACTTTGTGTGTTTCCTGAAGTATTTGAGCAATACTTTGTGTGTTTCCTGAAGTATTTGAGCAGTACTTTGTTTCCTGAAGTATTTGAGCAGTACTTTGTGTGTTTCCTGAAGTATTAGAGCAGTACTTTGTTTTCTGAAGTATTTGAGCAGTACTTTGTGTTTTCTGAAGTATTTGAGCAGTACTTTGTGTTTCCTGAAGTATTTGAGCAGTACTTTGTATTTTCTGAAGTATTTGAGCAGTACTTTGTGTGTTTTCTGAAGTATTTGAGCAGTACCTTGTGTTTTCTGAAGTATTTGAGCAGTACTTTGTGTGTTTTCTGAAGTATTTGAGCAGTACCTCGTGTTTTCTGAAGTATTTGAGCAGTACCTCGTGTTTCCTGAAGTATTTGAGCAGTACTTTGTGTTTTCTGAAGTATTTGAGCAGTACCTCGTGTTTTTTGAAGTATTTGAGCAGTACCTCGTGTTTTTTGAAGTATTTGAGCAGTACTTTGTGTTTTCTGAAGTATTTGAGCAGTACTTTGTATTTTCTGAAGTATTTGAGCAGTACTTTGTGTTTTCTGAAGTATTTGAGCAGTACTTTGTGTGTTTTCTGAAGTATTTGAGCAGTACCTCGTGTTTTCTGAAGTATTTGAGCAGTACCTCGTGTTTTCTGAAGTATTTGAGCAGTACTTTGTGTGTTTTTTTCTGAAGTATTTGAGCAGTACCTCGTGTTTTCTGAAGTATTTGAGCAGTACTTTGTGTTTCCTGAAGTATTTGAGCAGTACTTTGTGTGTTTTCTGAAGTATTTGAGCAGTACCTCGTGTTTTCTGAAGTATTTGAGCAGTACTTTGTGTTTCCTGAAGTATTTGAGCAGTACCTCGTGTTTTCTGAAGTATTTGAGCAGTACCTCGTGTTTTCTGAAGTATTTGAGCAGTACTTTGTGTTTCCTGAAGTATTTGAGCAGTACTTTGTATTTTCTGAAGTATTTGAGCAGTACTTTGTGTGTTTTCTGAAGTATTTGAGCAGTACCTTGTGTTTTCTGAAGTATTTGAGCAGTACTTTGTGTGTTTTCTGAAGTATTTGAGCAGTACCTCGTGTTTTCTGAAGTATTTGAGCAGTACCTCGTGTTTTCTGAAGTATTTGAGCAGTACCTCGTGTTTTCTGAAGTATTTGAGCAGTACCTTGTGTTTCCTGAAGTATTTGAGCAGTACCTCGTGTTTTCTGAAGTATTTGAGCAGTACCTCGTGTTTCCTGAAGTATTTGAGCAGAACTTTGTGTTTCCTGAAGTATTTGAGCAGTACTTTGTGTGTTTCCTGAAGTATTTGAGCAGTACTTTGTGTGTTTCCTGAAGTATTTGAGCAATACTTTGTGTGTTTCCTGAAGTATTTGAGCAGTACTTTGTTTCCTGAAGTATTTGAGCAGTACTTTGTGTGTTTCCTGAAGTATTAGAGCAGTACTTTGTTTTCTGAAGTATTTGAGCAGTACTTTGTGTTTTCTGAAGTATTTGAGCAGTACTTTGTGTTTCCTGAAGTATTTGAGCAGTACTTTGTATTTTCTGAAGTATTTGAGCAGTACTTTGTGTGTTTTCTGAAGTATTTGAGCAGTACCTTGTGTTTTCTGAAGTATTTGAGCAGTACTTTGTGTGTTTTCTGAAGTATTTGAGCAGTACCTCGTGTTTTCTGAAGTATTTGAGCAGTACTTTGTGTTTCCTGAAGTATTTGAGCAGTACTTTGTGTTTTCTGAAGTATTTGAGCAGTACCTCGTGTTTTTTGAAGTATTTGAGCAGTACCTCGTGTTTTTTGAAGTATTTGAGCAGTACTTTGTGTTTTCTGAAGTATTTGAGCAGTACTTTGTATTTTCTGAAGTATTTGAGCAGTACTTTGTGTTTTCTGAAGTATTTGAGCAGTACTTTGTGTGTTTTCTGAAGTATTTGAGCAGTACCTCGTGTTTTCTGAAGTATTTGAGCAGTACCTCGTGTTTTCTGAAGTATTTGAGCAGTACTTTGTGTGTTTTTTTCTGAAGTATTTGAGCAGTACCTCGTGTTTTCTGAAGTATTTGAGCAGTACTTTGTGTTTCCTGAAGTATTTGAGCAGTACTTTGTGTGTTTTCTGAAGTATTTGAGCAGTACCTCGTGTTTTCTGAAGTATTTGAGCAGTACTTTGTGTTTCCTGAAGTATTTGAGCAGTACCTCGTGTTTTCTGAAGTATTTGAGCAGTACCTCGTGTTTTCTGAAGTATTTGAGCAGTACTTTGTGTTTCCTGAAGTATTTGAGCAGTACTTTGTATTTTCTGAAGTATTTGAGCAGTACTTTGTGTGTTTTCTGAAGTATTTGAGCAGTACCTTGTGTTTTCTGAAGTATTTGAGCAGTACCTCGTGTTTTCTGAAGTATTTGAGCAATACTTTGTGTGTTTCCTGAAGTATTTGAGCAGTACTGTGTGTTTTCTGAAGTATTTGAGCAGTACTTTGTGTTTCCTGAAGTATTTGAGCAGTGCCTCGTGTTTTCTGAAGTATTTGAGCAGTACTTTGTGTTTCCTGAAGTATTTGAGCAGTACTTTGTGTGTTTTCTGAAGTATTTGAGCAGTACCTCGTGTTTTCTGAAGTATTTGAGCAGTACTTTGTGTTTCCTGAAGTATTTGAGCAGTACCTCGTGTTTTCTGAAGTATTTGAGCAGTACCTCGTGTTTTCTGAAGTATTTGAGCAGTGCCTCGTGTTTTTTGAAGTATTTGAGCAGTACCTCGTGTTTTCTGAAGTATTTGAGCAGTACCTTGTGTTTTCTGAAGTATTTGAGCAGTACTTTGTTTTCTGAAGTATTTGAGCAGTACCTTGTGTTTTCTGAAGTATTTGAGCAGAACTTTGTGTTTCCTGAAGTATTTGAGCAGTACTTTGTGTGTTTCCTGAAGTATTTGAGCAGTACCTCGTGTTTTTTGAAGTATTTGAGCAGTACTTTGTGTGTTTTCTGAAGTATTTGAGCAGTACCTCGTGTTTTTTGAAGTATTTGAGCAGTACCTCGTGTTTTCTGAAGTATTTGAGCAGTACTTTGTTTCCTAAAGTATTTGAGCAGTACTTTGTGCTTCCTGAAGTATTAGAGCAGTACTTTGTGTGTTTTCTGAAGTATTTGAGCAGTACTTTGTGTTTTCTGAAGTATTTGAGCAGTACTTTGTGTTTCCTGAAGTATTTGAGCAGTACTTTGTATTTTCTGAAGTATTTGAGCAGTACTTTGTGTTTTCTGAAGTATTTGAGCAGTACTTTGTGTGTTTTCTGAAGTATTTGAGCAGTACCTCGTGTTTTCTGAAGTATTTGAGCAGTACCTCGTGTTTTCTGAAGTATTTGAGCAGTACTTTGTGTGTTTTCTGAAGTATTTGAGCAGTACCTCGTGTTTTCTGAAGTATTTGAGCAGTACCTCGTGTTTTTTGAAGTATTTGAGCAGTACCTCGTGTTTTCTGAAGTATTTGAGCAGTACCTTGTGTTTTCTGAAGTATTTGAGCAGTACCTCGTGTTTTCTGAAGTATTTGAGCAGTACTTTGTGTTTTCTGAAGTATTTGAGCAGTACCTCGTGTTTTTTGAAGTATTTGAGCAGTACCTCGTGTTTTCTGAAGTATTTGAGCAGTACCTCGTGTTTTCTGAAGTATTTGAGCAGTACTTCGTGTTTCCTGAAGTATTTGAGCAGTACCTCGTGTTTTCTGAAGTATTTGAGCAGTACTTCGTGTTTCCTGAAGTATTTGAGCAGTACCTCGTGTTTTTTGAAGAGTTTTTTGAAGTAGTTGGAGCAGGCGGCGAGCACACAGCGGTGAGCGCGGAACTTGACGTCTTCGACCACCACGGCGATGTCACAGTGTTCGCCCTCCAGCCGCTGCTCGTTCAGCAGCTTCAGGAAGATGCTCTTATGCTCGTCGTCCACGTACTTCACCGTCTCCGCCATCTGGACACAGTCAGGTAGAAGACATCAGGTAGTGAGAGACGGAGCGGTTCACCTGGAACAGCCACCAGGTTTCACTGGCTAGACTACTGCTTCATTACTGAGAACAAATACACAGGAAATCAGGACCCAGTGTGTATATATGTATATATATATATATATATATGTATATATATATATATATATATATATATCAGTGGCGGCTGGTGGATTTTTTTTTGGGTAGGGCCAATCAATTTCAACAAACATCCTAGTACGATTCAATGCAAAAAAAGGTATCAAAAACGCATTACTACTTTGCAGTTACATTTTTATCATTTATTCCAACACTGACATAAGGACATCTTATTCATACAATTCAGTATGTTAATATAACATACGACAGATCATTTATAAAGGAACTTTGCTCTTCTGTCCTTCTGAGTGGCAAACCTCTCAATGACCTTCTTATTGAAGTCAGGCATGTTCCTAAAATCCGCGTTTTTGACTTCCTCCAGAATGTAATCCCTTACAACCGACAGCATGCAGTCCAGCAGCTCGTTCTGTACCGTCTTCGACGTGCCTTTGAAAACGCTGGCTGTCTCGAGGTGCTCCTCCAGCACACTGTCGAGGGACGCTACAAAGTCCACAAGTCCCTTGAACACGCCGGGGTTGTCCGAGGAGTCAGTCTCGTCATGCCCACGCAAGGCTAACTCAAAAGCCCCGCAAAACTTGACACAATCAATTATTTTTGAATCAATGTGCCGGTTTTTATCCACCTCCTCATTGTGCTTCTTTACCGCAAGCCTGTGTCCTTCGTCCAGCTGCATTGCAATGTTCACTCTGCCTAGCATAGCTAGCTTCACGGAGTTATCTATGTGCATCCTGGTGTTCTCGTTTTCTTATTTTTTCAGACAAGTGTTTCATGTCTCTTACTCCCGTCTCTGCCCATGCTGAATCTGACCCTGTCGACTTAAAAAGCACGCATGGGAAGCAAAATACAGCATTAGCTTGACTGCATCCAGCTAGCCAGGCCTTCCTCGTGTACCAGTCTTTACAGAAGCTCCGCATGTGTGGCTTGCCTTGTACGCCGGTCTGTTGTTTTATGCTGAGTCCAGGAGGTTGATCTGGGCCCAGTTGTTTCACCAGGAGTTTCTCCGCCAAAGTCCTTCTCTCAAACGGGTCTTGGAGGAGAGATTTGATCGAGTTAGGGTTGAGTCTTGCAAGAGTAGCGCTACTAGTGCTTGGCTGTTCCATTGTCATGCCGTTAAAATGGGCTGTGAGAGAAGAGAAGTGGAGAGAAGCGAGAGACGAGAAGACAAGATCACGCGAGAACTGACATGAGCCCTGACGAGAACAGAGAGAGACACACGTGAACGTGCACGCGCACACCATGGGCCAAATCAGTTTGGCCCTCCCGGAAGTCTTTTTTACGGCGCTGATTGGATGAATTGTATGTCATTCATGCTTGTAATCATATATCTTTAATCAGTGATTGGCTGTGCTGCTTATTAGACCCGCCTTCCTTGGGCCAAATCCATTTGGCCCCAGAAAGTGCACGTGCAGCAGAGCAGCTGAGAGGTGCACTAGCAGAGAGTTCAAGGAGGAAAGCAGATATTTGGCGCAGTTATCCTATTTTACAAATATTACGGGTATATTCCATAGGTCAAAAACACACATATTGACAATTTTTATAATTTTTATAATTTTTATAATTAATAATTTTATAATTTTTTTTTTTTTTTTGGTGGCTCAAGGTGGGTGGGGCCAGGCCCCGTGGCCCTCTATTGGCCGGCCGCCACTGAATAAACTGGAAAAACAAAGTTGTTAAACTTGTGTTTGGTGGATTATTTCTCTGTTGTATCAATGCTAATGGTCATTGTATTTTACATGGTTGGAAAGCCTGTTTATTTACCTTCACAATGATGTCACACTTGTAAGGATCATGTATTTGTGGGATGAGCAGCACAGCTGATTATGTGGGGAGCCCGGTGCCGATGGTAAACAGTGTATTCTCATAAGGCTACCAGGAAGCCTGCAATGACTGCCCTTCACCGTCAGGCCCGTTGGCGCTGGTGTCGACAACACAGACAATGGAACCTGAACATGTGGGGGAAGGTCATGTTCAGTGATGAGTCCAGGTTCTGTCTGCCAAAGTTGGATGGCAGGTCAAAGTATGGAGACGACGTGGAGAACGCTATGCTGATTGTAGCACCGATGCAGTAACAGCTTTTGGTGGGGGCAGTGTCATGGTGTGGGGGGGTGGGGGGGGGGGCATCTCCCTCACTGGTAAAACAAGGCTTGTCATCATTGAAGGCCATCTCAATGCAGGGAGATATCAGGATGAGATTCTGCAGCCAGTGGCGATCCCATATCTCCACAATCTGGGACCTAACTTCATCCTCCAAGAAACAACGTTCACCCCCACAGAGCCAGGGTTATCACAGACTACCTCCACAATGTGGGAGTAGAGAGAATGGAACGGCCTGCCAAGAGTCCACACCTCAACCCAATTCAACACTTGTAGGATCAGCTTGGGCGTGCTGTACGTGTTAGAGTGACCAACACAACCACGCTGGCTGATCTGCAACCAATCCTGGTTGAGGAATGGAACGCCATCCCACAGCAACGTGTGACCAGGTTGGTGACCAGCATGAGGAGGAGGTGCCAGGCTGTTGTGGCTGCGTATGGATCTTCCACCGCTACTGAGGCTCCTGACGGTGGATTCAATCAATCAATATGTCTTGTTTGTTCCTTGTTACTGATAGAGAGTTCAATCATCCACCAAACAACTCACAACAAGAGTCAACACCAACAGGAGAATACACTGTTTACCATCGGCACCGGGGCTCCACACATCATCAGCTGTGCTGCTCATCCCACAAATACATGATCCTTACAAGAGTGACATCATTGTGAAGGTCAATAAACAGGCTTTCAACCATGTAGAATACAATGACCATTAGCATTAGCATCACCATTAGCATTCGACCAACAGAGAAATAATACAACAAACACAAATTTAACTACTTTGTTTTTCCAGTATATATATATATATATATATATACACACATAGACAAAATTGTTGGTACCCTTCCGTTAAAGAAAGAAAAACCCACAATGGTCACTGTGTGTGTGTGTGTGTGTGTGTGTGTGTGTGTGTGTGTGTGTGTGTGTGTGTGTGTGTGTGTTGTCACTGGAGTGATAGAGGGACGTCTGCAATACAGCAAAGCAGAGCTGCTTAATGTGGCGGACAAACTTTGCACCCCGCACACGAATTGGAACTTTATTCCACCGGAGATACGGCGTTCTCCCCTGAAGGAGGAAGCAGCGTTGCGTTCTCCCCGGAAGGAGGAAGCAGCGTTGCCATGGAGACTCTGCGGAGACGGCAGCGTCACAGGAGACGCAGGCGGGGGAAGTGAGGGGGGCTACAAACTAGGCTAAAGGCTAACCCCTACAAACCGGCGATTCCAAGCCTCTTCCTTGCCAACGCCCGGTCACTCAGCAAC
Source organism: Sebastes miniatus (assembly GCA_916701275.1). Taxonomy (NCBI): domain Eukaryota; kingdom Metazoa; phylum Chordata; class Actinopteri; order Perciformes; family Sebastidae; genus Sebastes; species Sebastes miniatus. Next base: position 145,951 of record CAKALS010000028.1, read on the forward strand.
CAGATGGACGAGATAAGACTGCGGATTACATCGCGCTGCCTGGAGTACTGTGTGATGTTAATAACAGAGACCCCCGGACGCTGCTATCGAGCTAGCGGGCCGCGTTGTTTACAGAGCGGACCGTACCATACACTCCGGTAAAAGCAGGGGTGGAGGACTTTGTATCTACGTCAACAGCAGCTGGTGTACTGACGCCAGGGTTACTGAAACACACTGTTCCCCGGAGATAGAAGACCTGATGCTGAGCTGTAGACCTTTCTACTTGCCCATGGAGTTCACATCTGTCATGATAACAGCTGTCTATATACCACCACATGCTAACGCTCAGCTGGCCTTGGAGCAGACAGCCTTGTTCAGCCTTGTTCTCTCAGCAGGAGACTTCAACCATGACAACTTTAAATCTGTCACGTCCAAGTTCTTCAAAAATGTAAACTTCCCTACAAGAGAGCAAAACACACTGGACCAGGTCTACACCAGCATTCCAGATGCCTACAGAGCCACTCCACTCCCACATCTGGGACTGTCAGACCACCTGTCCCTGTCTCTGACTCCAGCATACAGACCCCTGATCTGTAGACAGAAACCATCCATTAAAACAGTTCAGGTGTGGACTGAGGAAGCCACCTCAGCTCTACAGGACTGCTTTGATACCACAGACTGGGACATATTTGCTGAGGAGACAGATCTGGAGGGACACACAACGGCTGTCCTCTCCTACATAAACTTTTGTGCTGAAGGTGTGGTTGGGACAAAAACCATCAAAGTCTTTCCGAATCAGAAACCGTGGCTCAACGGCGAGGTGCGGACCCTGCTCAGAGCACGGGACTCTGCCTTTAAATCTGGGACCTCGCAGGAATACAAAGAGGCGCAAAAGAGACTGAGGAGGGGGATCAGGGAGGCCAAACGCAGATATAAAGAGCGCATAGAGGAGCACTTTCAGAACAACGACTCCAAGAGCATGTGGCAGGGGATAAAAACCATCACTGGCTACAAAGACAACCGCACAGCCTCAAGTCCCACAGACAACACTATTCCTGATACCCTGAATCACTTCTTCGCTCGGTTCGACCGGGAGAACAAGGAAACCAACATCCAGCCGGCACTACCTGAGAAGGACCAACCGATAAAGCTCCAACACCACCAGGTCAGATCCGTCCTGCACCGAGTCAACATCAGGAAAGCGACAAGACCGGATGGGGTCTCCGGACGAATCCTTAAGGCCCGTGCAGACCAGCTAACAGGGGTATTTACCACCATCTTCAACCTCTCGCTTGAACAGTCTGTTGTTCCCACATGCCTTAAGGAAACCACCATCGTCCCTGTACCCAAGAAAACCACAGTGAACTGCCTGAATGACTACCGGCCAGTTGCTCTAACCCCCATAATCACAAAATGTTTCGAGAGACTAGTTGTGTCCTACATTAAAACTGTCATCCCTGCCGATCTTGACCAACACCAGTTCGCTTATCGGACAAACAGATCGACGGATGATGCAATCACAACAGCTCTTCACGCAGCCCTTACACACCTGGATCACAACAACACATATGTAAGGATGCTGTTTGTGGATTTCAGTTCTGCTTTCAACACAATAATTCCACACAAACTGGTTAACAAATTGAGCATGTTGGGCTTAGGCAGTTCACTGAGCACATGGGTGCTGGACTTCCTCAGGAACAGACCCCAGTGTGTCAGGATGGGGGACCACATCTCGGCCACTCTGACCCTGAGCACTGGAACACCACTGGGGTGCGTCCTCAGTCCTTTTCTCTACTCCCTCTTCACATATGACTGCTCAACTATTCACCCCACCAACACCATGGTCACATTTGCAGACGACACTGCTGTAGTAGGACTGATAACCAACAACAAGGAGACAGCCTACAGGGAGGAGATCCAACATCTGACACAATGGTGTCCCATAACAACCTGGATTTAAACACCACTAAAACAAAAGAAATGATAATAGACTTCAGGAGAGCCAGGCGGGTGGAGCACTCTGCCCTCTGCGTACGTGGAGAGGAGGTGGAGAGGGTGGACTGCTTCACGTACCTCGGAGTCCACATTTCATCAGACCTCACCTGGTCCAAAAACATCTCTCATCAGGTGGGGAAGGCCCAGCAGAGACTCTACTTCCTCCAGAAGCTGAAGCAGGCTCACCTTCCTCAACACCTGCTGATCAACTTCTATCGGGCAACCATTGAGAGCCTCCTGACCTACTGCTGCACTGTGTGGTTTGCTAGCTGCACAGTGGAGAACAGGAGGGACCTGCAGCGGGGGGGGAGGATGGCAGAAAAGGTGATTGGGACCACATTACCCCCCCTGACCTATACACTGGCCGGCTCTGTAAGAAAGCCAGCTGTATCTCCAAAGACCCCACCCACCCTGGACATGGACTGTTTGCTCCCCTTCCCTCCGGAAGGAGATACAGGACAATTAAAACACACACCAACAGACTACGAAACAGCTTCACCCTCAGGCTGTCTAGTGTGTAGAACCCCCCCCCCCTCAAAGGCTGAGGACACTAGCTGCTGAACCATAATCATGACACCTGCACTTTATGATGGTCCACTTATTGATTTGTGTACTTTGTGATTTGAATGTTTTAATGTTTGTTTTTACTGCAAAGAGCTGCTCAACTGCTTTTCATTGTTTTCAATGACAATGACAATAAAGCCTCTATTCTATTCTATTCTATTCTGAAATAACTTGAAACTGACAAAAGTAATAATAAATAAAAAACAAACTAATGAAACTGGCCTGGACAAAAATGATGGTACCCTTAACTTAATATTTAGTTGCACAACCTTTTGAGGCAATCACTGCAATCAAGTGATTTCTGTAACTCTCAATGAGACTTCTGCACCTGTCCACAGGTATGTTGGCCCACTCCTCGTGAGCAAACTGCTCCAGCTGTCTCAGGTTTGAAGGGTGCCTTCTCCAGACTGCATGTTTCAGCTCCTTCCACAGA
>CAKALS010000028.1:153921-161421 GCA_916701275.1 Sebastes miniatus
AGCCTCCATCCACCCCCACCATCCACTACCTACCACCTATACTACCACCTATACTACCATCTATACTACTATCTATACTACTACTCTACTATCATGTTACCTCCAGCCTCCTATAGCCTCCATCCACCCTATACCTATACTACTACTATACTACCATCTATACTACCACCTATACTACCATCTATACTACTATCTATACTACTACTCTACTATCATGTTACCTCCAGCCTCCTATAGCCTCCATCCACCCCCACCATCCACTACCTACCACCTATACTACCACCTATACTACCACCTATACTACCATCTATACTACCATCTATACTACTATCTATACTACTACTCTACTATCATGTTACCTCCAGCCTCCTATAGCCTCCATCCACCCTATACCTATACTACTACTATACTACCATCTATACTACCACCTATACTACTATCTATACTACTACTATACTACCACCTATACTACCATCTATACTACTACTATACTACCACCTATACTACCATCTATACTACCATCTATACTACTATCTATACTACTACTATACTACCATCTATACTACCACCTATACTACCATCTATACTACTACTATACTACCACCTATACTACCATCTATACTACCATCTATACTACTACTATACTACCATCTATACTACCATCTATACTACCATCTATACTACCACCTATACTACCACCTATACTACCACCTATACTACCATCTATACTACCATCTATACTACTATCTATACTACTACCCTACTATCATGTTACCTCCAGCCTCCTATAGCCTCCATCCACCCCCACCATCCACTACCTACCACCTATACTACCACCTATACTACCACCTATACTACCATCTATACTACCATCTATACTACTATCTATACTACTACTCTACTATCATGTTACCTCCAGCCTCCTATAGCCTCCATCCACCCTATACCTATACTACTACTATACTACCATCTATACTACCACCTATACTACTATCTATACTACTACTATACTACCATCTATACTACCATCTATACTACTATCTATACTACTACTATACTACCATCTATACTACCACCTATACTACCATCTATACTACCATCTATACTACTACTATACTACCACCTATACTACCATCTATACTACCATCTATACTACTACTATACTACCATCTATACTACCACCTATACTACCATCTATACTACCATCTATACTACTACTATACTACCACCTATACTACCATCTATACTACCATCTATACTACTACTATACTACCATCTATACTACCATCTATACTACCATCTATACTACTACTCTACTATCATGTTACCTCCAGCCTCCTATAGCCTCCATCCACCCTATACCTATACTACCATCTATACTACTACTATACTACCATCTATACTACCATCTATACTACTACTATACTACCATCTATACTACCATCTATACTACCATCTATACTACTACTCTACTATCATGTTACCTCCAGCCTCCTATAGCCTCTATCTACCATCTACTATCTACTATCTATTACTATGTTATTACTCATGTGTCGTCTCTGATCACACCTTCAGCCTTCAGTCACTAACATCTATCTATTCTACTCTAGAGTCCATACAAACATCCTGCTAGCAGGTTAGCCCGGTAGCATCTTAGCATGTTAGCCTGTTAGCAGGTTAGCATGGTAGCATCTTAGCATGGTAGCATGTTACCATGTTAGCCTGTTAGCAGGTTAGCATGGTAGCATCTTAGCATGGTAGCATGTTACCATGTTAGCCTGCTAGCAGGTTAGCCTGGTAGCATCTTAGCATGTTAGCCTGTTAGCAGGTTAGCATGGTAGCATCTTAGCCTGGTAGCATGTTACCATGTTAGCCTGCTAGCAGGTTAGCCTGGTAGCATCTTAGCATGGTAGCATGTTACCATGTTAGCCTGTTAGCAGGTTAGCATGGTAGCATCTTAGCATGGTAGCATGTTACCATGTTAGCCTGCTAGCAGGTTAGCCTGGTAGCATCTTAGCATGTTAGCCTGTTAGCAGGTTAGCATGGTAGCATCTTAGCCTGGTAGCCTGCTAGCAGGTTAGCATGGTAGCATCTTAGCCTGGTAGCCTGTTAGCAGGTTAGCCTGGTAGCATCTTAGCATGTTAGCCTGTTAGCAGGTTAGCATGGTAGCATCTTAGCCTGGTAGCCTGCTAGCAGGTTAGCATGGTAGCATCTTAGCATGGTAGCATGTTACCATGTTAGCCTGCTAGCAGGTTAGCATGGTAGCATCTTAGCATGGTAGCATGTTACCATGTTAGCCTGCTAGCAGGTTAACATGGTAGCATCTTAGCATGGTAGCATGTTACCATGTTAGCCTGTTAGCAGGTTAGCATGGTAGCAAGTTAGCCTATAGCGTATTTATATACATAGCCATATATACGCCGACAGATCTGTACAAACACGATGATGAACTGATGGCTGCTAGAGAGAGGAGGCCAGCTTAAACAGGAGGGATTTGAATATGATCAGTGATCAATGATCAATGATAACAGTGATCAGTGATCAATGATCAGTGATCAATGATCAATGATAACAGTGATCAGTGATCAGTGATCAATGATCAATGATAACAGTGATCAGTGATCACAGTGATCAATGATCACTGATCAATGATAACAGTGATCAGTGATCAGTAGTTTACATCCAGTATTCAACCTTCTGTCCTGATTAGTTATAACATGAACACACGCTGGAGTCTACTGTTATAAACTACTGTTATATACTACTGTTATATACTACTGTTATATACTACTGTTATAAACTACTGTTATAAACTACTGTTATATACTACTGTTATAAACTACTGTTATATACTACTGTTATATACTACTGTTATAAACTACTGTTATATACTACTGTTATAAACTACTGTTATATACTACTGTTATAAACTACTGTTATATACTACTGTTATAAACTACTGTTATATACTACTGTTATAAACTACTGTTATATACTACTGTTATAAACTACTGTTATAAACTACTGTTATAAACTACTGTTATATACTACTGTTATAAACTACTGTTATAAACTACTGTTATATACTAGTTATAAACTACTGTTATAAACTACTGTTATATACTACTGTTATAAACTACTGTTATAAACTACTGTTATAAACTACTGTTATATACTACTGTTATAAACTACTGTTATATACTAGTTATAAACTACTGTTATAAACTACTGTTATATACTACTGTTATAAACTACTGTTATAAACTACTGTTATATACTACTGTTATAAACTACTGTTATAAACTACTGTTATAAACTACTGTTATAAACTACTGTTATATACTACTGTTATAAACTACTGTTATAAACTACTGTTATATACTACTGTTATAAACTACTGTTATAAACTACTGTTATAAACTACTGTTATATATAATATACAGAGGAAGACACTGACGTGTCAGGACAGGAAACAGGAAGCAGGAACAAGGAAACAGGAAACAGGAAACACCACCTTTTAATTACAAATTGTCTATATTAAATATGTTGAATGAATATATATACTTATTATAAATATAATATTAAAATATATATATTTGACCACAGCAGGTGTGAATGTGACTCGAGGCTGTTTGCTGCATGAATATATATATATATACATATATATATGTATATATATATATGTATATATATATATAACTCTAAAATTAATCTACAGTCTGTTGAACCACATCAGGAAACGCTGATATGATCGTTGAGTGACATCAGAGCGTACGGCAGCCAATCAGGGAACAGATAATCAGAACAACAATAATAATAATAACAATAATAATAATAATAAAAACAATAATAATAATAACAACAATAATAATAATAACAATAACAATAATAATAATAATAACAATAATAACAATAATAATAACAATAACAATAATAATAATAATAACAATAATAATAATAACAATAATAACAACAATAATAATAATAACAATAATAATAATAACAATAATAATAAAAAAAAAAATAATAATAACAATAATAATAATAAAAACAATAATAACAACAATAATAACAACAATATACTGTAACAAGTTCAGAAACATGAACAAATATATTTCAATTCATAATTGTCTCCGTCTTGGTGTTGAGTGATGAAGAAAACCGGCAGGAAATAAAGACACACTTTGTCTCATTCTGTCCCATCAATAATCAATAATCTGTAAACTATAATCAATAATCTGTAATCTATAATCAATAATCTGTAAACTATAATCAATAATCTGTAATCTATAACCAATAATCAATAATCAGTTAAAGCAGAGTGATAAATGCTTGAGATACATGAAGTGAAAATATAAGATCTATGAGCATTGATTACATATCAGATTAGCTATTAGTTTCTAGATCAGTTTCTAGATCAGCTTCTAGATCAGCCTCTAGATTAGCTTCTAGATTAGCTTCTAGTTTAGCCTCTAGATTAGCTTCTAGATCAGCCTCTAGATTAGCCTCTAGATTAGCTTCTATTTAGCTTCTAGATTAACCTCTAGATTAGTTTCTATTTAGCTTCTAGATTAGCTTCTAGATCAGCCTCTAGATCAGATTCTAGATTAGCTTCTAGTTTAGCTTCTAGATTAGCCTCTAGATCAGCCTCTAGATTAGCTTCTAGTTTAGCTTCTAGATTAGGTTCTAGTTTAGCTTCTAGATCAGCCTCTAGATTAGCTTCTAGTTTAGCTTCTAGATTAGCTTCTAGATTAGCTTCTAGTTTAGCTTCTAGATTACCTTCTAGTTTAGCTTCTAGATTAGCCTATAGATCAGCCTCTAGATTAGCTTCTGGATTAGCTTCTAGATCAGCCTATAGATCAGCCTCTAGATTAGCTTCTAGATTAGTTTCTAGTTTAGCCTCTAGATTAGCTTCTAGATTAGCCTCTAGATTAGCTTCTAGATTAGCTTCTAGATCAGCCTCTGGATCAGCCTCTAGATTAGCTTCTAGATCAGCCTCTAGATCAGCCTCTAGATTAGCTTCTAGATCAGCCTCTAGATTAGCTTCTAGATCAGCTTCTAGTTTAGCCTCTAGATCAGCCTCTAGATTAGCTTCTAGATCAGCCTCTAGATTAGCTTCTAGATTAGCTTCTAGATCAGCCTCTAGATTAGCTTCTAGATTAGCTTCTAGATCAGCCTCTAGATTAGCCTCTAGATTAGCCTCTAGATCAGCTTCTAGTTTAGCCTCTAGATTAGCTTCTAGATTAGCTTCTAGATTAGCTTCTAGTTTAGCTTCTAGATTAGCTTCTAGATCAGCCTCTAGATTAGCTTCTAGTTTAGCCTCTAGATTAGCTTCTAGATTAGCCTCTAGATTAGCTTCTAGATTAGCTTCTAGTTTAGCCTCTAGATTAGCTTCTAGATTAGCCTCTAGATTAGCTTCTAGATTAGCCTCTAGATTAGCTTCTAGATTAGCTTCTAGTTTAGCTTCTAGATTAGTTTCTTCAGGTCTCAGTCTATGAGGGGGGTGGGGTGGGGGGGCGGGGCCAGATGGGCTCTCAGCAGCCAATCAGAGCAGCTCGTACTGCCGCAGGTGCATCCGCTGGATGATGTCACGACAGTCGTTGAAGACGCGGCGAATGTTTTCAGTGTCGATGGCGCAGGTGAAGTGAGGATAACAGTAATGTTTCCCATCGCCACTCGCCGTGCTGATCCTCTGAGAGACAGACAGGTTAGAGAGACAGACAGGTCAGAGAGACAGACAGGACAGAGAGACAGACAGGTTAGAGAAAGACAGGTTAGAGACAGACAGGTGAAGTGAGGATAACAGTAATGTTTCCCATCGCCACTCGCCGTGCTGATCCTCTGAGAGACAGACAGGTTAGAGAGACAGACAGGTCAGAGAGACAGACAGGACAGAGAGACAGACAGGTTAGAGAAAGACAGGTTAGAGACAGACAGGTGAAGTGAGGATAACAGTAATGTTTCCCATCGCCACTCGCCATGCTGATCCTCTGAGAGACAGACAGGTTAGAGAGACAGACAGGTCAGAGAGACAGACAGGACAGAGAGACAGACAGGTTAGAGACAGACAGGTTAGACAGACAGACAGGTCAGAGAGAGAGACAGGTTAGACAGACAGACAGGTCAGAGAGAGAGACAGGTGAGAGACAGACAGGTCAGAGAGACAGACAGGGTAGAGACAGACAAGTCAGAGAGACAGACAGGTTAGAGAGACAGACAGGGTAGAGACAGACAGGTTAGAGACAGACAGGTTAGAGAGACAGACAGGCTAGAGACAGACAGGTTAGAGACAGACAGAACAGAGAGACAGACAGGACAGAGAGACAGACAGGTTAGAGACAGACAGGTTAGAGAGACAGACAGGTTAGAGAGACAGACAGGACAGAGAGACAGACAGGTTAGAGAGACAGACAGGTTAGAGAGACAGACAGGTTAGAGACAGACAGGTTAGAGAGACAGACAGGTCAGAGACAGACAGGTTAGAGAGACAGACAGGTTAGAGAGACAGACAGGTTATAGACAGACAGGTTAGACAGACAGACAGACAGGTTAGAGACAGACAGGTCAGAGAGACAGATAGGTCAGAGAGACAGACAGGTCAGAGACAGACAGGTCAGAGAGACAGACAGGTTAGAGACAGACAGGTTAGAGACAGACAGACAGGTTAGAGACAGACAGGTCAGAGAGACAGACAGGTTAGAGATACAGACAGGGTAGAGAGACAGACAGGTTAGAGGCAGACAGGTTAGAGAGACAGACAGGTTAGAGAGACAGACAGGGTTGAGACAGACAGGGTTGAGACAGACAGGGTAGAGACAGACAGGTTAGAGAGACAGACAGGTGAGTGACAGACAGGTTAAACACAGACAGGTTAGAGAGACAGACAGGTTAGAGAGACAGACAGGGTAGAGACAGACAGGTTAGAGAGACAGACAGGTGAGAGACAGACAGGTTAAACACAGACAGGTCAGAGAGACAGACAGGTGAGAGATGGACAGGTCGGAGAGACACAGACAGGTTAGAGACAGACAGGTGAGAGAGACAAACAGGTCAGAGACAGACAGGTTAGAGACAGACAGGTGAGAGATGGACAGGTCAGAGAGACACAGACAGGTGAGAGAGACAGACAGGTCAGAGACAGACAGGTTAGAGAGACAGACAGGTGAGAGAGACATACAGGTAAGAGAGAGACAGACAGGTGAGCGACAGAAAGACAGGTGAGAGACAGACAGGTGAGAGACAGACAGACAGACAGATAAGAGAGACAGACAGGTTAGAGAGACAGACAGGTCAGAGACAGACAGGTAAGAGAGAGAGAGACACAGGTGAGAGAGACAGACAGGTGAGAGAGACAGACAGGTGAGAGACAGAAAGACAGGTGAGAGACAGACAGGTGAGAGACAGACAGACAGACAGATAAGAGAGACAGACAGGTTAGAGAGACAGACAGGTCAGAGACAGACAGGTAAGAGAGAGAGAGACACAGGTGAGAGAGACAGA
>CAKALS010000028.1:166421-198921 GCA_916701275.1 Sebastes miniatus
CTGGAAGATAAAGACGTGATTTAACTTCAGTGTTTAGCTTTATGAGGGAAGGAAACAGACTCATCAGGACGGTTTATGGAGGACAATCATGTCTTTATTATGATTATTTCATGCTGCTGCCGCGGGGGGAAATTTAAAGTTTAAAGTTTGACTCACTCATCGTTGAAACCGTCGACATGAAGAATCCTCATCTGCTTCACTATGGTGCTCTTACCTGATTCTCCTGCACCTGCAGACAGACAGGTGAAAGACAGACAGGTAGTCAGACAGACAGGTGAGAGACAGACAGGTAGTCAGACAGACAGGTAGTCGGACAGACAGGTAGTCAGACAGACAGGTGAGAGACAGACAGGTAGTCAGACAGACAGGTGAGAGACAGACAGGTAGTTAGACAGATGGATGAGAGACAGACAGGTAGTTAGACAGACAGGTGTCTCACCCAGCAGCAGCAGTCTGTGTGTAGCTTTATAAGCCTGTCTCTCTTTCTGCAGCTGTCTCTCGATCTTCTTGTTGGCTTCTCTCTTCGCTTTCTCATCCAGTCGTTCTTCCTCCGTCTGTCCTCCCAGACAGCCCATCTCCCCTGGAACCACAAGAACCAGTATGGAACCACAAGAACAAGTATGGAACCACTCAAACCAGTATGGAACCACACAAACCAGTATGGAACCACAAGAACCAGTATGGAACCACAAGAACAAGTATGGAACCACAAGAACCAGTATGGAACCACACAAACCAGTATGGAACCACAACAACCAGTAAACTACCCACTGAAACCAGTAAACTACCGACTGAAACCAGTATGGAACAGACTGAAACCAGTAAACTACCTACTGAAACCAGTAAACTACCTACTATAACCAGTAAACTACCGACTATAACCAGTAAACTACCTACTATAACCAGTAAACTACCGACTGAAACCAGTAAACTACCGACTGAAACCAGTAAACTACTGAAACCAGTAAACTACCTACTGAAACCAGTAAACTACTGAAACCAGTAAACTACCCACTGAAACCAGTAAACTACTATAACCAGTAAACTACCCACTGAAACCAGTAAACTACCGACTGAAACCAGTATGGAACAGACTGAAACCAGTATGGAACAGACTGAAACCAGTAAACTACCTACTGAAACCAGTAAACTACCTACTATAACCAGTAAACTACCTACTATAACCAGTAAACTACCGACTGAAACCAGTAAACTACCTACTGAAACCAGTAAACTACCCACTGAAACCAGTAAACTACCGACTATAACCAGTAAACTACCTGCTGAAACCAGTAAACTACCTACTATAACCAGTAAACTACCTACCATAACCAGTAAACTACCGACTGAAACCAGTAAACTACCGACTGAAACCAGTAAACTACTGAAACCAGTAAACTACCTACTATAACCAGTAAACTACCGACTGAAACCAGTAAACTACTGAAACCAGTAAACTACCTACTGAAACCAGTAAACTACCCACTGAAACCAGTAAACTACCGACTATAACCAGTAAACTACCTACTGAAACCAGTAAACTACCTACTATAACCAGTAAACTACCGACTATAACCAGTAAACTACCTACTGAAACCAGTAAACTACCTACTATAACCAGTAAACTACCGACTATAACCAGTAAACTACCTACTATAACCAGTAAACTACCGACTGAAACCAGTAAACTACTGAAACCAGTAAACTACCTACTGAAACCAGTAAACTACCCACTGAAACCAGTAAACTACCGACTATAACCAGTAAACTACCTACTGAAACCAGTAAACTACCTACTATAACCAGTAAACTACCGACTGAAACCAGTAAACTACCTACTATAACCAGTAAACTACCGACTGAAACCAGTAAACTACCGACTGAAACCAGTAAACTACTGAAACCAGTAAACTACCTACTGAAACCAGTAAACTACCTACTGAAACCAGTAAACTACCCACTGAAACCAGTAAACTACCGACTATAACCAGTAGACTACCTACTGAAACCAGTAAACTACCTACTATAACCAGTAAACTACCTACTATAACCAGTAAACTACCTACTGAAACCAGTAAACTACCTACTATAACCAGTAAACTACCCACTGATACCAGTAAACTACCTACTATAACCAGTAAACTACCGACTATAACCAGTAAACTACCTACTGAAACCAGTAAACTACCTACCATAACCAGTAAACTACCGACTGAAACCAGTAAACTACCGACTGAAACCAGTAAACTACTGAAACCAGTGAACTACCTACTGAAACCAGTAAACTACCCACTGAAACCAGTAAACTACCGACTATAACCAGTAAACTACCTACTGAAACCAGTAAACTACCTACTATAACCAGTAAACTACCTACTATAACCAGTAAACTACCTACTGAAACCAGTAAACTACCTACTATAACCAGTAAACTACCTACTGAAAGCAGTAAACTACCGACTATAACCAGTAAACTACCTACTGAAACCAGTAAACTACCTACTGAAAGCAGTAAACTACCGACTATAACCAGTAAACTACCTACTGAAAGCAGTAAACTACCGACTATAACAGTAAACTACCTACTGAAACCAGTAAACTACTGAAACCAGTAAACTACTTACTGAAACCAGTAAACTACCCACTGAAACCAGTAAACTACCGACTATAACCAGTAAACTACCTACTGAAACCAGTAAACTACCGACTATAACCAGTAAACTACCTACTGAAACCAGTAAACTACCTACTGAAACCAGTAAACTACCTACTATAACCAGTAAACTACCTACTATAACCAGTAAACTACCGACTATAACCAGTAAACTACCTACTGAAACCAGTAAACTACCGACTATAACCAGTAAACTACCTACTATATCCAGTAAACTACCTACTATAACCAGTAAACTACCGACTATAACCAGTAAACTACCGACTATAACCAGTAAACTACCTACTGAAACCAGTAAACTACCTACTATAACCAGTAAACTACCGACTATAACCAGTAAACTACCTACTGAAACCAGTAAACTACCTACTATAACCAGTAAACTACCGACTATAACCAGTAAACTACCTACTATAACCAGTAAACTACCGACTGAAACCAGTAAACTACTGAAACCAGTAAACTACCTACTGAAACCAGTAAACTACCCACTGAAACCAGTAAACTACCGACTATAACCAGTAAACTACCTACTGAAACCAGTAAACTACCTACTATAACCAGTAAACTACCGACTGAAACCAGTAAACTACCTACTATAACCAGTAAACTACCGACTGAAACCAGTAAACTACCGACTGAAACCAGTAAACTACTGAAACCAGTAAACTACCTACTGAAACCAGTAAACTACCCACTGAAACCAGTAAACTACCGACTATAACCAGTAGACTACCTACTGAAACCAGTAAACTACCTACTATAACCAGTAAACTACCTACTATAACCAGTAAACTACCTACTGAAACCAGTAAACTACCTACTATAACCAGTAAACTACCTACTGAAACCAGTAAACTACCTACTATAACCAGTAAACTACCGACTATAACCAGTAAACTACCTACTGAAACCAGTAAACTACCTACCATAACCAGTAAACTACCGACTGAAACCAGTAAACTACCGACTGAAACCAGTAAACTACTGAAACCAGTGAACTACCTACTGAAACCAGTAAACTACCCACTGAAACCAGTAAACTACCGACTATAACCAGTAAACTACCTACTGAAACCAGTAAACTACCTACTATAACCAGTAAACTACCTACTATAACCAGTAAACTACCTACTGAAACCAGTAAACTACCTACTATAACCAGTAAACTACCTACTGAAAGCAGTAAACTACCGACTATAACCAGTAAACTACCTACTGAAACCAGTAAACTACCTACTGAAAGCAGTAAACTACCGACTATAACCAGTAAACTACCTACTGAAAGCAGTAAACTACCGACTATAACAGTAAACTACCTACTGAAACCAGTAAACTACTGAAACCAGTAAACTACCTACTGAAACCAGTAAACTACCCACTGAAACCAGTAAACTACCGACTATAACCAGTAAACTACCTACTGAAACCAGTAAACTACCGACTATAACCAGTAAACTACCTACTGAAACCAGTAAACTACCTACTGAAACCAGTAAACTACCTACTATAACCAGTAAACTACCTACTATAACCAGTAAACTACCGACTATAACCAGTAAACTACCTACTGAAACCAGTAAACTACCGACTATAACCAGTAAACTACCTACTATAACCAGTAAACTACCTACTATAACCAGTAAACTACCGACTATAACCAGTAAACTACCGACTATAACCAATAAACTACCTACTGAAACCAGTAAACTACCGACTATAACCAGTAAATTACCGACTATAACCAGTAAACTACCTACTATAACCAGTAAACTACCTACTGAAACCAGTAAACTACCGACTATAACCAGTAAACTACCTACTATAACCAGTAAACTACCTACTATAACCAGTAAACTACTGAAACCAATATGGAACAGACTGAAACCAGTAAACCCAGTACAGTCATCACAGTACTACTACTTTTACTTCAGTAAAGGATGTGAATACAGCTGAACCCAGTAAACCCAGTAAACCCAGTGAACCCAGTGAACCCAGTACCTCAGACCGGTCCCGTTGTAGCTGTTGGTCACGGATCTGTCGTGTCTCAGGTCCAGATCAGATCGTCTTTCTGTTCGTCCATTAAAGTCCAAAAAGACAGAATCAGCAGCAGCTCCAGGTCCAGTTCAGAGGGACAGGACCAGGTCCAGTTCAGAGGGACAGGACCAGGTCCAGTTCAGAGGGACAGGACCAGGTCCAGTTCAGAGGGACAGGACCAGTTCTCCAGCTGGATTAGAGACGTTTACCGGAGTAGAGAGAAACACCTGAGTGTCTCTCCGTCTCTACCTCTACCCCCCCCCACCCCGTCGGTCTCTAATAGCGTCTCATTAGTCCTCCTCTCGTCTCTTCGGGGGATTCTCATGTTTTTCCTCTTGTGACACTTTGCTGCCTGACAACCAGCAGCTGGATCCACAAACACAAACTCCTCCGATAGACCAGGACCCAGTCTGGACTCTGTTAGACCAGGACCGAGTCTGGACTCTGTTAGACCAGGACTGAGTCTGGACTCTGATAGACCAGGACTGAGTCTAGACTCTGTTAGACCACGACCCAGTCTGGACTCTGTTAGAACAGGGCCGAGTCTGGACCAGGACTGAGTCTGGACTCTGATAGACCAGGACCGAGTCTGGACTCTGTTAGACCAGGACTGAGTCTGGACCAGCAGACAGCAGCTCCCAGGTCAGGAGACTCCTGATGAAGACGGCGGTGAAACGAAGAACGATGATAAATCAGCTGATTTGATGAATGTAAATCTGATTTCAGTAAATCTGATCTGATGAGATCTGAACCACGTTCTCAGTTTATGATCTGAATGTGTTCAGAATATGAACAAGAAATAAAAGTGGGATGAATAAAGTTTTACGAGTCCAAACTGAACTTTACAGATTTGACTTCTGATTTTCCCCCAAAATGTTCTTTCATAATATTTTATTATTTTTGGATTAATCTCACGTTTTATCTGTTTTATCTGTTCTAAATGAACCTTAAAAGGGAGATTAGTCCAGTATTTAATCCTCTCATCAACATGGGAGTGGACTAATATGCTGCTTTATGTAAATGTATGTATATATTTATTATTGTAAATCAATGATCAACACAGCTCAATGACAGATATTGATCCAGAAACCCTCACAGGTACTGCATTTAGCATAAACAATATGCTCCAATCAGAGCAGGGACAACAGCTGAACTCCATCCATCCATCCCGTCATCCCGTTAGGGGTCGCGGGGGTGAGCTCTGTCCATCCCGTCATCCCGTTAGGGGTCGCGGGGGTGAGCTCTATCCATCCCGTTAGGGGTCGCGGGGGTCGCGGGGGGGAACTCTAGTTGTTGTATATTCAGGTGTTTTCTCTGCAGAGATCTGAACACTTATTCATATAAACATGTTTCTGTCTGTTGGTGTTGGTTTGTCTCCATCTTGTGGACAAATAAAGTCACTATACCTCATCACTGTCAACTTTCCGTTACCGTGGTAACAAGCTGACGCTGTAGTCAACACTTTATTTTGACTCTTCAGAGATGAAACTGAAAATAGAACTCCAGAAACAAAAAACACTAAATGTGCTGAGATCTGAATGAAGTCTGGAGGAGGAGCTGATCCACCAATCAGATACTCAGACTCAGGTCAAACATCAGAGAGCCTCGTCCTGATTGGACGAGCTCTTCTCTCCTCCTCCGTCATTGGCTGGACTGGTGCTCGACTCTCCGCCCTCCAAAGACTTCAGCCTGAGGAGACAAAGACCAGATCCAGAAGGTCTGAACAGGATTTAAAAAAGTTCACATCAGAACAACGTCCGGTCTCAGACTGACCTCTGCAGGTGTTCATCACAGAAGGAACCCAGCTGCTGCATCTCAGACTTGAAGAAACTCTGGAAGACAAAGAGGGACGCAGGAAGTCCTGGATCAGGTCTGAGATCTAAACCTGGTCTGAGATCTAAACCTGGTCTGAGATCTAATCCTGGTCTGAGACCTAATCCTGGTCTGAGATCTAAACCTGGTCTGAGATCTAATCCTGGTCTGAGATCTAATCCTGGTCTGAGATCTAATCCTGGTCTGACTGTTTCTTCAAGTATTACGACCGTTTCCTGTAAATATAAACATGTTGTCTCGAGACACACTTCTGTTCTAGTACCACTTTATACTGCTTAAAGTAGTAGTACTACTAGTAGTAGTAGTAGTAGTAGTAGTAGTACTACTAGAAGTAGTAGTAGTACTAGTAGTAGTAGTACTAGTAGTACTAGTACTAGCAGTAGTAGTAGTACTAGTAGTAGTAGTAGTAGTGGTAGTAGTAATAGCAGTAGTACTAGTAGTACTACTAGTAGTAGTAGTAGTAGTAGTAGTAGCAGTAGTACATTAGTAGCAGTAGTAGTGGTAGTGGTAGTACTAGTAGTACTAGTAGTAGCAGTAGTACTAGTAGTAGTAGTAGTAGTGGTAGTAGTAGTACTAGTAGCAGTAGTAGTAGCAGTAATGGTACTAATGCAGTATGTGTGTGTACCTGGATCTGTGTGTTGATGAAGTTCAGGCTGGACGAGTTCTGATTCAGTCGCTTCAGCTGATCAGAGACGCTGCTCTCAAACCGCTGCAGAGACTCCAACCTGCACAACAACAGGTGAGTTAGAGGGGAGGTACCTGTGTTGATGGACAGGTGAGTTAGAGGGGAGGTACCTGTGATGATGGACAGGTGAGTTAGAGGGGAGGTACCTGTGATGATTGACAGGTGTGTGTAGGTACCTGTGATGATGGACAGCTGTCAGCAGTGAGGAGACGTGTTGACGACATTCTTTTAAAGACAGAAGAATTTCAGTTTCAACGTTCTTCCAGCAGCCCTGAAAACAATTCATATGATTAGTTTTTATTCACTGAAGTTATTGATCATGTGATCATATTAAGGTATATTGATCATATAGTAATAAGATAATCAATAACTGACAGTGAAGTGTTGTTCTAGTTGTGTTTTGAAGGTGTTGAAGGCAGCCGTGATGCCAGACGTCAGGTGGGACTCTGGCTCCATCACAGGCTCCTCCTCCTCTGGTGGCTCCGCCCCTTCAGGTAAGGACTCTGAGACCAGGTGAGCAGCAGACTTATTATTATGGAGTAGTACTAGTAGTAGTATTAGTAGTAGTACTACGTCCCAGTAGTATTCATACTGTATCCTACAACAGGAAAGTATAGGATTTGGAACGCACACCCTACCTGTCGGGGGTGAGTTAGACTCCACCCCCTCTGGCTGAAGCTCCGCCCTCCTCTTCTGGGCCAGCAGGCCCTCAGTTTGGTCTGACAGGTAGCGTTCACGAGAAACAAAACAGTCAGGACGAAATAAATAAGACCAACATTAGTTTAACAATAATGACTCCATAACTCAAAATGATGTCTCTATAAGACAAAATTATATGTTTTTATGTCAACATTATATTTTAATTAGTGTATATACATATATAAATATATATGGACTTGGACTTATATAGCGCTTTTCTAGTCTTCCGACCACTCAAAGCGCTTTACACTACATGTCAGCATTCACCCATTCACACACACATTCATACACTGATGCTAAGGTGCCAACTTTGCCCATCAGGATTTAATCTAAATACTCATTCACACACCGATGGCTATGCCTCCGGGAGCAAATTGGGGTTAAGTGTCTTGCTCAAGGACACATCGAGCAGCCGGACACTGAGGAGCAGCCGGGGATCGAACCACCGACCTTCCGATTTGTGGACAACCTGCTCTACCCTCTGAGCCACAGTCGCCCAATATAAATGTATATATATACCTATATACATATATATACACATATATATAAATATACATATATATACACATGTATATATATACATATAAAAATATATACATATATGTATATATTTTGTTTAGGTCATAATTAGGATACTAAACTAACGAATTGGTTCTGATGATCCGGACTGACCTGGTTCTGGAGCAGCTCTCTTCCTGTCACCGCTGAAGACTTCCTGGAAAACAACCAGAACACAGGTGTGAAACAGGAAACAGCTGATGTCTTTAATGGACAAATAAATGAAGACGTTTACCTTCCTGATAGGAGACATGTGTCCTCCAAACTCCTCCATCTGTTCCTGAGACATCTCTAGATCCGTCCCCACCAGAACCCCTGAGAGACAGACCGGTTCAACTAGTCTCACTGTTATCATCTCTAGATCCGTCCCCACCAGAACCCCTGTTTTCACTCTTTGTGGTCGTTTAGTGTCTCTTTGTGGTCGTTTTGGTGTCTCTTTGTGGTGGTTTGGTGACTCTTTGTGGTCGTTTTGGTGTCTCTTTGTGGTGGTTTGGTGTCTCTTTGTGGTCGTTTTGGTGTCTCTTTGTGGTCGTTTTGGTATCTCTTTGGTGTCTCTTTGTGGTGGTTTGGTGTCTCTTTGTGGTCGTTTTGGTGTCTCTTTGTGGTCGTTTGGTGTCTCTTTGTGGTCGTTTTGGTGTCTCTTTGTGGTCGTTTTGGTGTCTCTTTGTGGTGGTTTGGTGACTCTTTGTGGTCATTTTGGTGTCTCTTTGGTGTCTCTTTGTGGTGGTTTGGTGACTCTTTGTGGTCGTTTTGGTGTCTCTTTGTGGTGGTTTGGTGTCTCTTTGTGGTGGTTTGGTGACTCTTTGTGGTCGTTTTGGTGTCTCTTTGGTGTCTCTTTGTGGTGGTTTGGTGTCTCTTTGTGGTGGTTTGGTGTCTCTTTGTGGTCGTTTTGTTTTGGTGTCTCTTTGTGGTGGTTTGGTGTCTCTTTGTGGTGGTTTGGTGACTCTTTGTGGTGTTTTGGTGTCTCTTTGTGGTGGTTTGGTGACTCTTTGTGGTCGTTTTGGTGTCTCTTTGTGGTCATTTGGTGTCTCTTTGTGGTGGTTTGGTGTCTCTTTGTGGTCGTTTTGGTGTCTCTTTGTGGTCATTTGGTGTCTCTTTGAGGTCGTTTTGGTGTCTCTTTGTGGTCCTTTGGTGTCTCTTTGTGGTCTTTTGGTGTCTCTTTGTGGTCGTTTTAGTGTCTCTTTGTGGTCGTTTTGGTGTCTCTTTGTGGTCGTTTGGTGTCAGTGCTCGTTTTGGTGTCTCTTTGTGGTCGTTTTGGTGTCTCTTTGTGGTCCTTTGGTGTCTCTTTGTGGTCGTTTGGTGTCTCTTTGTGGTCGTTTTGGTGTCTCTTTGTGGTGGTTTGGTGACTCTTTGTGGTCGTTTTGGTGACTCTTTGTGGTCGTTTTGGTGTCTCTATGGTCCTTTGGTGTCTCTTTGTGGTCGTTTTGGTGTCTCTTTGTGGTCGTTTGGTGTCTCTTTGTGTCGTTTGGTGTCTCTTTGTGGTCGTTTGACTTTTCGACATGAAATGTTAACAGTCAGGTCATCCAGAGGTTCTGGTCCAGGGTCCTGGGTCTGGACCTGGTAGATGACACTGACCAGCTGACTAGCCATCACTCTGTGGCTCTGATGGGGGTGGAGGGGGGTGTAAAGGTTGGACATGTCTCCCGGAGACGGACTGACCTGAGTCGTAGGTCAGAGTGGAGGTTCGGATCTGATCAAACAGAAGTTCTGCTCTGCTCACCGACGTCTGGAAACACAGAACCAGAACCAGAACCAGCTGTTCTATCAAAGTCCAAACAACCGGCTTCTCTTTACATCAGCTGCTGCTGTTACCTTGGTTACCGCCGAGTCGTCCTCGCTGCTCGGAGACGACAGAGGCAGAACTAGAGGACAGACAGACGGTTAGAGACGTCACTGTTACCGCTGACATGAGTAGAACAGACTCTTCATTAGAGTAGAACAGACTCACTCTACAGCTGACTCTATTATAGATTATAGAGTTGATTAGAGTAGAACAGACTCACTCTACAGCTGACTATTATAGATTATAGAGTTGATTAGAGTAGAACAGACTCACTCTACAGCTGACTATTATAGATTATAGAGTTGATTAGAGTAGAACAGACTCACTCTACAGCTGACTATTATAGATTATAGAGTTGATTAGAGTAGAACAGACTCACTCTACAGCTGACTATTATAGATTATAGAGTTGATTAGAGTAGAACAGACTCACTCTACAGCTGACTATTATAGATTATAGAGTTGATTAGAGTAGAACAGACTCACTCTACAGCTGACTATTATAGATTATAGAGTTGATTAGAGTAGAACAGACTCACTCTACAGCTGACTCTATTATAGATTATAGAGTTGATTAAAGTAGAACAGACTCACTCTACAGCTGACTATTATAGATTATAGAGTTGATTAGAGTAGAACAGACTCACTCTACAGCTGACTATTATAGATTATAGAGTTGATTAGAGTAGAACAGACTCACTCTTCAGCTGACTATTATAGATTATAGAGTTGATTAGAGTAGAACAGACTCACTCTACAGCTGACTATTATAGATTATAGAGTTGATTAGAGTAGAACAGACTCACTCTACAGCTGACTATTATAGATTATAGAGTTGATTAGAGTAGAACAGACTCACTCTACAGCTGACTATTATAGATTATAGAGTTGATTAGAGTAGAACAGACTCACTCTTCAGCTGACTATTATAGATTATAGAGTTGATTAGAGTAGAACAGACTCACTCTACAGCTGACTCTATTATAGATTATAGAGTTGATTAAAGTAGAACAGACTCACTACAGCTGACTCTATTATAGATTATAGAGTTGATTAGAGTAGAACAGACTCACTCTACAGCTGACTCTATTATAGATTATAGAGTTGATTAAAGTAGAACAGACTCACTCTACAGCTGACTCTATTATAGATTATAGAGTTGATTAGAGTAGAACAGACTCACTCTACAGCTGACTCTATTATAGATTATAGAGTTGATTAAAGTAGAACAGACTCACTCTACAGCTGACTCTATTATAGATTATAGAGTTGATTAGAGTAGAACAGACTCACTCTACAGCTGACTATTATAGATTATAGAGTTGATTAGAGTAGAACAGACTCACTCTACAGCTGACTCTATTATAGATTATAGAGTTGATTAAAGTAGAACAGACTCACTCTTCAGCTGACTCTTGCTCCGTGGTTTCTTCTTGCTGTAGGATCGACCTGCAGACGGAAACACCTGGACCAGAACATCTGGGTCTTTAAGACGGGACGAAGTCTTTACTTTCTGTTTATACAGGAGACGAAACAGAGACGTCAGAGAGACAGGTGGACAGACAGATAGACAGACAGGTGGACAGACAGACAGACAGACAGACAGAGAGAGAGAGACAGATGGACAGACAGACAGACAGGTGGACAGACAGACAGAGAGAGAGACAGGTGGACAGACAGAGAGAGAGACAGGTGGACAGACAGGTGGACAGAGAGACAGACAGACAGGTGGACAGACAGAGAGACAGACAGACAGGTGGACAGACAGACAGGTAGACAGACAGACAGACAGACAGTCAGAGAGACAGGTGGACAGACAGAGAGACAGACAGACAGACGGGTGGACAGTCAGAGAGACAGGTGGACAGACTGACAGGTGGACAGACAGACAGACAGACAGACAGACAGAGAGAGAGACAGGTGGACAGACAGAGAGAGAGACAGGTGGACAGACAGGTGGACAGAGAGACAGACAGACAGGTGGACAGACAGAGAGACAGACAGACAGGTGGACAGACAGACAGGTAGACAGACAGACAGACAGACGGGTGGACAGTCAGAGAGACAGGTGGACAGACTGACAGGTGGACAGACAGACAAACAGACAGACAGACAGACAGGTGGACAGGTACCATGAAGACTCTCCCAGCAGCGTCCTCCAGCTCTCGGTGGAGTCCACAGTTGAAGTTCATCACCACCGTCTGACCTTTGCTGTTCTGATGCATGATGGGATTGATCAGTCGGACGCTGAGGACCGTCTCTGCCCCAGTGCATTCTGGGAGAATATACACAGACACACAGTTTTACTGCTGAAACACGGATCAGACGCGTCCCCCAGTAACTACTCAAACCAGATGAACGAGGACAGACCATCCCGTCTCAGACTGTACTGATCCACGTCCTCCTTCAGCAGGTGGATGGACTCCCACAGGAAACCCTGAGAGACAGCGAGAGACACCGAGAGACACGTGAGACATCCATACAACACAGAAGTTATCTAATGTTGCATTAGTACTACCATTAGTACTACCATTAGTACTACCAGTAGTACTACCATTAGTACTACTATTAGTACTACCATTAGTACTAACAATAGTACCACATGAAACCTACCTGAGGCTCATTGATGAAGAAGCTCACACATCCTGATCCTTCGTTAAAATCAATCCAGAACTCGTCCAGATTGTCGTCTTTTGGTGGAAACAGCTGGAGGACAAGAAGACATGACGAAGACAAGACGTTAAAGGGTTAAATGTTTATACTTTAAGGGTTAAATGTTTATACTTTAAGGGGTTAAGTGTTTATACTTTAAGGGTTAAATGTTTATACTTTAAGGGGTTAAATGTTTATACTTTAAGGGGTTAAATGTTTATACTTTAAGGGTTAAATGTTTATACTTTAAGGGTTAAATGTTTATACTTTAAGGGGTTAAGTGTTTATACTTTAAGGGGTTAAATGTTTATACTTTAAGGGGTTAAATGTTTATACTTTAAGGGGTTAAATGTTTATACTTTAAGGGTTAAATGTTTATACTTTAAGGGGTTAAATGTTTATACTTTAAGGGGTTAAATGTTTATACTTTAAGGGGTTAAATGTTTATACTTTAAGGGTTAAATGTTTATACTTTAAGGGGTTAAGTGTTTTTACCTCGGTGGAGTCGAGGAACGCTCTGCTGCAGGCGAAGGTGTAAACCCTGACAGACACAACGAAGGGAAGAATCACCCACATAAGGAGTTTTCTGATTGGTTAGTTTAATAACGAGTCATCACCTCCGCTGGTCGCCATGGTGACCATTAACGAAGTTCAGGAAACGACGGCAGTCCTGGAGACAGAGAGAGAGAGAGACAGGTTAGAGAGAGAGAGAGACAGGTTAGAGAGAGAGACAGGTTAGAGAGAGAGAGAGACACAGGTTAGAGAGAGAGAGAGACAGGTTAGAGAGAGAGAGAGACAGGTTAGACAGACACAGAGAGAGAGAGACAGGTTAGAGAGACAGAGAGACAGATTAGAGACAGACAGATTAGAGAGAGACAGGTTAGACAGACACAGAGAGAGAGAGACAGGTTAGAGAGAGAGAGAGAGACAGATTAGAGAGAGACAGGTTAGAGAGAGACAGGTTAGAGAGAGAGAGAGACAGGTTAGACAGACAGAGAGAGAGAGAGAGAGAGGTTAGAGAGAGAGAGAGAGACAGGTTAGACAGACACAGAGAGAGAGAGACAGGTTAGAGAGAGAGAGAGAGACAGATTAGAGAGAGACAGGTTAGAGAGAGAGAGAGACAGGTTAGAGAGACAGGTTAGACAGACACAGAGAGAGAGAGAGAGACAGGTTAGAGAGAGAGAGAGGGACAGAGAGACAGATTAGAGAGAGACAGGTTAGAGAGAGAGAGACAGGTTAGAGAAAGAGAGAGAGAGAGAGAGAGAGAGAGAGAGAGAGAGAGAGAGACAGGTTAGACAGACACAGAGAGAGAGAGAGACAGGTTAGAGAGAGAGAGACAGGTTAGAGAGAGAGAGAGAGAGAGAGAGAGAGAGAGAGAGAGAGAGAGAGACAGATTAGAGAGAGACAGGTTAGAGAGAGAGCGAGAGAGAGAGAGAGAGAGACAGATTAGAGAGAGACAGGTTAGAGAGAGACAGGTTAGAGAGAGAGAGAGACAGGTTAGAGAGAGAGAGAGAGGTTAGACAGACACAGAGAGAGAGAGACAGGTTAGAGAGAGAGACAGGTTAGAGAGAGAGAGAGAGAGAGACAGGTTAGAGAGAGCGAGAGAGAGAGAGAGACAGATTAGAGAGAGACAGGTCAATCACTCACCACCTCAAAGTCTTCGTCTTTGATGTCACAGAAGGCGCTGCTGATGTCACGGCTAGAGAACCACTGATTGGCTCTCAGCTCTCGTTCCTTCCTGGGAGTCAGACGACACAGAGCCTCTGATAGGCTGACCTGCAGCTCGTAGTCTGAACCAGCCAATGAGAACACAGAGATGTTGTACCTGCACCGTCCCCTACCTGCATCATCCCCTACCTGCATCATCCCCAACCTGCATCATCCCCTACCTGCATCATCCCCAACCTGCATCATCCCCAACCTGCATCATCCCCAACCTGCATCATCCCCTACCTGCATAACCTCCTACCTGCATCATCCCCTACCTGCATAACCTCCTACCTGCATCATCCCCTACCTGCATCATCCCCTACCTGCATCATCCCCAACCTGCATCATCCCCAACCTGCATCATCCCGTACCTGCACGTCCCCTACTTGCATAACCTCCTACCTGCATCATCCCCAACCTGCATCATCCCCAACCTGCATCATCCCGTACCTGCACGTCCCCTACCTGCATAACCTCCTACCTGCATCATCCCCAACCTGCATAACCTCCTACCTGCATCATCCCCAACCTGCATCATCCCGTACCTGCATCGTCCCCTACCTGCATCATCCCCTACCTGCATAACCTCCTACCTGCATCATCCCCAACCTGCATCATCCCGTACCTGCATCGTCCCCTACCTGCATAACCTCCTACCTGCATCATCCCCTACCTGCATAACCTCCTACCTGCATCGTCCCCTACGTGCATCTTCCCCTACCTGCATCGCCCCCTACCTGCATCATCCCCTACCTGCATCATCCCCTACCTGCATAACCTCCTACCTGCATCATCCCCAACCTGCATCATCCCGTACCTGCATCGTCCCCTACCTGCACGTCCCCTACCTGCACGTCCCCTACCTGCATCATCCCCTACCTGCATAACCTCCTACCTGCATCATCCCCAACCTGCATCGTCCCGTACCTGCATCGTCCCCTACCTGCACGTCCCCTACCTGCATCGTCCCCTACGTGCATCTTCCCCTACCTGCATCGCCCCCTACCTGCATCGCCCCCTACCTGCATCATCCCCAACCTGCATCATCCCCTACCTGCATAACCTCCTACCTGCATCATCCCGTACCTGCATCGTCCCCTACCTGCACGTCCCCTACCTGCACGTCCCCTACCTGCATCGTCCCCTACGTGCATCTTCCCCTACCTGCATCTTCCCCTACCTGCATCGTCCCCTACCTGCATCGTCCCCTACCTGCATCGCCCCCTACCTGCATCGCCCCCTACCTGCATCTTCCCCTACCTGCATCTTCCCCTACCTGCATCGCCCCCTACCTGCATCGCCCCCTACCTGCATCGCCCCCTACCTGCATCTTCCCCTACCTGCATCTTCCCCTACCTGCATCGTCCCCAACCTGCATCTTCCCCTACCTGCATCGTCCCCTACCTGCATCGTCCCCTACCTGCATCACCCCCTACCTGCATCACCCCCTACCTGCATCATCCCCTACCTGCATCACCCCCTACCTGCATCACCCCCTACCTGCATCACCCCCTACCTGCATCTTCCCCTACTTACACCTAAAAACTCACCTCCGACTGTCAGAACTGCTGCTGCCACCTGAGATCTGTCAGACAGACAGGTAGAGAGACAGGTAGAGAGACAGGTAAACATGTTTCTAACTGACATTACAACATACTGAAGCTGGGTGTGTCTTACAGTAACAGGGTCTGGTTCTGGTCGATCTGGATCAGTCTCTTCTGGTCCCGGCTCAGAGACTCCAGGATGCTGTTGAAGGTTCTGACGGCCTGAAACAAGAAAAACACTTTCAACTCCAACAACACAAATGTTCCAGATACCAGACCAGCACAGACCAGTACAGACCAGTGCAGACCATTACAGACCAGTGCAGACCAGTAAAGACCAGTACAGACCAGCGCAGACCAGTACAGACCATTACAGACCAGTGCAGACCAGTAAAGACCAGTACAGACCAGTACAGACCAGCACAGACCATTAAAGACCAGCACAGACCAGTACAGACCAGCACAGACCATTACAGACCAGTAAAGACCAGCACAGACCAGTACAGACCAGCGCAGACCATTACAGACCAGTGCAGACCAGTACAGACCAGCAGAGACCAGTACAGACCAGCACAGACCAGCGCAGACCAGTACAGACCAGCAGAGACCAGTACAGACCAGCAGAGACCAGTACAGACCAGCACAGACCAGTGCAGACCAGTACAGACCAGCACAGACCAGCACAGACCAGCAGAGACCAGTACAGACCAGCACAGACCAGCACAGACCAGCAGAGACCAGTACAGACCAGCACAGACCAGCACAGACCAGCAGAGACCAGTACAGACCAGCAGAGACCAGTACAGACCAGTACAGACCAGCAGAGACCAGTACAGACCAGTACAGACCAGTATGAATGAATTCCGGTCTGGTTTCCGTGGTTACCTCAAGTCTCAGTGGAAAGTAGATTTCTGGTTCCAGAACGACCCGACCCAACTGAAGAAGAACCACAGACAGCTGACTGACTGAGAGACACAGGTGGAGAGACAGACCGGTGGGTGGAGAGACAGACAGGTGGAGAGACATACAGGTGGAGAGACAGACCGGTGGGTGGAGAGACAGACAGGTGGAGAGACAGACAGGTGGAGAGACAGACGGGTGGAGAGACAGACAGGTAGAGAGACAAATGGGTAGGTAGAGAGACAGACGGGTGGAGAGACAGACCGGTGGGTAGAGAGACAGACAGATGGAGAGACAGACAGGTGGAGAGACAGACCGGTGGGTAGAGAGACAGACGGGTGGAGAGACAGACAGGTAGAGAGACAAACGGGAAGGTAGAGAGACAGACGGGTGGAGAGACAGACGGGTAGGTGGAGAGACAGACGGGTAAAGAGATAGACGGGTGGAGAGTCAGACAGGTAGAGAGACAGATGGGTGGAGAGTCAGACAGGTAGAGAGACAGACGGGTGGAGAGACAGACAGGTAGAGAGACAGACGGGTAGGTAGAGAGACAGACGGGTGGAGAGTCAGACAGGTAGAGAGACAGACGGGTAGAGAGACAGACGGGTGGAGAGACAGACAGGTAGAGAGACAGACGGGTAGATAGAGAGACAGACAGGTAGACAGACAGACGGGTAGAGAGACAGACAGGTAGACAGACAGACGGGTAGAGAGACAGACAGGTAGAGAGACAGACAGGTAGAGAGACAGACAGGTCAGTCCAACATGTGACACAAAGTGAATAAAATCTGAAGTTCAAAGATACAAAATGAAAAAACAAACCTGGAAGAGCAGCTCGACCCAGCAGCTGAGAGACAGACAGGTAGAGAGACAGACAGGCAGAGAGACAGAGAGAGAGAGAGAGACAGGTAGAGAGAGACAGACAGGCAGAGAGACAGACAGGCAGAGAAAGCCAGAGAGACAGGCAGACAGACAGGCAGAGAGAGAGAGGTAGAGAGAGACAGACAGGCAGAGAGACAGAGAGAGAGAGAGAGAGAGACACGGAGAGAGGTAGAGAGAGACAGACAGGCAGAGAGACAGACAGGCAGAGAGACAGACAGGTAGAGAGACAGACAGGCAGAGAGACAGACAGGTATAGAGACAGACAGGCAGAGAGAGACAGAGAGGTACAGAGAGACAGAGAGACAGGCAGACAGACAGGCAGAGAGAGAGACAGACAGAGAGACAGGCAGAGAGAGAGACACAGACAGAGAGACAGAGAGACAGGCAGAGAGAGAGAGAGAGGTAGAGAGACAGACAGGCAGATTTTAGGAACCAGACTGAGTAAAACTATGTTTCAGGAGGTGAAGTGGTTTTATTAGTCCCAATAACGGAGGCTGGTCCTCTACAGACCAGGTTCTGGATCCAGTAACGGAGGCTGGTCCTCTACAGACCAGGTTCTGGATCCAGTAACGGAGGCTGGTCCTCTACAGACCAGGTTCTGGATCCAGTAACGGAGGCTGGTCCTCTACAGACCAGGTTCTGGATCCAGTAATGGAGGCTGGTCCTCTACAGACCAGGTTCTGGATCACCATATTTCTACCAGACAGGAACATGTGAATGAAACAGTGTTGGACTTCATTTCCCAGCATGCACCTCACCTGGAAGTAGTTATAGAACTCGTCAGTGAGGCTCAGCAGGGCAGAGCTCTTCTGGAGGTCTGAGGTCAGCAGGTCGTAGACGGCTTTGAACCACAACACCACCTGATCAACAACACGTTAATCACCAATAATCAATCACCAATCATCAATAATCAATCACCAATAATCAATAATCAATCATCAATCCTCAATCATCAATAATCAATCATCAATAATCCAGGAACAGATTATTTTATTAAAGTAGAGTACTCAGATTACTGATTAACAGAGTAGTCAGATTACTTTCTCAGATTACTGATTAACAGAGTACTCAGATTACTTTAGCCGTCAGTCCGTGGCTGATGAGCGTCTGCAGGTCGTCTGTGTTCTCTGACAGAATCTCTAAAGACTTCATCACGACCAGAACTCTGCTGAACCCGGAACCATGAAGCTCCTGAAACCAACAACAAACTGTTCAGGACCGGTTCTCCGGTTCTCCGTTGGTGGATCAACAACTTCAGATTAGAACGTTGGTGGTTCAACACGAGTCTGGATGTGTTCGAACTCAGTCTGGAGCTGACCCCCCCGTCCCGTTACCTAGGAGACCACCCCGTCCCGTTACCTTGGAGACCCCCCCATCCCGTTACCTTGGAGACCCCCCCGTCCCGTTACCTAGTAGACCCCCCCGTCCCGTTACCTAGGAGACCACCCCGTCCCGTTACCTTGGAGACCCCCCCATCCCGTTACCTTGGAGACCCCCCCGTCCCGTTACCTAGTAGACCCCCCCGTCCCGTTACCTAGGAGACCACCCCGTCCCGTTACCTTGGAGATCCCCCGTCCCGTTACCTAGGAGACCACCCCGTCCCGTTACCTTGGAGACCACCCCGTCCCGTTAACTTGGAGACCCCCCCGTCCCGTTACCTTGGAGACCACCCCGTCCCGTTAACTTGGAGACCCCCCCGTCCCGTTACCTTGGAGACCCCCCGTCCCGTTAACTTGGAGACCCCCCCCGTCCCGTTACCTTGGAGACCACCCCGTCCCGTTACCTTGGAGACCCCCCCGTCCCGTTACCTTGGAGACCACCCCGTCCCATTACCTTGGAGACCACCCCGTCCCGTTACCTTGGAGACCCCCCCCCGTCCCGTTACCTTGGAGAACCCCCGTCCCGTTACCTTGGAGACCCCCCGTCCCGTTACCTTGGAGACCACCCCGTCCCGTTACCTTGGAGACCACCCCGTCCCGTTACCTTGGAGACCCCCCCGTCCCGTTACCTTGGAGACCACCCCGTTCCGTTACCTTGGAGACCACCCCGTTACCTCGGAGACCACCCCGTTACCTCGGAGACCACCCCGTCCCGTTACCTCGGAGACCCCCCCCGTCCCGCTACCTCGGAGACCCCCCCGTCCCGTTACCTTGGAGACCGCCCTGTTACTTTGGAGACCACCCCGTCCCGTTACCTTGGAGACCAGCTGGTCCAGCCTGGTGAGGGTGATGCTGGTCAGTCCTTCATCATGGAGCACAGAGACCAGATGTAACGAGTCTCCACGAAGCAGACAGTCCTCCATCCTCACCTCCATCTGACACATTAACATTAATATCAATATTCATATTCATATTCATCTCTTCCTTCAACAAACTGAACTTCATTTCTGAGCCATTTATAAATATATTAAAATACATTATTATTATTATTATTATCATTACCATCATCATCATCACCATCATCATCATCACCATCACCATCATTACCATCATCACCATCATTATCACCATCATCACCACCATCATCATCACCATCATTACCATCATCACCATCATTATCACCATCATCATCATCATCATCACCATCATCATCACCATCATCATCATCATTATCACCACCATCATCATCACCATCATCATCACCATCATCATCATCATCACCATCATCACCATCATTATCACCATCATCACCATCACCATCATCACCATTATTATTATCATCATCATCACCATCATCATCACCATTATTATTATCATCATCATCACCATCATCATTACCATCATCATCATCATCACCATCATCATCACCATCATCATCACCACCATCATCATCATCATCACCATCACCATCACCATCATTATTATCATCATCATCATCATCACCATTATCATTATCACCATCATCACCATCACCATCACCATCATCACCATTATTATTATCATCATCATCATCACCATCATCACCATCATCATCATCATCACCATCATCATCACCATCATCACCATCACCACCATCATCATCATCAGCACCATCACCATCAGCACCATCATCAGCACCATCACCATCAGCACCATCATCAGCACCATCATCACCATCATCACCATCACCATCATCACCATCATCATCACCATCACCATCATCACCATCACCACCATCACCATCACCATCAGCACCATCATCACCATCATCAGCACCATCATCATCACCATCAGCACCATCATCACCATCAGCACCATCATCATCACCATCAGCACCATCATCACCATCAGCACCATCATCAGCACCATCATCACCATCAGCACCATCATCACCATCACCATCAGCACCATCATCAGCACCATCATCACCACCATCATCATCATCACCATCACCATCACCATCACCATCACCATCATCATCACCACCATCATCATCATCACCATCATCATCACCACCATCATCATCACCACCATCATCATCACCACCATCATCACCATCACCATCATCACCATCACCATCACCATCATCATTATTATCATCATAATGCAGATTAAACAGCAGCAGGAGTTTTATTTTGGTGAGCCACTTCCTGCAGCCTGCCAGTGGGGGGGGCTGCAGGCCTCACTGTGACAGACAGGGGGTGGACAAAATAACAGAAACATCTGCAAGTTCCAACATCAACATGTTGTTAATATATAATATAATATAATATATTGTTAAGGTGAGCCGGTTTATTCTACTTTAGTTTATAGTAGTTTATAGTAGTATATAGTAGTTTATAGTAGTATACAGTAGTTTATAGTAGTATATAGTAGTATACAGTAGTATATAGTAGTTTATAGTAGTATACAGTAGTATATAGTAGTTTATAGTAGTATATAGTAGTATATAGTAGTTTATAGTAGTATATAGTAGTTTATAGTAGTATACAGTAGTATATAGTAGTTTATAGTAGTATATAGTAGTATACAGTAGTTTATAGTAGTTTATAGTAGTATACAGTAGTATATAGTAGTTTATAGTAGTATACAGTAGTTTACAGTAGTATATAGTAGTTTATAGTAGTATATAGTAGTTTCTAGTAGTATATAGTAGTATACAGTAGTTTACAGTAGTATATAGTAGTATGTAGTAGTTTATAGTAGTATATAGTAGTTTACAGTAGTATATAGTAGTTTATAGTAGTATATAAACAAGTACACTGCTTTTAAACTTTAATAGTACTGTTTATGTACTACTCACAGATATACTTCAACTTGGCTGATACAAGTCTGAGTACATGGTTTATACTTTAACTTCATCTTTTCATCAAGATACACTTAAGAAAAGTATAATAAGGTAGTATATAGTATAAAACTAGTAAACTAGTAGTTTACTGAGAGTGTACTTTAAAGAGTACTTTCATAAAGTATAAAGTGGAAGACAAGTATAAAACTAGTAAACTATCAGTACAATACTTAAGCTTAAAGTACACTTAAAGTACACTTAAAGTACATTTAAAGTACACATAAGGTACACTTAAAGTACACTTTTATATAGTAAAACTGGGCCTATTTAGTCCCTAGAAGTATTAAAGTGGCACACTTACAAGTATACTACTAGAACATTGATATTAGTATACTCAATAATCATAATAATAATCAATAATCAATAATCGGTTATTTACCATCGTGTCCTCTCAGCTTGTCAGGGCCGCTCACAGTCGCGCGCACAGCTGCTGCTAATTAACTCATCAGACACGAGGCCGCGCACACTTGCGCGCACAGAGAGGAAGTAGTTCCAGCAGCAGCGCGGAGGGATCTCACCAATATCAATACCAATATCAATCTCACATGTCATCAATCAATGAAGAGGAACCAGATTAAAGATGAATCATGACGTCAGTCAGAGATCATCAATATACATATATATAAATATTTAACCTCATGTAACTAACCAATGAATACAACTATACTATAATATAACAGTATATATAGATATATATATATATATATTTATAAATATATAAATATGTATATTTATATATCTATATATATAAATATATAGATAAATAGATATAGTATATGATAGATATGTATATATATATAGATATAGTATATGATAGATATGTATATATATATATAGATATAGTATATGATAGATATGTATGATGCTGTTAAAGTGTAATCTTCTAATCTTCTTTAATTGAAGCAGTAAAAGTCTCATTGAGGAAACATTAATAAACACAAACTATACAGATACACATCATATAGATCTATAATAATATATCATCATATAGATCTATATAATATATCATCATATAGATCTATATAATAATATATCATCATATAGATCTATATAATAATATATCATCATATAGATCTATATAATAATATATCATCATATAGATCTATAATAATATATCATCATATAGATCTATAATAATATATCATCATATAGATCTATATAATATATCATCATATAGATCTATAATAATATATCATCATATAGATCTATATAATAATATATCATCATATAGATCTATAATAATATATCATCATATAGATATATAATAATATATCATCATATAGATCTATAATAATATATCATCATATAGATCTATATGATCATATATATGATCATATAGATCTATATAATATATCATCATATAGATCTATATAATAATATATCATCATATAGATCTATAATAATATATCATCATATAGATCTATATAATAATATATCATCATATAGATCTATATAATATATCATCATATAGATCTATAATAATATATCATCATATAGATATATAATAATATATCATCATATAGATCTATATAATATATCATCATATAGATCTATAATAATATATCATCATATAGATCTATATAATAATATATCATCATATAGATCTATAATAATATATCATCATATAGATATATAATAATATATCATCATATAGATCTATAATAATATATCATCATATAGATCTATATGATAATATATCATCATATAGATCTATATAATATATCATCATATAGATCTATATAATAATATATCATCATATAGATCTATATAATATATCATCATATAGATCTATAATAATATATCATCATATAGATCTATATAATAATATATCATCATATAGATCTATAATAATATATCATCATATAGATCTATAATAATATATCATCATATAGATATATAATAATATATCATCATATAGATCTATAATAATATATCATCATATAGATCTATAATAATATATCATCATATAGATATATAATAATATATCATCATATAGATCTATAATAATATATCATCATATAGATCTATATAATAATATATCATCATATAGATCTATAATAATATATCATCATATAGATCTATATAATAATATATCATCATATAGATCTATATAATATATCATCATATAGATCTATAATAATATATCATCATATAGATCTATAATAATATATCATCATATAGATATATAATAATATATCATCATATAGATCTATAATAATATATCATCATATAGATATATAATAATATATCATCATATAGATCTATATAATATATCATCATATAGATCTATATAATAATATATCATCATATAGATCTATAATAATATATCATCATATAGATCTATATAATATATCATCATATAGATCTATAATAATATATCATCATATAGATCTATATAATAATATATCATCATATAGATCTATAATAATATATCATCATATAGATATATAATAATATATCATCATATAGATCTATAATAATATATCATCATATAGATCTATAATAATATATCATCATATAGATCTATAATAATATATCATCATATAGATCTATAATAATATATCATCATATAGATCTATAATAATATATCATCATATAGACCTATATAATATATCATCATATAGATCTATATAATAATATATCATCATATAGATAGATATAATATATCATCATATAGATCTATAATAATATATCATCATATAGATCTATAATAATATATCATCATATAGACCTATATAATAATATATCATCATATAGATCTATAATAATATATCATCATATAGACCTATATAATAATATATCATCATATAGATCTATATAATATATCATCATATAGATCTATAATAATATATCATCATATAGATAGATATAATAACTGTCCCAGTGTCAAGCAGGAGTATTGGTGGTCCTGCTGGACCTGCTGGACCTGCTGGTCCTGCTGGACCTGCTGGTCCTGGTGGTTCTGGTGGTCCTGCTGGTCCTGCTGTTGTAGTAACCAGATGATGGTTCTGTTGCAGTAACCAGATGATGGTTCTGTTGCAGTAACCAGATGATGGTTCTGTTGCAGTAACCAGATGATGGTTCTGTTGCAGTAACCAGATGATGGTTCTGTTGCAGTAACCAGATGATGGTTCTGTTGCAGTAACCAGATGATGGTTCTGTTGCAGTAACCAGATGATGGTTCTGTTGCAGTAACCAGATGATGGTTCTGTTGTAGTAACCAGATGATGGTTCTGTTGCAGTAACCAGATGATGGTTCTGTTGCAGTAACCAGATGATGGTTCTGTTGCAGTAACCAGATGATGGTTCTGTTGCAGTAACCAGATGATGGTTCTGTTGTAGTAACCAGATGATGGTTCTGTTGCAGTAACCAGATGATGGTGGTGTTGCATCAGGTTCAGTCCTGGAAGGTTCAATACTCTTTATTCTATTTATTCTTTTATCTCCTCTTGTTCTTATTCTTCTATTTATTGGTTTTATTGCCAATATTTTTAATCTTGTACTTACAACACACTATGCTGATTGTGATATATCTATCTATCTATCTATATCTATAGATATAGATAGATATCTATACTGTAGATATAGACAGAGAGAGAGAGAGATAGTATCTGTCCTCTTCTCGTCCTTTAATTGATGACTAATGAGTTTGTTTGTTTTAGGAGAAACACTGAAGTGTTGACACAACACACACACACACACACACACGCACTCACACGCGCACACACACACACACACACACACACACACACACACACGCACACACACACACACACACACACACACACACACACACACACACACACACACACACACACACACACACACCTGTTCTCTGAATCAGCAGCTTTAAAACCTGAAACATTAAAAACAAAAAATCATCTGAAACATCAACACGAGAAATATTCCATCAGTCATCCACACAGTTACTCTTTATTATTATTATTATTATATATATTATTATATATTATTATTATATATTATTATATATAATAATTATTATATAATTATTATATATTATTATATTATTATTATTAATATTATTATTATATATTATTATATATTATAATTATTATATTATTATATATTATTATATTATTATTATTATATATTATATATTATTATTATATCATATATTATATATTATTATTATATTATATTATTAATAATAATAATAATAATAATAATAATATATATCTATATATATGTAAATACACATAACCCCCCCCCCCCCTCCTCCTCCCCTCCCCTCCCCCTGTGTGTCTGCAGCTCTCTCTGTTCTTCTGTTTGTTTCACTTCGTACCTGAGACTCACCGGAGCTGCACGAGGAGCCGCGAGGACTCAACTCTGATTACTACAACTAGAACTATAGTACTACTACTGACAACTATAGTACTACCAGAACTACTAGAACTCTAGTATATAGCGCTAGTATAGAACTCTAGTATAGAACTCTAGTATAGAACTCTAGTATAGAACTCTAGTATAGAACTGTAGTTCTACATCTCTAACTGGGCCTGTAACTATTAGAACTATAGAAGTCTGTCTGAACTGAACCTGGACGATCCGGATCAGGACAGAGACCAGTAGGACCAGAACAGGGACCAGGACAGGGACCAGGACCCGGACAGGAGGATGTCCCGGTTGGAGGAGCGCGAGGAGGACTGTGTGTGTTCTGTCGGGATGAAATTCACCTGGGACATCAACGACCCCAAACTGCCTCAGGTAAGAGAACGGATCAATAACGGATCAATAACGGATCGATAACGGATCAATAACTGATCGATAACGGATCGATGGAGGCAGGGCTGGACTGGTATTTTGTCCCGGACCGGTCCATCCCCGGTTTTCTGAGTAAACCAGGTTCAGGTGAAGACTCTCTCAGACTCTCCAGCTGGAGACTCAGTAACATCAGGAGGATTAAAACATTACACATTAACATTAAACATTAAACATTAAACATTACACATTAAACATTAAACATTACACATTACACATTAAACATTAAACATTAAACATTACACATTACACATAAACATTAACATTAAACATTACACATTAAACATTAAACATTAACATTAAACATTACACATTAAACATTAAACATTAAACATTAAACATTACACATTAAACATTAAACATTAAACATTAAACATTAAACATTAAACATTACACATTACACATAAACATTAACATTAAACATTACACATTAAACATTAACATTAAACATTACACATTAAACATTAAACATTAAACATTACACATTACACATTAAACATTAAACATTACACATTACACATAAACATTAACATTAAACATTACACATTAAACATTAAACATTAAACATTACACATAAACATTAAACATTAAACATTAAACATTACACATTACACATTAAACATTAAACATTAAACATTAAACATTACACATTAAACATTACACATAAACATTAAACATTAAACATTAAACATTAAACATTACACATAAATATTAAACATTAAACATTAAACATTACACATAAACATTAAACATTAAACATTAAACATTACACATTAAACATTAAACATTACACATTACACATTAAACATTAAACATTAAACATTACACATTACACATAAACATTAACATTAAACATTACACATTACACATTAACATTAAACATTAAACATTACACATTACACATTACACATTAAACATTAAACATTAAACATTACACATTACACATAAACATTAACATTAAACATTACACATTAAACATTAACATTAAACATTACACATTAAACATTAAACATTAAACATTAAACATTACACATTAAACATTAAACATTAAACATTAAACATTACACATTACACATAAACATTAACATTAAACATTACACATTAAACATTAACATTAAACATTACACATTAAACATTAAACATTAAACATTAAACATTACACATTACACATTAAACATTAAACATTAAGCATTACACATTACACATAAACATTAACATTAAACATTACACATTAAACATTAAACATTAAACATTACACATAAACATTAAACATTAAACATTACACATTAACATTAAACATTAAACATAAACATTAAACATTACACATTACACATTAAACATTACACATTAAACATTACACATTAAACATAAAACATTAAACATTAAACATTACACATTACACATTAAACATTAAACATTACACATTACACATAAACATTAACATTAAACATTACACATTAAACATTAACATTAAACATTACACATTAAACATTAAACATTAAACATTACACATTACACATTAAACATTAAACATTAAACATTACACATTACACATAAACATTAACATTAAACATTACACATTAAACATTAAACATTACACATAAACATTAAACATTACACATTACACATTAAACATTGCACATTAACATTAAACATTACACATTAAACATTACACATAAACATTAAACATTAAACATAAACATTACACATTACACATTAAACATTAAACATTACACATTACACATTAAACATTACACATAAACATTAAACATTAAACATTAAACATAAACATTACACATTAAACATTAAACATTAAACATTAACATTAACATTAAACATTAAACATTAAACATTACACATTAAACATTAAACATTAAACATTAAACATTACACATTAAACATTACACATAAACATTACACATTAAACATTAAACATTAAACATTAAACATTAAACATTAAACATTAAACATTACACATTAAACATTACACATAAACATTAAACATTAAACATTACACATAAACATTAAACATTAAACATTAAACATTAAACATTAAACATTCCACATTAAACATTCCACATTAAACATTACACATAAACATTAAACATAAACATTACACATTAAACATTACA
The DNA here is from genome assembly GCA_916701275.1 of Sebastes miniatus. NCBI lineage: Eukaryota > Metazoa > Chordata > Actinopteri > Perciformes > Sebastidae > Sebastes > Sebastes miniatus. The sequence continues at coordinate 195,555 of CAKALS010000028.1, forward strand.
CATAAACATTACACATTAAACATTAAACATTACACATTAAAGGTAGTAGTTTCTTCTGGAGACTTTAAAACAATGAAATAACAGAATAATAATCAGTTGACTGCAGCACGTTGATGTTAAACTGAATCATTCACCTCTCTGGTATACTACACATGTGAATATCATATTTATATATATATATATATATATATATACACATGTATATAATATCAATACATGCATAATCTAATATTCATCAGTTATTATTCATTCATTAGCCTTCTGTTCGATTTTTAGGATTATACAGATTATATAGGTTATATAGATTATATAGATTATACAGGTTATATAGGTTATATATAGATTATATAGGTTATATAGATTATATAGGTTATATATCGATTATATAGGTTATATAGATTATATAGGTTATATAGATTATATAGGTTATACAGGTTATATAGGTTATATAGATTATATAGGTTATATAGATTATATAGATTATATAGATTATATAGGTTATATAGGTTATATAGATTATACAGGTTATATATAGATTATATATATTGTTCCTGCTGTACAGAGAAACTAACAGGTTAAAATAAGTACATTTGATATGAATCTGAATTGTGAGCCAGAAGAGAGGAAACCAGAGGTTAGTCTGCTGCTCAGACCCGTCTGATACTGGAGACCAGTAGAGACCAGTAGAGACCAGTAGAGTTCAGTAGAGACCAGTAGAGTCCGGTAGAGTCCGGTAGAGTCCAGTAGAGTCCGGTAGAGTCCAGCAGAGTCCCGTCTGATACTGAGATACTGGAGGATGAAACTATGAGTGATTCATGGTGGTTAATTCACTACGGGAACCCGGGAACCCGGGAACCCGGGAACCCGGGAACCCCGCTCTGCTCATCTCTCATCACATGTTGAGCCAGGCAGCCCATAACCAGAACCAGGCCCAGAACCAGAACCAGAACCTCTACACTCCCTCATCCCTCTCCTCCTCACTGTGGCCGCCCGGCACAGAGCGACTGAGTCCGGTAGAGTCCGGTAGAGTCCAGTAGAGTCCGGTAGAGTCCAGTAGAGTCCGGTAGAGTCCAGTAGAGTCCGGTAGAGTCCGGTAGAGTCCGGTAGAGTCCAGTAGAGTCCAGTAGAGATCAGTGAACTCGGTGTGAGTTAAGGAAAGGAAAGGAAAAGGCGGTTTATCTGTTTTATGGCCCATTAAAGACCTCCGTCGGTTCAGAAGGCCGTCGGTCCACCGGGAGAACAGCCGGTATCCAGAGGACCAGTCCAGTCCTGATCACTGATCGATGGAGACGATCAGAGGATCGATCAGTTCTCTGATTCCTTTAATATACATTTATTGATTTATTTATGATTCTCTTCATAGAAAATAAATCAATATTCATCTTTATTACATTTAATATTTACAACTGACTGATTTTATTATTATTATTATTATTACTATTATTATTATTATTATTATTATTATTATTATCATTATCTAAAGTATTTATGTAATGAATGATTCAGTAAAACGTTAAATCGGCTGAGAGTTGAACGGAGTCTGGTTGGAGGTTATAATCCATATATATATATATATGTATATATATATGTATATATGTATATATACATATATATATATATACATATATATACACAGTACACATATATATATACAGTACATATATATATACATATATAATCCAGCGTTTCTCTGGAGACATTCAGAGGTTTAATGACATGAAAACGAGTTTATTAATAATAATAATAATAATAATAATCTGTATTATTAAAACATGCCGATAATATAACTGAACAGATCGATGAATAAATCAACTGAAACATTTTGTGATTTTCTTCAACAGTTAAATGAATAAATCAGATGTTTGTCTGGTTGGAGGTTTTAATCTTTAATCTTTAATCTCAGCTGGAATCTGCAGGAATTAAATCATTATCATATCAAACCTGAAACATATTTAACATTAAATAAACATCATGAGGAGACGTGTTTAATATCTGTACTCAGCTGATCAATAATCAATCTGATCAAATATAAAGTATCATATATATATATACATATATATATGTATATATATATATAATAAAAAGATCCTCAGAGCTGACAGTGAGAGCAACATTTGATCTTATATTATTATTATTATTATTATTATTATTATGATTATTAATATTATTATTATTATTATTATTATTATTATTATGATTTGATCTTGACATTCAGAAACAGTAAATAAATAAATGAATAAACTGTATTAGTTCTAGTTCTTAAATCCTCTAAATCTTGTAGTTTGTTTGGAGGCTGAAGTGGTTCTGCTGGAGGATTATTGATCACCTGATTACTGATATAATTATTAAACACCTCTCCTCATTATGTTGATAAAAAAACACATTTAATGTTAAATATGATTTATAAAGAATAATGATTTTAAGGAGACAGACTTTGTTATAATCATGATTGAATTGCTCCAGAACTCGACGCAGGAGCTCAGAGCTGAGGAGCCATGGATTAAACCAGACTCTATAATCTATATCACATATACCAGACTCTGTAATCTATATCACATATACCAGACTCTATAATCTATATCACATATACCAGACTCTATAATCTATATCACATATACCAGACTCTATAATCTATATCACATATACCAGACTCTATAATCTATATCAGATATACCAGACTCTATAATCTATATCACATATACCAGACTCTATAATCTATATCACACATACCAGACTCTATAATCTATATCAGATATACCAGACTCTATAATCTATATCACACATACCAGACTCTATAATCTATATCACATGTACCAGACTCTATAATCTATATCAGATATACCAGACTCTATAATCTATATCACACATACCAGACTCTATAATCTATATCAGATATACCAGACTCTATAATCTATATCACATATACCAGACTCTATAATCTATATCACATATACCAGACTCTGTAATCTATATCACATATACCAGACTCTGTAATCTATATCACATATACCAGACTCTATAATCTATATCACATATACCAGACTCTATAATCTATATCACATATACCAGACTCTATAATCTATATCAGATATACCAGACTCTATAATCTATATCACATATACCAGACTCTATAATCTATATCACACATACCAGACTCTATAATCTATATCAGATATACCAGACTCTATAATCTATATCAGATATACCAGACTCTATAATCTATATAATCTATATCACATATACCAGACTCTATAATCTATATAATCTATATCACATATACCAGACTCTATAATCTATATCAGATATACCAGACTCTATAATCTATATCACACATACCAGACTCTATAATCTATATCACATATACCAG
>CAKALS010000028.1:203921-211421 GCA_916701275.1 Sebastes miniatus
ATATAATATAATATAATATAATATAATATAATATACTATACTATAATATAATATAATATAATATAATATACTATAATATAATATAATATAATATAATATAATATACTAGAATATAATATAATATAATATAATATAATATAATATAATATAATATACTATAATATAATATAATATAATATAATATAATATAATATAATATAATATAATATACTATAATATAATATACTATAATATAATATAATATAATATAATATAATATACTATAATATAATATAATATAATATAATATAATATAATATAATATAATATACTATAATATAATATAATATACTAGAATATAATATAATATAATATAATATAATATACTAGAATATAATATAATATAATATAATATAATATAATATAATATAATATACTATAATATACTATACTATAATATAATATAATATAATATAATATAATATAATATACTATACTATACTATAATATAATATAATATAATATAATATAATATAATATACTATAATATACTATACTATAATATAATATAATATAATATAATATAATATAATATAATATACTATACTATAATATAATATAATATAATATAATATAATATACACTACAGCTTCATGTTCAGTCTAACAGACAGAAACACTAAAGTTCTTAATGCACCAACCACGACGCTAACTACCTGTCTGTCTCTCTACCTGTCTGTCTGTCTGTTTGTCTGTCTGTCTGTCTGTCTGCAGGACACGAAGCAGTTCGACCCGTTCCAGGAGTGGACAGACGGTTACGTTCGGTTCATCTACAGCGGTGAGAAACATTAAACTCATAAAGTTACAGATTAAACCAGCGTCTTCATGATCAATGTTATTGATGATTGATATAAACATTTCAACAGATGGTGTTATGATTAGAGCCGTCAATCAATGACAACAGTTAATCACTAATTAATCACACTGTTTTATCTGTTCTAAATGAACCTTAAAGGAGATTAGTCCAGTATTTAATACTCTTATCAACATGGGAGTGGACTAATATGCTGCTTTATGTAAATGTATGTATATATTTATTATTGTAAATCAATGAACAACACAGATCAATGACAGATATTGATCCAGAAACCCTCACAGGTACTGCATTGAGAATAAAACAATATGCTCCAATCATAACATGTCAAACTGCAGCCCAACAGGCAACAACAGCTGTCAGTGTGTCAGTGTGCTGACTTGACTATGACTTGCCCCAAACTGCATGTGATGATCATAAAGTGGGCATGTCTGTAAAGGGGAGACTCGTGGGTACCCATAGAACCCATTTACATTCACTGATCTGGAGGTCAGAGGTCAAGGGACTCCTTTGAACATGGACATGACAGTTTGGAGCGTTATTTAACCTCTTCATGACCAGCTAGTCTGACATGGTTGGTACCGATGGCTCCATCAGGTTTTATAGTTTACGATGAAACCAGTATCGGACTTTTCTTCTGCCTTTTTTACGACATTCTTCTGACTTTTCTTTCGGAAATTTTTTCGGATTTTTTTCGGACTTCTTTTTGGACATTTTTTTTTACTTTTGTTTGACAGTTTTTGGACTTTTTTTTCGGACATTGTTTCGGACAAAACCCCTCACACGTTGACATATCTGCAGGTCAGAGGTCAAGGGACCCCTTTGAACATGGACATGACAGTTTGTCCTCTCCGGTTTGCGGTTAGCTGAAGATAAGAACGCTCAGAGGCATCTCTCCGGCTGGGCGATGAGGAACACCAACAACCACAACTGTCAGATCCTGAAGAAGTCGTGTTTGGGCGTGGTGGTGTGTTCCCGAGGCTGCACGCTGCCCGACGGCTCCCGGCTGCAGCTCCGCCCCGCCATCTGCGACAAAGCCCGGCAGAAACAGCAAAGTAAGCCACACCAGAACCTGCTCAGGTACGCTGCACCTGCGTCCGCCTGTCACCTGACCAGACTCTTTGTGTTCCAGAGAAGCTGTGTCCGACCTGCAGCGCCACTCTGGAGCTGCTGCCGTGTCGCGGCCACAGCGGTTACCCCGTCACCAACTTCTGGAGAGTCGATGGGAAGGCCATCTTCTTCCAGGTCTTTACCCTCCACTGATTCACAGGCTAACATGCTAAACATGCTAACTGGGCTAAAGGATGTAGCTGATCCTGGACCATAAACCAGGACTTGGACAGCTGACTAGATCTGAACCAGGTTTGGTCTACGCAGGTCTAAACCGTAAAGTCCTGACAGTTTGAGCAGGTTTAAACTAGATTGTGACTAAACCAGATCCTGGATATCTAAGTAGGTCCAAACCAAGACTAGGCAGTCTAAAAACAGTCTAAACTAGATCTTGGGAGTCTAAACAGTTTTAGAATACGATTTTGACTGGTATAAACCAGATTCTGTCAGTGTGAACGGGTCTAAACCAGATCTAGAAAACATAACCAGACTAAAGAGGTTTTGACTGGATTAAACCAGATCCAAACAGTCTGTTATTATATGTTCTGTTGTTGTGGTCCTCCAGGCTAAAGGGGTCCATGATCATCCCAGACCAGAGTCCAAGTCTGAGACTGAAGCCAGAAGAAGTTCCGTGAAGAGACGAGTCAGCTCGCCGCCGTTCACACCAAAGAGACGACTCATCGAGACGCAGGTTGACAACAACAACAACAACAACAACAACAACAACAACAACAACAACAACAACAACAACAACAAGCTGTTGGTTGACGTTGTTTATTGTTTATTGTTTGCTGATTAGTTGATTTGTTGTTTCCTGTTTCAGGCTCTAGGTCCCGCCCTCCTCTCCTGCATGGACCCATCGGACAGAATCTCCTTCATCGAGCCGAACTTCCCGCAGCATTACCCAGCATTCCAGAGCCCCGAGCCCTACTACAACCCCCACAATGCACTAGGAGAGGCCCCGCCCACACTACAGAAACCAGCCAATCCCAGGCTCTACATGGGCCGGCCCGGCTACGAGTTCCAAGGATACCTGACCTCGCCTTCGTATCCCATGGCGTCTGACCTCTGTGACCCCAGGTCAGCCTCGCACATACTCTAGACCAGGTCTAAACCAGATCCGGCTTCTTTAAACTCGTTTAAACTGAATCTGGATAGTCAACGAAGGTTTAAATGAGATCCTGACAGTCTGTAAAGTGTAAACTAGATCCTGAGACCATGTGGCAGACCGAGCAGGTCTAGACCAGAAGCAGTGACAGTGTGAACAGGTCTAATCTAGACCATACCAGTTTAAGCAGGATCTGATCCAACCAGACCTTGACGGGTCTAAAGGTTCTGGTTTGTGTTTCAGGGTGGCTCCGGTCCTGGGTTCCTCCTCTTCCTCCACGTCTTCATCGGCTCCTCTCTCCTCCCCCTGCTCCTCCTTCGACCCCCAGACTAAGTCTCCTGCAGGCTGGAAGGAGCTGCTGAAGAACTCCGCCCCCTACGGTGACAACCACCACTACTACAGCGCAGAGTACCCCTGCCGTTACCCCAGCAACGCCCCGGTGTCCCCCGCCGCACTGCAGACCATCATCACCACGACAACCAAGGTGAGTAGAATTCATCAGGAAGTACAGCGTGGAGGTTACGTACTGGTCCTTTAAGGTCTGTTCATTATAGAAAGGATCTTATCTGGGTATGTGGGTATGTGGGTATCTGGGTATCTTGGTATCTGAGTATCTGGGTATCTGGGTATCTGTGTATCTGGGTATCTTGGTATCTTTGTATCTGGGTATCTTGGTATCTTGGTATCTTTGTATCTGGGTATCTTGGTATCTTGGTATCTTTGTATCTGGGTATCGTGGTATCTGGGTATGTGGGTATCTTGGTATCTTTGTATCTGGGTATCTTGGTATCTTGGTATCTTTGTATCTGGGTATCTTGGTATCTTGGTATCTTTGTATCTGGGTATCGTGGTATCTGGGTATGTGGGTATCTTGGTATCTTTGTATCTGGGTATCTGGGTATCTGGGTATCTTTGTATCTGGGTATCTGGGTATCTTTGTATCTGGGTATCTGGGTATCTTTGTATCTGGATATCTGGGTATCTGGGTATGTGGGTATCTGGGTATCTGGGTATGTGGGTATCTGGGTATCTGGGTATCTGGGTATCTGTGTATCTGGGTATCTGGGTATCTGGGTATCTTGGTATCTTGGTATCTTGGTATCTTGGTATCTTTGTATCTGGGTATCTTGGTATCTTGGTATCTTTGTATCTGGGTATCGTGGTATCTGGGTATGTGGGTATCTGGGTATCTTGGTATCTTTGTATCTGGGTATCTTGGTATCTGGGTATCTGGGTATCTGGGTATCTTTGTATCTGGATATCTGGGTATCTTGGTATCTGGGTATCTTGGTATCTGGGTATGTGGGTATGTGGGTATCTGGGTATCTTAGTATCTGGGTATCTGGGTATCTGGTTATCTGGGTATCTTGGTATCTGGGTATCTTGGTATCTGTGTATCTTGGTATCTGGGTATCTGGTTATCTGGGTATCTTGGTATCTGGGTATCTGGGTATCTGGGTATCTGGGTATCTGGGTACATGTGTTTTGGTAGATTGGACAGCTGACAGGTGTAGCAACAGTATCTTAGAGGGGCGGGGCTTAAAGCTTACTGCTTCCTGTCACATTTATACCCGTCCCGTTCCTCCTCAGGTCTCCTATCAGCCCTGTCCGAAGCCTCCGGCGGCGCTCCCGTCCTACCAGACATGTCCTAAACCGCCCGCCGGCCTCCCGTCCTACCAGACCTGTGCTCCCCCGAAACCTCCAGGCCTCCCCGGCTGCTCCTCTCTGATGGACGACACCTCCTCCTCCTCGTACTCCACCGAGGTGAAGGTGATGGAGGAGTCGGGTGGCGTCATCAAGTCACTGTCGTTTCAGCCTGAACCGCTGCAGACCAAAACAGAGCGGGCCGACGGCTACGACTACCGCTACGCCTACCCAAGCACGTACCGCTACGACGACTACTGAGGCAGCTCTACCTCCACCGCCGTCACCATGACTACTGTTACCACCACTACGCCTACCCCAGCACGTACCGCTGCGACGACTACTGAGGCAGCCCTACCTCCACCGCTGTTACCATGACTACTGTTACCACCGCTCCGCCTACCCCAGCACGTACCGCTGCGACGACTACTGAGGCAGCCCTACCTCCACCGCCATTACCATGACTACTGTTACCACCGCTCCGCCTACCCCAGCACGTACCGCTGCGACGACTACTGAGGCAGCCCTACCTCCACCGCCGTTACCATGACTACTGTTACCACCGCTACGCCTACCCCAGCACGTACCGCTACGACGACTACTGAGGCAGCCCTACCTCCACCGCCGTTACCATGACTACTGTTACCACCACTACGCCTACCCCAGCACGTACCGCTACGACGACTACTGAGGCAGCCCTACCTCCACCGCCGTTACCATGACTACTGTTACCACCACTACGCCTACCCCAGCACGTACCGCTACGACGACTACTGAGGCAGCCCTACCTCCACCGCCGTTACCATGACTACTGTTACCACCACTACGCCTACCCCAGCACGTACCGCTACGACGACTACTGAGGCAGCCCTACCTCCACCGCCGTTACCATGACTACTGTTACCACCGCTACGCCTACCCCAGCACGTACCGCTGCGACGACTACTGAGGCAGCCCTACCTCCACCGCCGTTACCATGACTACTGTTACCACCGCTACGCCTACCCCAGCACGTACCGCTGCGACGACTACTGAGGCAGCCCTACCTCCACCGCCGTTACCATGACTACTGTTACCACCGCTACGCCTACCCCAGCACGTACCGCTATGACGACTACTGAGGCAGCCCTACCTCCACCGCCGTTACCATGACTACTGTTACCACCGCTACTGCTACGCCAAAACACATCCCTACGTGCGTGAGGTGTGTCACTTCCTTCATGGTCCCCAGGATTGATGCACTTTTGGTCACGTGATATCAAACTAAACCATTCCCAACTCTGTCTGCCGATGAAGGCCATGAGATGTGGCTGAAAGCTCCAACAACACAGCGAGGGGACTTTGTTTTGTGAATTAATGTCAAACTGTTGTTTCTAAAGTGAAAGGATGAACCCTCAACTCAGGATCCAGTTTCTTTGACATCATGTTAAAGAGCCCACTAGTTTTATATCTCAACATAATTTAGTAAGAAGACTCTTAATTTCTGATCTGATTGATTAAAATATGAAATATTGGATCTATTATTGACGTCATTCAGTGGATTCAGATGGTCCAGTGCAGCTGTGGGATTCATCATCGTGCATGTTTTCTGTGTTTGGGGTTATTTATTGAATGAATCAGAATGTTTCTGATGACTGAAGATGTTCATTAAACAAACTGATGTTCAAACTCTCGTTGTCTCTTTTCCTCAACGTCAACCTTCCATAAAGATAAAGATGCTGTAACATCCCTTTAAACCACCATTAAATGACCATTTAAACCACCATTAAATGACCATTTAAATGACATTAAACGACATTAAATGACCCTTTAAACTCTTTACAGTAACTTCATTTCCTTCTTTAATTCTTCAGTTTGTGAATAGACATGAAACATTTGATATTTCTCTTTTAGTGGTTTGATAAATACTCCTGTAATGTTAATGCAGACGGAGCTGCAGGTTCACCTGTACGACGTACTGTATGTCCACATCATCACCTCAACACACAGTTCTACTGTAGACATCCCATAATACTTTAAACACAGAGAGCACAGAATACTTCACATGTAAACTCAATTAATATGTTCACACCTGGACACCTGGACACCTGGACACCTGGACACCTGCACACCTGCACACCTGGACACCTGGACACCTGGACACCTGGACACCTGCACACCTGCACACCTGGACACCTGGACACCTGGACACCTGGACCTCAGGAGGGTGATATGAAACCACATGGGATGGACCTGCGGCAGTGTTATGGTCTTCATGGCGTCCAGACTGTCCACGGTGGTGTCCACAGCGTCCTCCTCCTGGGTCCGGAGCCTCAGGTTGAGAACCTGCAGCGTCTTCCTCCTGGGTCCGGAGCCTCAGGTTGAGAACCTGCAGCGTCTTCCTCCTGGGTCCGGAGCCTCAGGCTAAGAACCTGCAGCGTCCTCCTCCTGGGTCCGGAGCCTCAGGTTGAGACCCTGCAGCGTCCCCTCCTGGGTCCGGAGCCTCAGGTTGAGAACCTGCAGCGTCTTCCTCCTGGGTCCGGAGCCTCAGGCTGAGACCCTGCAGCGTCTTCCTCCTGGGTCCGGAGCCTCAGGTTGAGAACCTGCAGACGAGGATCAAAGAGCTGCTTCCAGTTTGGATGAGTAATAAATGTTGTTTTGACAGGGACGCGTCAGGACAGGACCGGCGGCGGTTGTCCTCAGTCTGAACCTCTAACACCCTCAGACGGAGTCTTCTGTCAGTACCTTCCATTACCATCACTCAGTGTCTCCGTCCGTCCCTCCAGTCCACAGCCACATCCATCAGG
>CAKALS010000028.1:221421-231421 GCA_916701275.1 Sebastes miniatus
ATTTATATATTAATATATATATATATAAATATATATATATATATATTAATATATTTCATGAATGTGGTGTTCCTGTATTTATTATTTATTTCTTCTTTAGTAGAGCCCCCCCACCCCCCTGAGGTAGAGATGAAAGGATGAGACTGATGGAGGTGAAGAGTGGAGACACCAGCTGCTTCCTCTCAGTTAACATCAGCACAATCACTCAGACACTCCACCTTCATCCTCCTCCTCTTCCTCTTCAGCTCTCCTCCCTCTCTCTCTCCTCCTCCTCCTCCTCTCTCTCCTCTTCCTCTTCAGCTCTCTTCCTCTCTCTCCACCTTCATCCTCCTCCTCTTCCCCTTCAGCTCTGCTCCCACTCTCTCCACCTTCATCCTCTCTCTCTCTCTCTCTCCTCTTCCTCCTCCTCTTCCTCTTCAGCTCTCTTCCTCTCTCTCCACCTTCATCCTCCTCTTCCTCTTCAGCTCTGCTCCCACTCTCTCCACCTTCATCCTCTCTCTCTCTCTCTCTCTCCTCCTCCTCCTCTTCCTCTTCAGCTCTCCTCCCTCTCTCTCTACCTTCATACATTATTCATCACACAACAGTACTAGAGAGTAACTAAGTACATTTACTCAGTACTGCTCTTTAGTACTTTGTGAGTATTTAAACTCTTTACTCAGAAAACTATTAAAGGTCCAAAATCAGCTGAATATACCTGTATTCACCTGTCTGTCTGAATATACCTGTATTCACCTGTCTGTCTGAACATACCTGTATTCACCTGTCTATCTGAATGTACCTGTATTCACCTGTCTGTCTGAATATACCTGTATTCACCTGTCTGTCTGAATATACCTGTATTCACCTGTCTGTCTGTCTGAATATACCTGTATTCACCTGTCTGTCTGAATATACCTGTATTCACCTGTCTGTCTGAATATACCTGTATTCACCTGTCTGTCTGGATATACCTGTATTCACCTGTCTGTCTGAATGTACCTGTATTCACCTGTCTGTCTGAATGTACCTGTATTCACCTGTCTGTCTGAATGTACCTGTATTCATCTGTCTGTCTGAATGTACCTGTATTCACCTGTCTGTCTGTCTGAATATACCTGTATTCATCTGTCTGTCTGAATATACCTGTATTCACCTGTCTGTCTGAATATACCTGTATTCACCTGTCTGTCTGTCTGAATATATCTGTATTCACCTGTCTATCTGAATGTACCTGTATTCACCTGTCTGTCTGAATGTACCTGTATTCACCTGTCTGTCTGAATATACCTGTATTCACCTGTCTGTCTGAATGTACCTGTATTCACCTGTCTGTCTGAATGTACCTGTATTCACCTGTCTGTCTGAATGTACCTGTATTCACCTGTCTGTCTGAATATACCTGTATTCACCTGTCTGTCTGTCTGAATATACCTGTATTCATCTGTCTGTCTGAATATACCTGTATTCACCTGTCTGTCTGAATATACCTGTATTCACCTGTCTGTCTGTCTGAATATACCTGTATTCACCTGTCTATCTGAATGTACCTGTATTCACCTGTCTGTCTGAACATACCTGTATTCACCTGTCTGTCTGAATATACCTGTATTCACCTGTCTATCTGAATATACCTGTATTCACCTGTCTGTCTGAATATACCTGTATTCACCTGTCTGTCTGAACATACCTGTATTCACCTGTCTATCTGAATGTACCTGTATTCACCTGTCTGTCTGAATATACCTGTATTCACCTGTCTGTCTGAATATACCTGTATTCACCTGTCTGTCTGTCTGAATATACCTGTATTCACCTGTCTGTCTGAATATACCTGTATTCACCTGTCTGTCTGAATGTACCTGTATTCACCTGTCTGTCTGAATGTACCTGTATTCACCTGTCTGTCTGAATGTACCTGTATTCACCTGTCTGTCTGAATATACCTGTATTCACCTGTCTGTCTGTCTGAATATACCTGTATTCATCTGTCTGTCTGAATATACCTGTATTCACCTGTCTGTCTGAATATACCTGTATTCACCTGTCTGTCTGTCTGAATATACCTGTATTCACCTGTCTATCTGAATGTACCTGTATTCACCTGTCTGTCTGAACATACCTGTATTCACCTGTCTGTCTGAATATACCTGTATTCACCTGTCTATCTGAATATACCTGTATTCACCTGTCTGTCTGTCTGAATATACCTGTATTCACCTGTCTATCTGAATGTACCTGTATTCACCTGTCTGTCTGAATGTACCTGTATTCACATGTCTGTCTGAATGTACCTGTATTCACCTGTCTGTCTGAATATACCTGTATTCACCTGTCTGTCTGAATATACCTGTATTCACCTGTCTGTCTGAATATACCTGTATTCACCTGTCTGTCTGTCTGAATATACCTGTATTCACCTGTCTGTCTGAATATACCTGTATTCACCTGTCTGCCTGAACATACCTGTATTCACCTGTCTGTCTGAACATACCTGTATTCACCTGTCTGTCTGAATATACCTGTATTCACCTGTCTGTCTGAATATACCTGTATTCACTTGTCTGTCTGAATGTACCTGTATTCACCTGTCTGTCTGAATGTACCTGTATTCACCTGTCTGTCTGAATGTACCTGTATTCACCTGTCTGTCTGAATATACCTGTATTCACCTGTCTGTCTGTCTGAATATACCTGTATTCATCTGTCTGTCTGAATATACCTGTATTCACCTGTCTGTCTGAACATACCTGTATTCACCTGTCTGTCTGTCTGTCTGTCTGAATATACCTGTATTCACCTGTCTGTCTGAACATACCTGTTCTGGTCTGGTCTCACTGGGACAGAAATGATCTCTGACTCTAACATCTTGTTCATGAGTTGTTTTTTAATTTTTCAGTCTTTATGTGATAAAATATCAGTTTCAGTTTCTTTAGTTCAGATCTGACCTGAGGACAGTCTGTTAGCTGATGCAGCAGCTCCACCTGCTGTCCAATCACACGTCTCACGTCCTCCATGTCCTCCATGTTCAGCTCCACCTGCTGTCCAATCACACGTCTCACGTCCTCCATGTCCTCCATGTCCTCCACGTCCTCCATGTCCTCCATGTCCTCCATGTTCATGAATTCATCCAACAGATCATCATCATTACACAGGTGATCTCATTCTGCTCTCTGACTGGACTCTGTGTTCTGTGGCTGACTAGTCTCTGGTCTGTCTCCACCTGAGACACCTTCAGACGTCTTTTTAAACATCATGTCAACTTTAACTTCCTCTGTTGATTGAAACCGACTCATCTCTGTGACTCCAGGAGGTCCAGCAGAAGCTGATCTGAGATGGAGAGCTGTGGGAGTTATGATTAGACTGAAATAAGAGCGGACATGTAACATTACACAACTGTTGATCCAGCTGTTGATCCAGCTGTTGGTCCAGCTGTTGATCCAACGGTTGATCCAGCTGTTGGTCCAGCTGTTGATCCAGCTGTTGGTCCAGCTCTGACCAGCTCCTGTTTCCTGATGTCCACTTTTTTAACATCAACTTCATGTTGTCATTTTTTACAGTGTGATTCTGGTGATGATGATCTGATGAATGTTTCTGAACTTGATCTGATGAAGTCGTTTTATCTTCTGTTCTACGGGACGATGACATCATCACGCCGTACTTGTGACATCATCACGCCGTACTTGTGACATCATCACGCCGTACTTGTGACATCATCACATCGTACTTGTGACATCATCATGCCGTACTTGTGACATCATCACACCGTACTTGTGACATCATCACACCGTACCAGCTCAGGGTACTTGTACTTTACTGGAGTACTTCTACTTGTACTTCTACTTCTTCAGTGAAACACAACCTGACTGGTCAGTCTGCTGACGGACAGCAGCAGCTGGGTGTGTGTGTGTGTGAAGGTCAGAGGTCAGATCCAGTGCTCGTCCTCAAATAGAGACTCTGTGTCTCTGTAAACAGTCCTGACCGTCCTCGTCTCTACAGACCGTCCTCGTCTCTCCAGACCGTCCTCGTGTCTCCAGACCGTCCTCGTGTCTCCAGACCGTCCTCGTCTCTCCTGACCGTCTTTGTCTCTTCTGACCGTCCTCGTCTCTCCAGACCGTCTTTCCAGACCGTCCTCGTCTCTCCTGACCGTCCTTGTCTCACCTGACCGTCTTTGTCTCTTCTGACCGTCCTCGTCTCTCCTGACTGTCCTCGGAGGAGTTCTTCTTCTTCTTCTACAGAGACCGACGAGGTAGGAGCTCTACTCACCATGTTAGTTGGGTCTGAAAGGGTTAATGTATATTAATACTATAACAATGTATATTAATACAATAACAATGTATATTAATACAACAACAATGTATATTAATACAATAACAATGTATATTAATACTATAACAATGTATATTAATACTATAACAATGTATACGTGACAGCAAGTCTCTGATCCTGCTCAGGTACTCTGTTTACCTGCTCAGGTACTCTGATCACTACCTGCTCAGGTACTCTGTATACTACCTACTCAGGTACTCTGATCACTACCTGCTCAGGTACTCTGATCACTACCTGCTCAGGTACTCAGTATACTACCTGCTCAGGTACTCAGTATACTACCTGCTCAGGTACTCTGATCACTACCTGCTCAGGTACTCTGATCACTACCTGCTCAGGTACTCAGTATACTACCTGCTCAGGTACTCAGTATACTACCTGCTCAGGTACTCTGATCACTACCTGCTCAGGTACTCTGATCACTACCTGCTCAGGTACTCTGTTCACTACCTGCTCAGGTACTCTGTATACTACCTGTTCAGGTACTCTGTATACTACATGTTCAGGTACTCTGTATACTACCTGCTCAGGTATTCTGTATACTACCTGTTCAGGTACTCTGTATACTACCTGCTCAGGTACTCTGTTCACTACCTGCTCAGGTACTCTGTTCACTACCTGTTCAGGTACTCTGTATACTACCTGTTCAGGTACTCTGTATACTACCTGCTCAGGTACTCTGTATACTACCTGCTCAGGTACTCTGTATACTACCTGCTCAGGTACTCTGTATACTACCTGCTCAGGTACTCTGTTCACTACCTGCTCAGGTACTCTGTTTACTACCTGCTCAGGTACTCTGTTTACCTGCTCAGGTACTCTGTTTACTACCTGCTCAGGTACTCTGTTCACTACCTGCTCAGGTACTCTGTTCACTACCTGTTCAGGTACTCTGTATACTACCTGTTCAGGTACTCTGTTTACTACCTGCTCAGGTACTCTGTTCACTACCTGCTCAGGTACTCTGTATACTACCTGCTCAGGTACTCTGTTCACTACCTGCTCAGGTACTCTGTTTACTACCTGCTCAGGTACTCTGTTTACCTGCTCAGGTACTCTGTATACTACCTGCTCAGGTACTCTGTTCACTACCTGTTCAGGTACTCTGTATTCTACCTGCTCAGGTACTCTGTTCACTACCTGTTCAGGTACTCTGTATACTACCTGCTCAGGTACTCTGTATACTACCTGCTCAGGTACTCTGTATACTACCTGCTCAGGTACTCTGTTCACTACCTGCTCAGGTACTCTGTATACTACCTGCTCAGGTACTCTGTATACTACCTGCTCAGGTACTCTGTTTACCTGCTCAGGTACTCTGTTTACTACCTGCTCAGGTACTCTGATCACTACCTGCTCAGGTACTCTGTATACTACCTGCTCAGGTACTCTGTTTACCTGCTCAGGTACTCTGTATACTACCTGCTCTGGTACTCTGTATACTACCTGCTCAGGTACTCTGTTCACTACCTGTTCAGGTACTCTGTATTCTACCTGCTCAGGTACTCTGTTCACTACCTGCTCAGGTACTCTGTATACTACCTGCTCAGGTACTCTGTATACTACCTGCTCAGGTACTCTGTTTGTTGTGGATGAAATGAAGTAAAATCTGTTTTAAATGTCAAACATCTGCAGCAGAATTCATCAGAGAGATTAAACGTCTTCATTTTTATCCTTCAGGAGTTCACAAGAGGGACAACATCTGGAGAGCAGAGCAACATCTGGACAACAACCAAACATCTGGAGAACATCCAGATATATGGCATATACATCTGGAGTCCAGTAACATCTGGGCATCTGGACAGTAACGTTCTGTCTGGTGTTTGAGGAGCAACAGAGGAAGAGGAGGAGGAGGAGGAAGAGAGGAGGAAGAGGAGAGGAAGAGGAGAGGAGGAGAGGAAGAGGAGGAGGAGGAGGAGGAGAGGAAGAGGAGGAAGAGGAGGAGAGGAAGAGGAGGAGGAGGAGGAGAGGAAGAGGAGGAAGAGGAGGAGAGGAAGAGGAGAGGAGGAGGAGGAGAGGAAGAGGAGAAAGAGGAGGAGAGGAGGAGGAGGAGGAGGAAGAGAGGAGCAAGAGGAGAGGAAGAGGAGAGGAGGAGGAGAGGAAGAGGAGGAGGAAGAGGAGAGGAAGAGGAGAGGAGGAGGAGAGGAAGAAGAGGAGGAGGAGGAGGAGGAGGAGGAGGAGGAGGAGGAGAGGAAGAGGAGGAGGAGGAGGAGGGAGAGGAGAGGAAGAGGAGGAGGAGGAGGAGAGGAAGAGGAGGAGGAGGAGGGTGAGGAGAGGAAGAGGGATGGGAGGAGCAGTGTGTAAAGAGGAGGTGAAGGAGAAGAAGAGGAGCGTCGGGACGGAGGACAGTCTGACGTCAGCGGACAGAATCCGGCGATTCACCGTCAGACAGTTTGGATACAACGTCCTGAGTCTGGCTCGCCGAGGACTGAAGGTCTTCATCACTCTTCATCACTCTACAAGTACTACTAACAGTAACAGTAGTATTAACAGAAGCAGTACTAGTAGTAACAGTAGGATTAACAGAAGTACTACTAGTAGTAACAGTTTGTCTTTCATGTGGTCCTGCAGGAGGTCCCAGTTGAACTCTGGGAGCTGCTGGAGTTGGAGAAGCTGAACTTGTCTCTCAACAGTCTGAAGGTTCTTCCTCCTCAACTGTCTCTGCTGTCCAACCTGGTGGTCCTCAACCTGTGGGGCAACCAGGTAAACCTTCTCCTCTCTCCTCCTGGTGGTCCTCAACCTGTGGGGCAACCAGGTAAACCTCCTTCTCTCTCCTCCTGGTGGTCCTCAACCTGTGGGGCAACCAGGTAAACCTTCTTCTCTCTCCTCCTGGTGGTCCTCAAGCTGTGGGGCAACCAGGTAAACCTTCTTCTCTCTCCTCCTGGTGGTCCTCAACCTGTGGGGCAACCAGGTAAACCTTCTTCTCTCTCCTCCTGGTGGTCCTCAACCTGTGGGGCAACCAGGTAAACCTTCTTCTCTCTCCTCCTGGTGGTCCTCAACCTGTGGGGCAACCAGGTAAACCTTCTCCTCTCTCCTCCTGGTGGTCCTCAACCTGTGGGGCAACCAGGTAAACCTTCTTCTCTCTCCTCCTGGTGGTCCTCAACCTGTGGGGCAACCAGGTAAACCTTCTCCTCTCTCCTCCTGGTGGTCCTCAACCTGTGGGGCAACCAGGTAAACCTTCTCCTCTCTCCTCCTGGTGGTCTTCAACCTGTGGGGCAACCAGGTAAACCTCCTTCTCTCTCCTCCTGGTGGTCCTCAACCTGTGGGGCAACCAGGTAAACCTCCTTCTCTCTCCTCCTGGTGGTCCTCAACCTGTGGGGCAACCAGGTAAACCTTCTTCTCTCTCCTCTTCAACCTCCCACACACAAAACACAACAAAGAGGGTTTATATAAAGCAGAAGAAACCCGTCAACAATAAATGAAAACATGAAAACATCATCAGTAATGAGGAGCCTCAGGGCTCTATTCTCAGTCCACCACTATTTACTTAAACATCAGTAACATTATTCTTCCTAAGTACGTACATTTACTCAAGTACTTGAGTTTTGGAGTTCTTGTGTTGACTTAATCAAAGTTATTTAGAACCTTTCTGGTCTCCTAAAAACGTCTCAATCAGTGTTTGGTTTTACTCAGCTCAGCCCTCTCATCGGCAAAAAACAAGCTAGAGACGGGCAAAATGCCGAACTCGAGGCCTCAGAACGTCAATCCTCAAACCAGTGGGTGGCGTCGTCACGGTGACTAGGTCCTCTTCCTCACACAGTCGATGGTTCCAGGTTCTGGAGCACCAATAGAACACTCAATAAGAACAGAACGACGGTACACCGCTGAAGGACAAACCCTTAACAAGGAACCTAGTTTCAACGTAGATGAGCTGTTTGAATATGACTCCTCTACAGTTCATTATGCTGATGTTCTTCCTCTCAACCCACCTGAGGAGTTCTCTGTAGAACTCAGTAGAACTCAGTAGAACTGAACTCTGTAGAACTCTGTAGAACTGAACCCTGTAGAACTCTAGAACTGAACTCTGTAGAACTCAGTAGAACTCAGTAGAACTCTGTAGAACTCTGTAGAACTGAACTCTGTAGAACTCGTTAGAACTCTGTAGAACTCGTTAGAACTCAGTAGAACTCAGTAGAACTCTGTAGAACTGAACTCTGTAGAACTCGTTAGAACTCTGTAGAACTCAGTAAAACTCTGTAGAACTCAGTAGAACTCAGTAAAACTCTGTAGAACTCTGTAGAACTGAACTCGTTAGAACTGGTTAGAACTCTGAACACAGTAAAGTGATGTTCATGAGAGCAGCTGCTGTGTCTCTACATGTCTCTGGATTAGCTGAAGCAGAGTCGGTCAGAGTTCCTCTGAGCAAGGCACTGCCCCGGCAGCTGCTGTGTCTCTACATGTCTCTGTATAAGCTGAACCAGAGTCGGTCAGCGTTCCTCTGAGCAAGGCACTGCCCCGGCAGCTGCTGTGTCTCCTGGATAAATAAAGATTATAATCCCTCCTGTAATCCACCAGGATCCAGTTTTCTGTCCTCTCCGTCCTCCACCGACCTCCAGTCAGACGGGCCTGAGACACGCTACAGCCACAGAACCTCTCAGCCCGTCCTCTAACCCTAACCCTTCATTATGAACATACTGATCAGGTGCTATATGCTCATACTGCATTATAACAAAGAGCAGTAAGACACTGATCCTGGCTAAAAGGAAGTATTATGATACCTGACCTCATAAGTCATCATCAAATACAGTACAGAACTTCAGTGATGTACTTCCACCACTGAGGTCCAGGGAATACTGACCGACATCTTGGTTGTTGTTTGCTGTTGTTTATGATTGTTTGTTGTTGTTGTTGTTGTTGTAGTTCATGACTGTTTATGACTGTTTGTTGTTGTTGTTGTTGTTTATGACTGTTTATTGTTGTTGTTGTTGTAGTTCATGACTGTTTATGACTGTTTGTTGTTGTAATTTATGACTGTTTGTTGTTGTTGTTGTTGTTGTTTATGACTGTTTATGACTGTTTGTTTTTGTTGTTGTTGTTGTAGTTTATGACTGCTTATGACTGTTTGTTGTTGTTGTTGTTTATGACTGTTTACGACTGTTTGTTGTTGTTTATGACTGTTTGTTGTTGTTGTTGTTGTTGTTGTTGTTGTCATTTATGACTGTTTGTTGTTGTTGTTGTTGTAGTTTATGACTGCTTATGACTGTTTGTTGTTGTTTATGACTGTTTGTTGTTGTTGTAATTTATGACTGTTTGTTGTTGTTGTTGTTATTGTTGTAGTTTATGACTGCTTATGACTGTTTGTTGTTGTTTATGACTGTTTGTTGTTGTTGTTGTAATTTATGACTGTTTGTTGTTGTTTATGACTGTTTGTTGTTGTTGTTGTAATTAATGACTGTTTGTTGTTGTTGTTGTTGTAGTTTATGACTGCTTATGACTGTTTGTTGTTGTTTATGACTGTTTGTTGTTGTTGTTGTTGTTGTTGTTGTTGTAATTTATGACTGTTTGTTTTTGTTGTTGTTGTTTGTTGTTGTTTATGACTGTTAGTTGTTGTTTATGACTGTTTATGACTGTTTGTTGTTGTTTGTCTGCAGCTCAGCAGCCTGCCAGCAGAGATCGGTCAGCTGAGGAGACTCCGAGTTTTATTCGCCTACAGAAACCGACTGAGTGAAGTTCCTGAAGAGCTGGGAGCCTGTAC
>CAKALS010000028.1:238921-251331 GCA_916701275.1 Sebastes miniatus
AATAAATGAAATTGATAAATTGATACATTAATAAATACAATAATTAAATAAATCAATAAATCAATCAATAAATAGCTAGACCAGCAGAGGGCAGCATCTTCACTCTGATCACGTTGACAGTTAGTGGCCGGACCAGCAGGGGGCAGCATCTTCACTCTGATCACGTTGACAGTTAGTGTCCAGTCCAGCAGAGGGCAGCATCTTCACTCTGATCCTGTCGACAGTTGGTGTCCAGTCCAGCAGTGGGCAGCATCGTCACTCTGATCACGTTGACAGTTAGTGGCCGGACCAGCAGGGGGCAGCATCTTCACTCTGATCACGTTGACAGTTAGTGTCCAGTCCAGCAGAGGGCAGCATCTTCACTCTGATCCTGTTG
Source organism: Sebastes miniatus (assembly GCA_916701275.1). NCBI lineage: Eukaryota > Metazoa > Chordata > Actinopteri > Perciformes > Sebastidae > Sebastes > Sebastes miniatus. The sequence continues at coordinate 239,298 of CAKALS010000028.1, forward strand.
ACAGTTAGTGTCCAGACCAGCAGGGGGCAGCATCGTCACTCTTATCATGTTGACAGTTAGTGTCCGGTCCAGCAGAGGGCAGCATCTTCACTCTGATCCTGTCGACAGTTGGTGTCCAGTCCAGCAGTGGGCAGCATCGTCACTCTGATCACGTTGACAGTTGGTGTCCAGTCCAGCAGTGGGCAGCATCGTCACTCTGATCACGTTGACAGTCAGTGGCCGGACCAGCAGAGGGCAGCATCTTCACTCTGATCATGTTGACAGTTAATGGCCGGACCAGCAGGGGGCAGCATCGTCACTCTGATCACGTTGACAGTTAGTGGCCGGACCAGCAGAGGGCAGCATCTTCACTCTGATCATGTTGACAGTTAATGGCCGGACCAGCAGAGGGCAGCATCGTCACTCTGATCATGTTGACAGTTAGTGGCCGGACCAGCAGAGGGCAGCATCGTCACTCTGATCATGTTGACAGTTAGTGTCCAGTCCAGCAGAGGGCAGCATCGTCACTCTGATCATATTGGTCACTCTGATCATATTGACAGTTGGTGTCCGGACCAGCAGAGGGCAGCATCGTCACTCTGATCATGTTGACAGTTAGTGTCCAGTCCAGCAGAGGGCAGCATCGTCACTCTGATCATATTGACAGTTGGTGTCCAGTCCAGCAGAGGGCAGCATCGTCACTCTGATCATGTTGACAGTTAGTGTCCAGACCAGCAGGGGGCAGCATCTTCACTCTGATCATGTTGACAGTTGGTGTCCAGTCCAGCAGAGGGCAGCATCGTCACTCTGATCATGTTGACAGTTAGTGTCCAGACCAGCAGGGGGCAGCATCTTCACTCTGATCATGTTGACAGTTGGTGTCCAGTCCAGCAGGGGGTAGCATCGTCACTCTGATCCCGTTGACAGTTGGTGTCCAGTCCAGCAGAGGGCAGCATCGTCACTCTGATCATGTTGACAGTTAGTGTCCAGTCCAGCAGAGGGCAGCATCGTCACTCTGATCACGTTGACAGTTAGTGTCCAGTCCAGCAGAGGGCAGCATCATCACTCTGATCATGTTGACAGTTGGTGTCCAGTCCAGCAGAGGGCAGCATCGTGTTGACAGTCTTCAGCTGTGATTTAATGATTCACAGTTGAACATCTGAACGCAGCCTGTTGAAACTATTTCATGATGTTTTTTATAGTGTGCATGTAAAAAACAACTCAAACAACCTTAAATTCAACCTGATTTTAATCTGAAAACCAGGAGACACTTTGTGTAAAATCCGATTTACACAATAAAAGAAAAGAAAATAAATGTTAAAATATATAGAATAAATAAAAACAGTAAAAATAAAACTACAACTTAATTTAAATTAATTTAAAACAAATTACAAGTCCAAATTAAAATATAAAGTTTAATTAATTAAAAATAAATTGACAGGACTTAATATAAAAAATAAATAAATAAAAGTGAATATTCAAATTAATAATAATAATGTAATATAATAAATACGATGAATGGATAATATATAATATAATAATGTAAAATAATAAATGTCTCTCTCTCTAACACACACTTTCTCTCTCTCTGTGACGTCAGCAGCTGCTCGCTGAGCGGAGTCAGTTTCTCTCCGGTCTGGAGACAAACGGAGGAAAAGAAACGAACCGGGAACTACCGGGAACCGTCAGCCTGTCTGTCTGCCTGTCTGACTGTCTGACTGACTGTCTGAGTGAGAGAGAGAGAGAGAGAGAGAGAGAGACAGACAGGAAACAACATTAGAAGAAGGAGAGAAAGAGAAAGAGGAGAAGAAAGAACAGCAGCTGAAGAAGAAGAACAAGAACAAGAAGGAGAAGAAGTGGGTCGGAGTTGGTGAGTTAGTTTCTCCTCCCGCTCCGGACCTTCTCCTCTCGGAGGTTCTCCAGTCGGAGGTTCTCCAGTCGGAGGTTCTGGTTCTCCTCTCTGAGGAGGATCATGGAGCGGACCGGAACTTTCCTGATCTCTGCGGTTCTCCTACTGGTTTCACCGGGACTAACGGGGGCACGGGCAGAAACCTTCAAAGGTAAGAAGAGACACACCGGGACCAGGTCTACCGGGACCAGGTCTACCGGGTCCCGGTCTGAGGGTCCGGGTCTGAGGGGTGGGGTGAACATGGGAGTTGTTCTGTGTGAAGGGTCCAAGTTTCCAGCTGGAAAATCTCCTCCTTCCTCCTCTTCCTCCTCTTCCTCTTCTATCCTCCTCTCTTTCTTTCTCTCTTTCTTTCTCTCCTCTCAGCTCTGATCTCCACTCAGAAAAACTTTTATGCGTTAAAACAGAAGCTGCGTCAAAAACTGATACTGCAAATACACCTCAAATACTGCACAGACATACTGCAAATACACCTCAAATACTGCACAGAAATACTGCAAATACACCGTAAAATACTGCACAGAAATACTGCAAATACATCTGAAATACTGCACAGAAATACTGCAAATACACCTCAAATACTGCACAGACATACTGCAAATACACCTCAAATACTGCACAGAAATACTGCAAATACACCGTAAAATACTGCACAGAAATACTGCAAATACATCTGAAATACTGCACAGAAATACTGCAAATACACCTCAAATACTGCACAGAAATACTGCAAATACACCGTAAAATACTGCACAGAAATACTGCAAATACATCTGAAATACTGCACAGAAATACTGCAAATACACTTCAAATACTGCACAGACATACTGCAAATACACCGTAAAATACTGCACAGAAATACTGCAAATACACCTCAAATACTGCACAGACATACTGCAAATACACCGTAAAATACTGCACAGAAATACTGCAAATACATCTGAAATACTGCACAGAAATACTGCAAATACACTTCAAATACTGCACAGACATACTGCAAATACACCTCAAATACTGCACAGACATACTGCAAATACACCTCAAATACTGCACAGACATACTGCAAATACACCTCAAATACTGCACAGACATACTGCAAATACACCTCAAATACTGCACAGAAATACTGCAAATACACCGTAAAATACTGCACAGAAATACTGCAAATACATCTGAAATACTGCACAGAAATACTGCAAATACACCTCAAATACTGCACAGACATACTGCAAATACACCTCAAATACTGCACAGAAATACTGCAAATACACCGTAAAATACTGCACAGAAATACTGCAAATACATCTGAAATACTGCACAGAAATACTGCAAATACACCTCAAATACTGCACAGAAATACTGCAAATACACCGTAAAATACTGCACAGAAATACTGCAAATACATCTGAAATACTGCACAGAAATACTGCAAATACACTTCAAATACTGCACAGACATACTGCAAATACACCGTAAAATACTGCACAGAAATACTGCAAATACACCTCAAATACTGCACAGACATACTGCAAATACACCGTAAAATACTGCACAGAAATACTGCAAATACACCTCAAATACTGCACAGAAATACTGCAAATACACCTGAAATACTGCACAGAAATACTACAAATACACCTCAAATACTGCACAGAAATACTGCAAATACACCTCAAATACTGCACAGAAATACTGCAAATACACCACAAATACTGCACAGAAATACTGCAAATACACCACAAATACTGCACAGACATACTGCAAATACACCTCAAATACTGCACAGACATACTGCAAATACACCGTAAAATACTGCACAGACATACTGCAAATACACCGTAAAATACTGCACAGAAATACTGCAAACAAATAAATACTGCCAACAGTACTGACAGTCCTCTTGTAGGTTCAGAAAACTGACTCTAGTTTGGAGAGCAGCTGTACATGTTAGAACCCAGTAGAACTCATAGAACCCAGTAGAGTTCATAGAACCCAGTAGAACTCATAGAGTAGAACACAGTAGAAACAATAGAGTCAGTAGAGCTGCAGTAGATGATTGGATGAACACAGTGTATGAACGAATGAACGTATGAACGTATGAATGTATGAATATATGAATGTATGTATGAATATATGAATGTATAAACGTATAAACATATGAAGGTATGAATGTATTTATGAATGTATGAATGTATGTATGAATGTATAAATGTATAAACGTATGAATATATGAACGTATGTATGAATATATGAATGTATAAACGTATGAACGTATGAATATATGAACGTATGTATGAATATATGAATGTATAAACATATGAACGTATGAATATATGAACGTATGTATGAATATATGAATGTTTAAACGTATGAATATATGAAAGTATGTATGAATATATGAATGTATAAACGTATGAACGTATGAATATATGAACGTATGTATGAATATATGAATGTATAAATGTATAAACATATGAAGGTTTGAATGAATATTTTATTAACGTATGAATATATGAACATATAAATGTATGAATGTATGAATATATAAACGTATGAACGTATAAATATATGAACGTACGAACGTATGAATGTATTAGTGCCCGAACGTACGAATATAGGAATGTACGAGCGTACGAATGAACGTATGAACATATGAATATATGAACTTATGAATATATGAACGTATGAACGTATAAACATATGAACGTATGAACGTATAAACGTATGAACGAATGAACGTATGAACGTATGAACGAATGAACGTATGAACGAATGAACGTATGCACGTATGAATGAATGGACGAATGAACGTATGAACGAATGAACGTATGAACGTTTGAATGTATGAACGTATGAACGAATGAACAAATGAACTTATGAACGTTTGAATGTATGAACGAATGAGTGTATAAACGTATGAACGAATGAACGTATGAATGTATGAACGAATGAATGTATGAATATATGAACGTATGTATGAATATATGAATCTATAAATGTATAAACATATGAAGGTTTGAATGAATATTTTATTAACGTATGAATATATGAACATATAAATGTATGAATGTATGAATATATAAACGTATGAACGTATAAATATATGAACGTACGAACGTATGAATGTATTAGTGCCCGAACGTACGAATATAGGAATGTACGAGCGTACGAATGAACGTATGAACATATGAATATATGAACTTACGAATATATGAACATATGAACGTATAAACATATGAACGTATGAACGTATAAACGTATGAACGTATGAACGAATGAACGTATGCACGTATGAACGAATGAACATATGAACGTTTGAATGTATGAACGTATGAACGAATGAACAAATGAACTTATGAACGTTTGAATGTATGAACGAATGAGTGTATAAACGTATGAATGAATAAACGAATGAACGTATGAATGTATGAACGAATGAACGTATGAACGTATGAACGAATGAACGTATGAACGAATGAACTTATGAATGGTATACGTATGAACGTATGAACGTATGAACAATGAACTTATGAACGTTTGAACGTATGAACGAATGAACGTATGAACGTATGAACGTTTGGACGAATGAAAGAATGAACGTATTGACGTATGAACGAATGAACGCATGAACGTATGAACGTATGAACGTTTGGACGAATGAAAGAATGAACGTATTGACGTATGAACGAATGAACGCATGAATGTATGAACATAAGAATATAAAATTTAGGAAAATAAAGTAGTTAACGTGTGTTTGGTGGATTATTTCTCTGTTGGTCGAATGCTAATGGTGATGCTAATGTTAATGGTCATTGTATTCTACATGGTTGAAAGCCTGTTTATTGACCTTCACAATGATGTCACACTTGTAAGGATCATGCATTTGTGGGATGAGCAGCACAGCTGATGATGTGTGGAGCCCCGGTGCCGATGGTAAACAGTGTATTCTCCTGTTGGTGTTGACTCTTGTTGTGAGTTGTTTGGTGGATGATTGAACTCTCTATCAGTAACAAGGAACAAACAAGACATATTGATTGATTGAATCCACCGTCAGGAGCCTCAGTAGCGGTGGAAGATCCATACGCAGCCACAACAGCCTGGCACCTCCTCCTCATGCTGGTCACCAACCTGGTCACACGTTGCTGTGGGATGGCGTTCCATTCCTCAACCAGGATTGGTTGCAGGTCAGCCAGCGTGGTTGTGTTGGTCACTCTAACACGTACAGCACGCCCAAGCTGATCCTACATGTTGAATTGGGTTGAGGTGTGGACTCTTGGCAGGCCGTTCCATTCTCTCTACTCCCACATTGTGGAGGTAGTCTGTGATAATAATAATAATCGCCACTGGCTGCAGAATCTCATCCTGATATCTCCCTGCATTGAGATGGCCTTCAATGATGACAAGCCTTGTTTTGCCAGTGAGGGAGATGCCCTCCCCCCCACACCATGACACTGCCCCCACCAGAAGCTGTTACTCCATCGGTTCAACAATCAGCATAGCGTTCTCCACGTCGTCTCCATACTTTGACCTGCCGTCCAACTTTGGCAGACAGAACCTGGACTCATCACTGAACATGACATTCCCCCACATGTTCAGGTTCCATTGTCTGTGTTGTCGACACCAGCGCCAACGGGCCTGACGGTGAAGGGCAGTCATTGCAGGCTTCCTGGTAGCCTCATTAGAATACACTGTTTACCAATGACGGAGCATTTTGGAACATTGTTCTTGGGCGCTACCCACATAATCAGCTGTGCTGCTCATCCCACAAATACATGATCCTTACAAGTGGGACATCATTGTGAAGGTAAATAAACAGGCTTTCCAACGATGTAGAATACAATGACCATTAGCATTGATACAACAGAGAAATAATCCACCAAACACAAGTTTAACTACTTTGTTTTCCGAGTTTATGAACTATATCATTTTACATACTTTAGTATTAATAAACAGTCGTGTGTATCTGAGCAGTAATTTACAGTCTGTTAGTAGAGACACTGAGACATTGAGACATTGAGACACTGAGACACTGAGACAGTGAGACATTGAGACACTGAGACACTGAGACATTGAGACATTGAGACATTGAGACACTGAGACAGTGAGACATTGAGACACTGAGACACTGAGACAGTGAGACACTGAGACACTGAGACAGTGAGACAGTGAGACACTGAGACACTGAGACAGTGAGACACTGAGACACTGAGACACTGAGACACTGAGACAGTGAGACACTGAGACACTGAGACAGTGAGACAGTGAGACATTGAGACATTGAGACACTGAGACACTGAGACAGTGAGACATTGAGACACTGAGACACTGAGACAGTGAGACATTGAGACACTGAGACACTGAGACACTGAGACACTGAGACAGTGAGACATTGAGACACTGAGACACTGAGACACTGAGACATTGAGACATTGAGACAGTGAGACATTGAGACACTGAGACACTGAGACACTGAGACACTGAGACACTGAGACATTGAGACAGTGAGACAGTGAGACATTGAGACACTGAGACAGTGAGACACTGAGACACTGAGACAGTGAGACATTGAGACACTGAGACACTGAGACACTGAGACACTGAGACACTGAGACATTGAGACACTGAGACACTGAGACAGTGAGACATTGAGACATTGAGACAGTGAGACAGTGAGACATTGAGACACTGAGACACTGAGACATTGAGACATTGAGACATTGAGACAGGAGCTGATCTCAGGTTGGTCTGTTAGTGTTTCTTTAATAAAGTGAGAACCAGGAAGTGTTTGACTCTCTCAGCCTCGGGGTGTGTTTGGTTTCTCCTCCTGTCCGTCCCTCTCTGCTGCACATATGGACACACTGTGTGTGTGTGTGTGTGTGTGTGTGTGTGTGTGTGTGTGTGTGTGTGTGTGAGAAGCAGCAGAGAATGAAATTAAACTCTCGGCGGCCAGGGTCCAAGATGGCCGCCACGCCCTAATAACCGTGGTGATGGAGCGCGGCTAATGAGCGTCGGGCCGTCGGGGATGGTAGTTGGTCGTCTGTTGACTCTGATGCTGTTTCCTGGTTGTTGTTGTCCATCAGTCCACATGTCTGTCTTCTGGTTCATATTTCTGTTACATATCTGGTCTGCATTTAGACTGAAGACGCTTCAGAGTTCAGGGGTCAATAAAGGGTTAAAGGTTAGTTGATGGTATTTTTTTGTCTTTGTAGTTGTTTTGTGTCTCTTTGTGGTTGTTTTTTGTCTCTTTGTAGTTGTTTTGTGTCTCTTTGTGGTTGTTTTGTGTTTCTCTGTGGTTGTTTTGTGTCTCTTTGTAGTTGTTTTGTGTCTCTTTGTAGTTGTTTTGTGTTTCTTTGTGGTTGTTTTGTGTCTCTTTGTAGTTGTTTTGTGTGTCTTTGTAGTTGTTTTGTGTGTCTTTGTAGTTGTTTTGTGTCTCTTTGTGGTTGTTTTGTGTTTCTCTGTGGTTGTTTTGTGTCTCTTTGTGGTTGTTTTGTGTCTCTGTGGTTGTTTTGTGTCTCTTTGTAGTTGTTTTGTGTCTCTTTGTAGTTGTTTTGTGTGTCTTTGTGGTTGTTTTGTGTCTCTCTGTAGTTGTTTTGTGTCTCTGTGGTTGTTTTGTGTGTCTTTGTGGTTGTTTTGTGTTTCTCTGTGGTTGTTTTGTGTGTCTTTGTGGTTGTTTTGTGTCTCTCTGTAGTTGTTTTGTGTCTCTGTGGTTGTTTTGTGTGTCTTTGTGGTTGTTTTGTGTTTCTCTGTGGTTGTTTTGTGTCTCTTTTTTTTTAGTTGTTTTGTGTCTCTTTTGTGGTTGTTTTGTGTCTCTTTTGTGGTTGTTTTGTGTCTCTTTTATGGTTGTTTTGTGTGTCTTTGTAGTTGCTTTGTTTCTCTTTGTGGTTGTTTTGTGTCTCTTTGTGGTTGTTTTGTGTTTCTCTGTGGTTGTTTTGTGTCTCTTTGTGGTTGTTTTGTGTTTCTCTGTGGTTGTTTTGTGTCTCTTTTTGTGGTTGTTTTGTGTCTCTTTGTGGTTGTTTTGTGTGTCTTTATGGTTGTTTTGTGTGTATTTGTAGTTGTTTTGTGTCTCTTTGTAGTTGTTTTGAGTCTCTTTTTGGTTGTTTTGTGTGTCTTTGTGGTTGTTTTGAGTCTCTTTGTAGTTGTTTTGTGTCTCTTTGTGGTTGTTTTGAGTCTCTGTGGTTGTTTTGAGTCTCTTTTTGGTTGTTTTGTGTGTCTTTGTGGTTGTTTTGAGCCTCTTTGTAGTTGTTTTGTGTCTCTTTGTGGTTGTTTTGAGTCTCTTTGTGGTTGTTTTGTGTGTCTTTGTGGTTGTTTTGTGTTTCTGTGTGGTTGTTTTGTGTCTCTTTGTGGTTGTTTTTTGTTCTCTCTGTGGTTGTTTTGTGTCTCTTTGTGGTTGTTTTGTGTGTCTTTATGGTTGTTTTGTGTGTATTTGTAGTTGTTTTGTGTCTCTTTGTAGTTGTTTTGAGTCTTTTTGGTTGTTTTGTGTGTCTTTGTGGTTGTTTTGAATCTCTTTGTAGTTGTTTTGTGTCTCTTTGTGGTTGTTTTGAGTCTCTTTGTGGTTGTTTTGTGTCTCTTTGTGGTTGTTTTGTGTGTCTTTGTCATTGTTTTTTGTCTCTTTGTAGTTGTTTTGTGTGTCTTTGTGGTTGTTTTGAGTCTCTTTGTAGTTGTTTTGTGTCTCTTTGTGGTTGTTTTGAGTCTCTGTGGTTGTTTTGAGTCTCTCTTTGGTTGTTTTGTGTGTCTTTGTGGTTGTTTTGAGTCTCTTTGTAGTTGTTTTGTGTCTCTTTGTGGTTGTTTTGTGTGTCTTTGTCATTGTTTTTTGTCTCTGTAGTTGTTTTGTGTCTCTTTGTGGTTGTTTTGAGTCTCCTTATAGTTGTTTTGTGTCTCTTTTTGTGGTTGTTTTGAGTCTCTTTGTGGTTGTTTTGAATCTCTTTTTGGTTGTTTTGTGTGTCTTTGTGGTTGTTTTGAGTCTCTTTGTAGTTGTTTTGTGTCTCTTTGTGGTTGTTTTGTGTGTCTTTGTCATTGTCTTTTGTCTCTTTGTAGTTTTGTGTCTCTTTGTGGTTGTTTTTTTGTCTCTTTGTGGTTGTTTTGTGTTTCTTTGTGGTTGTTTTGTGTCTCTTTGTGGTTGTTCAGCTGGTTTCAAACATCGTAGCAGTGGAACCTTAAAACTGAACAAAGAGAGAGAGATGTCTGTAATTAGAGCACTACTGTTAACTCAGCAACACACACACACACACACACACACACACACACACACACACACACACACACACACACACACACACACACACACACACACACACACACACACAGTAACACCCTCCCTGATGACCTGCTGTGTCCAGGTTCAGGACTGTCGCTGATTCAGGACTTTACCTCTTCCTCCTGTGTGTGTGTGTGTGTGTGTGTGTGTGTGTGTGTGTGTGTGGTGCGTTCAGGTGCAGTCAGCTCTTTGTTCTGTCTCGTCAGGGTTTTAATGAAGCTCTCAGATTAAAGTCAGGTGTCCTCAGTGAGTTAATTATCTCTCCTCAAACCTCAGACTCTTCCTCCCTTCATTCCCCCTCTCATTCTCTCTCTTTCTCTCTCTCTGTCTCTCCCTCTCTCTCTCATTCTCTCTCTTTCTCTCTCTTTCTCTCACTCTCTCTCTCTCTCTCTCTCTCTCTCTCTCTGTCTCTCTCTCTCAGTCAGTCTGTGTTTTCTTCTTCTTTCATCGCAGACGAGTTCACAACAAACTTCAGCTACTCCTCTGTCCGTCCTCATCCATCCCTCCATCCCTCCCTCCCTCCTTCCCTCCCTCCATCCCTCCCTCCCTCCCTCCCTCCCTCCCTCCCTCCATCCATCCCTCCCTCCATCCCTCCATCCATCCATCCCTCCCTCCCTCCCTCCGTCCTTCCATCCCTCCCTCCCTCCCTCCGTCCTTCCCTCCCTCCATCCCTCCATCCATCCATCCATCCATCCATCCATCCCTCCCTCCCTCCCTCCCTCCTTCCCTCCCTCCATCCATCCCTCCCTCCCTCCTTCCCTCCCTCCATCCATCCCTCCCTCCATCCATCCCTCCATCCATCCCTCCCTCCCTCCTTCCCTCCCTCCATCCCTCCCTCCCTCCCTCCCTCCCTCCCTCCATCCATCCCTCCATCCCTCCCTCCCTCCGTCCTTCCATCCCTCCCTCACTCCCTCCGTCCTTCCCTCCCTCCATCCCTCCATCCATCCATCCCTCCATCATGGATATATCTGTATCTGAGTCTATGTTGATGTAGCAGGAAGTGAACGCTTTTATTGTGATAGTCTGAGTAACGTGACGTCATACTACTCTCCCAGAGTACAATGTAGTACCGGTCAGTACCGGTGAGTCCCGGTGAGTCCCGGTGAGTACCGGTGAGTAGGTACCGGTGAGTCCCGGTGAGTCCTGGTGAGTAGGTACCGGTGAGTCCCGGTGAGTACCGGTGAGTCCCGGTGAGTACCGGTGAGTAGGTACCGGTGAGTCCCGGTGAGTACCGGTGAGTCCTGGTGAGTAGGTACCGGTGAGTCCCGGTGAGTACCGGTGAGTACCGGTGAGTCCCGGTGAGTACCGGTGAGTAGGTACCGGTGAGTCCCGGTGAGTACCGGTGAGTCCTGGTGAGTAGGTACCGGTGAGTCCCGGTGAGTACCGGTGAGTCCCGGTGAGTCCCGGTGAGTACCGGTGAGTCCCGGTGAGTCCCGGTGAGTACCGGTGAGTCCTGGTGAGTCCCGGTGAGTCCCGGTGAGTCCTGGTGAGTAGGTACCGGTGAGTCCCGGTGAGTACCGGTGAGTTCCGGCGAGTCCCGGTGAGTCCTGGTGAGTAGGTACCGGTGAGTCCCGGTGAGTACCGGTGAGTCCCGGTGAGTCCCGGTGAGTACCGGTGAGTACCGGTGAGTCCCGGTGAGTCCCGGTGAGTACCGGTGAGTCCCGGTGAGTCCTGGTGAGTAGGTACCGGTGAGTCCCGGTGAGTACCGGTGAGTCCCGGTGAGTCCCGGTGAGTACTGGTGAGTCCCGGGACAGAAAGTGGTTTAGTGTTAACATGAGTGTCTGACTGGATCCTTCGGTACCGGGCCGTTCCAGTGGTTCAACTGAAGAACACCTGACAGCTGGAGGGTCAGAGGTCAGAGGTCAGAGGTCAGAGGATGCTCAGGACTCATTTTG
>CAKALS010000028.1:251831-275655 GCA_916701275.1 Sebastes miniatus
ATTGCTATTACTACTACTACTACTACTACTACCACTACTACCACTGCTACTACTACTGCTACTACCACTACTACTACTACTACTACTACTACTACTACTACTACTACTACTACTACTACTACTACTACTAATGATACTACTACTGATACTGTAATACAGTACCACAGAGGAGAGGGACGCAACGTGGTCCACTAGATAGTACACTAGTAGAGCAGATACTACAGTATAGTACTACTGATTGATGGTGTTTAGTCTCCATCTGGTGGAGAAGAGGAGGAACTACAACCTGACTGTGATCTTCATACCTTCTCTCCTCCTCTTCTCTCTTCCTCTTCCTCCTCTTCCTCCTCCTCTTCTCTTCCTCCTCTTCTCTCCTCCTCTTCCTCCTCCTCTTCTCTTCTCTCCTCCTCTTCTCTTCTCTCCTCCTCTTCCTCCTCTTCCTCTTCCTCTTCCTCCTCTTCCTCCTCCTCTTCTCTTCCTCCTCTTCTCTCCTCCTCTTCCTCCTCTTCCTCCTCCTCTTCTCTTCCTCCTCTTCCTCCTCCTCTTCTCTTCCTCCTCTTCTCTCCTCCTCTTCCTCCTCTTCCTCCTCTTCTCTTCCTCCTCTTCTCTCCTCCTCTTCTCTTCTCTCCTCCTCTTCCTCCTCTTCCTCCTCCTCTTCTCTTCCTCCTCTTCTCTCCTCCTCTTCCTCCTCTTCCTCCTCCTCTTCCTCCTCTTCCTCCTCCTCTTCTCTTCCTCCTCTTCTCTCCTCCTCTTCCTCCTCTTCCTCCTCCTCTTCTCTTCCTCCTCTTCCTCCTCCTCTTCTCTTCCTCCTCTTCTCTCCTCCTCTTCTCTTCTCTCCTCCTCTTCCTCCTCTTCCTCCTCCTCTTCTCTTCCTCCTCTTCTCTCCTCCTCTTCCTCCTCTTCCTCCTAAAGGAACGGCGGCGGTCGTAGTGGCGTGTTCTGCAGCATCAGTATCGTCTGTGAGATGTTGAGACAGCAGCGCTGCGTCGACGTCTTCCACGCCGTGAAAACTCTGAGAAACAACAAACCAAACATGGTGGACCTGCTGGTAACTACTTATTATTATTCATTATTATTCATTATTAATAATTATATTACATTTAAATACATTTTATTTAGTTAGAAAATCAGTTATATTATTCATCATACTTTTGTTATTGTTATTAATATTAATAGATTTATATATAGCACACATTCTACTGCATACATATATAATATTATTTTATTTTATAAAGAGATTATTATTTAGTTATAGAATCAGTTGTATTGTTCGTCATCTCTTTTAAATGTGTTTATTTTTTATTTTAGTATTATTAAAATATATTTTTATATATACAGTACACATTGTATTACATTCATAGATATCTATATATATATTTAAAATTATATTACTTAATAATACTGCATACATATATTATTTTATTATCTATGATATAATATTATATCATATTATATAATATGATATTATATTATATACTGTATACAGATGTCGCTTTGAATGAGTAAAATATAAATAGAATACAAATTATTATTATTATTACTATTACAAATTAATACAAATAAATGCTCTGTACATGTATTTATTTTTATATATTTTTTGTTTTCATTTCATATTTCTATATCTTATAAATGATACATTGATATAATAATGTGATATATAATAATAATGATATTGTATATATGATGGTGTTGACCTCTGACCTCTGACCTCTGTGTCTCTACAGGAACAGTATAAGTTCTGTTATGAAGTCGCTCTGGAGTATCTCAACTCTGCTTAACCTCAACGAAAGACACTCCTTCATCCTCCTCCTCCTCCTCCACCACCCACAGTCTGACAGGAGGAAGAGGAGGAAGAGGGGGTCTACTACTGACTGAAGAAGAAGAGGAGGAGGAAGAGGAGGAGGAGGAAGAAGAAGAGGAGGAGGAGGAGGAGCAGCAGCAGGAGGAGGAAGAGGAGGAGGAGGAGGAAGAAGAAGAGGAGCAGAAGGAGGTTTTTGCACTGCCTTGTTAGACTGAACTGAACTGTGTTTGTGTCACTTTGTTTTTTATTGATGAACCAAAACAACACGAAGCTTCAACACGTCTGTCCGTCCTCCTGGTTTCACGTTTCTACGTCCGAGTGGAGCGTCCCGTTCAGCCGACACTCTCACAGGATCTACGTCTGTCCATCCTCCTGGTTTCACGTTTCTACGTCCGAGTGGAGCGTCCCGTTCAGCCGACACTCTCACAGGATCTACGTCTGTCCGTCCTCCTGGTTTCACGTTTCTACGTCCGAGTGGAGCGTCCCGTTCAGCCGACACTCTCACAGGATCTACGTCTGTCCTTCCTCCTGGTTTCACGTTTCCACGTCCGAGTGGAGCGTCCTGTTCACCCGACACTCTCACAGGATCTACGTGACCTTTGACGCCATCGATCATGCCGACGCCGTCAGCGCCGCCGTTTCACAGAGCATGCCGCCGCCATGTTTCAGCTTTCGTAATATTTTTGCCAAAATGTTTAAATTTTCTGAATGAAATGTTCAAGTGATGCACCCACCTTAAAGTACCCCCTTAAAATACGTCCTTAAAATACCACCTTAAAATATCACCTTAAAATACCACCTTAAAATACCATCTTAAAATACGTCCTTAAAATACCACCTTAAAATATCACCTTAAAATATCACCTCTAAATACCACCTTAAAATACGTCCTTAAAATACCACTTTAAAAGACCACCTTAAAGTACCACCTTAAAATACGTCCTTAAAATGCCACCTTAAAATACGTCCTTAAAATACCACCTTAAAATATCACCTCAAAATACCACCTTAAAATACGTCCTTAAAATACCACCTTAAAATATCACCTTAAAAGACCACCTTAAAGTACCACCTTAAAATACGTCCTTAAAATGCCACCTTAAAATATCACCTCAAAATACCACCTTAAAATACGTCCTTAAAATGCCACCTTAAAATATCACCTTAAAATACCACCTTTAATTATATCCTTAAAATACCACCTTTAATTATATCCTTAAAATACCACCTTAAAATACACCAAAGAAGAAAACTACGAATAAACACGGGAAAGGATTTAAAAATTACAAGAAAAGATTTCGTAATTTCAAGAAAATATTTAGTAGTTACGAGAAAAGATATCGAAATTATGAGAATGTTTTTGTAATTAAGAAAAAAAAATTCGTGAGTACGAGAAACATTTTCATAATTGTGAGAAACGATTTCAGTATTATGAGAAACGATTACGAAAAAAGATTTTATAATTACGAGAAATGTTTTCGTAATTTCGAGAAAAAATTCATAATTGCAAGAAAAGTTTTTGTAATTGCAAGAAAACATTTCTTGATTACGAGAAAAGATTCCCTAATTATGAGAAACTTTTTCATAATTGCGAGAAAAGATTACGAAAAAAGATTTCTTGAATAAGAGAAAAGAAAACGAAAAAAGATTTCTTGATTGCAAGAAAACATTTCAGTATTATAGGAAAAGATTACGAAAAAAGATTTAGTATTTAGCAGAAAAGATTTCAGAATTACGAGAAAATGTTTTCGTAATTGCGAGAGAATATTTCTTGACTGCGAGAAGAGACGAGGTGATTGAGCATTATTTGGGTTCCGGTGAGCGCTGCGTCCTGATTGGGTGAATGGTTGCTATGGTTACTATGGTTACTGTTAATAAAACACGGTCTGAACGATGGCTCGATCAGATATCTGATCAATAAAACTATTGATGATCAGAAGAATCAGCTGATTGATTAAAGCAGATGAGTGAACAGTTCATTCGTGTCCTCACGGCTCAACTCAAGGTCCTCTTACTGGGGTTTGTTCCAGAGCTTTTAGTCGTCATCTGCGTTTCCATGGCAACTGCTGAGTGATGTGGTCAAGAGCTCTGGAAGAAGTCAGTAAGTAAGTAAGTAGACCTTTAGTAGAGATCGTCCCGTCATCGTCTGGGTTTTATTTGTCTTTTCACTGAGAAGCATAAAGATATATAAAGGTTTAGGTTAAGAGTCCCCGTCCCTCCCTCTGTTCGTCCGTCCCTCCGTCCCTCCATACGTCCGTCCCTCTCTCCCTCCCTCCATCCCTCCCTCCGTCCGTCCCTCCGTCCCCCCTCCGTCCCTCCGTCCCTCCGTCCGTCCCTCCGTCTTCTTCGGTGGTGTTTGATCTCCACCGCTGCAGATTGAACATCTGGACTGGGAGCATGTGACCACGTCGTCTTCAGTTTCAGTGAATCCAGAATGCGTCCCAGATGTTTCACCCCTGTCCCCCTTCAGGACGTGGTTTCTGGACGCTGCTGGACGGAGACGGCGGCGAGCTGTTAATACTGTACATAGAGCGGGAGGAAGCAGGAAGAAGAATATTTATTCCTTCAGTTGTTCTCAGTGTCGATGTCGTCGTCCTTGTTCTCGTGGAGCACCGAGAGAGACAATCAATGTTCCACCATCAGAACCACAGTTAGACCGTACCACCTAACCCTGCTTATACATGGCCCTGGGTCTGTATAACCCTGCTTATATATGGCCCTGGGTCTGTGTAACCCTGGTTATATATGGCCCTGGGTCTGTGTAACCCTGGTTATATATGGCCCTGGTTTGGTGTAACCCTGGCTCTATACATGGCCCTGGGTCTGTGTAACCCTGGCTCTATACATGGCCCTGGGTTGGTATAACCCTGGCTCTATATATGGCCCTGGGTTGGTGTAACCCTGGCTCTATATATGGCCCTGGGTTGGTGTAACCCTGGTTATATATGGCCCTGGGTTGGTGTAACCCTGGTTCTATATATGGCCCTGGGTCTGTGTAACCCTGGTTCTATACATGGCCCTGGGTCTGTGTAACCCTGGTTCTATACATGGCCCTGGGTTGGTGTAACCCTGGCTCTATATGGCTCTGGTGCTTACGAGAACATTATTGTAATGAAATCTTTTATTTATGTTGTATGATTCCAAAATACTGCAAATAAAAATCTGTATACACTCTTCACCTGGAGTTTGTCACCTCACTGTGTTCTTACTGGAACACCTGGAACATCTGGAACACCTGGAACACCTGGAACATGAATTAAAGTCAATATTTTATTATATTTATGAATGAATGCACATAATTCAGTATTTATGTTCAATCTAAATGTTTAATTTATATATATATATATATATATATATATCAGGGCTGTCATTTGATTAAAATATTTAATCACACTTAATGGCATAATAGTCCATAGTTTGGTGCTCATGGGGGATCTCTTGTGATTAATCTCAAATTAATAACACATTTATTTATATGTTCTAAATGAACCTTAAAGGGAGATTAGTCCAGTATTTAATCCTCTTGTCAACATGGAGTGGACTAATATGCTGCTTTATGTAAATGTATGTATATATTTATTATTTAAATCAATGAACGACACAGATCAATGACAGATATTGTCCAGAAATATATATATATATGTATATATATATATATACATATATAAATATATATGTATATATATATATATATCAGGGCTCTAGACAGTAACCAAAAAGGAGTGTGCGAGTTAAATTTGTACCTAGTCGCATTTGTGCGAGTGCATGATCATCACTACTTTGGTAACACGGTGAGAGTGTTGGATATTGCAGATGAAAGCAGTCCTTTCTCTCTGCCCTTCTGCACTCTCCTCTGTTCTCCTCTGTTCTCCTCTGTTCTCCTCTTCTCCTCTGTTCTCCTCTGTTCTCCTCTTCTCCTCTGTTCTCCTCTGTTCTCCTCTGTTCTCCTCTTCTCCTCTGTTCTCCTCTGTTCTCCTCTGTTCTCCTCTTCTCCTCTGTTCTCCTCTGTTCTCCTCTGTTCTCCTCTGTTCTCCTCTTCTCCTCTGTTCTCCTCAGTTCTCCTCTGTTCTCCTCTGTTCTCCTCTTCTCCTCTGTTCTCCTCTGTTCTCCTCTGTTCTCCTCTTCTCCTCTGTTCTCCTCTGTTCTCCTCTGTTCTCCTCTGTTCTCCTCTGTTCTCCTCTGTTCTCCTCTTCTCCTCGGTTCTCCTCTGTTCTCCTCTGTTCTCCTCTTCTCCTCTGTTCTCCTCTGTTCTCCTCGGTTCTCCTCTGTTCTCCTCTGTTCTCCTCTGTTCTCCTCTGTTCTCCTCTGTTCTCCTCTGTTCTCCTCTGTTCTCCTTGGTTCTCCTCGGTTCTCCTCTGTTCTCCTCGGTTCTGTGGAAACCTGTAAAAATGTGCTTTTAACAACATTTTTGTTGTTTTCTTTTGATGTTATAGAAGATGACCTATTTTGTTAATCACTATTCGTGGAAGAGAAACTTAATCTTCAGATTAAAATATTTAGCAAATATCAAGTTTGGAGGCGTTGTCAATGTTTCCCTGGGGTATGTCAATTACAGTTTTTCTCGATTGTTTACACACATTTTCTGAAAGCATGCCTCATACTCTCAGAACTCTACACACAAATCAAAAAACACACACACAATGGGCAGAACCCCTCAATTCTCCTGCAAAATGAAACTTTACATTCAAAACAATGTTATTTCTTCTCAAAATGGTATTTTGTTTTCAAATGACACACACAAACCATCATATGAATAGACATTTATAAGAACCAGTTGAACACTGATGTGCTCAATGTAAAACACTATGATGAATGGAAAACACTTCTTCTCCATTCATCATAATGACTTAGGCCTTTTTTTTGTTCAGTGTTACACTTACTACAGATAGTACATACATAAGTGTGTTGTAAAATATTTTAGAATATTGTTTTTATACTCAGAACACACAAATACACGGTAACAAATATATTTTATTTTCCCCACAAAAACAATGTACACAGTGAACATCCCAACCAACACAAAGTTGCACATACAGTGGTCTACATACAAAACAACAGAAGAATTTACTGTATACAGTTACAGTAAAAAACACTATGCTGCATCCTCTCTTCTGTTTCGGTCTGGCCACAGCACCTCATCCACATCACAAGCAATGTTTTCCCTGGCCAAGCAGCGGGGGAAATATCGCTTAGCATGTCGAATCCAGCCATGAAAAGCATCAACTGATTGCTAATTGTAACACTGTGTGACAGGTGTTTGCCCATGTGATGAGTCAGTGTGCATAGTAGGGCAATTGACTTTAGAATTTTGAATGACAGTGTGTTCCTTGTGAAAACGAGATTTTCTTCATGAAAATTGTGCCAGATGCAGAGAATTGTGTGTAGTGTTTTGAAAAAAGTGTGTTTTAGAACTGCAATTTGAGTGTAAAGCAGGAATTGTGCTTGTAGTTTAGCAGAATTGGTTCAGGGGGTTGGTGCATGAGTTACATGTTGTGGTCATTGTGTGTCAAGTACCAGTATTTGTGTGTAAACAATTGAGAAAAACTGTAATACCATGCTCGAACCCAAAACAACAGGGTGCCACCAAATCATGTGCTGTGCGACCAACTGAGAAAGTTGGCAGCATCAGTGGAAATGTTAGTCTAGAGCCCTGATATATATATATATATATATATATGGCTTTGATCATATCTTGTGCCTGTGAAGTTTCAGGCAGTTTTATTATTATTATTATTGTATATTATTAATATTATTATTATTATTATATTATTATAACATATTATTATTAATATTATTATTATTATATATTATTATTATTATCAGTATTATTATTATTATTACATATTGTTATTATTATATATTATTTTATTATTATTATAACATATTATTATTATTATTATTATATATGTTATTATGATGATTATGATTATGTATTATTGTATATTATTACTATTATATTATTATTATTATTATATTATTATAACATATTATTATTAATATTTTTATTATTATGATGATGATATATTATTATTATTATTATGATGATGATATATTATCATTATTATGATGATGATATATTATTATTATTATTATTATGATGATGATATATTTTTATTATTATGATGATGATATATTATCATTATTATGATGATATATTATCATTATTATGATGATGATATATTATCATTATTATGATGATGATATATTATTATTATTATTATTATGATGATGATATATTTTTATTATTATGATGATGATATATTATCATTATTATGATGATATATTATCATTATTATGATGATGATATATTATCATTATTATTATTATGATATATTATTATTATTATGATGATGATATATTATCATTATTATGATGATATATTATCATTATTATGATGATGATATATTATCATTATTATTATTATGATATATTATTATTATTATGATGATGATATATTTTTATTATTATGATGATGATATATTATTATTATGATGATGATATATTATCATTATTATGATGATGATATATTTTTATTATTATGATGATGATATATTATCATTATTATGATGATATATTATCATTATTATGATGATATATTATTATTATTATGATGATATATTATCATTATGATGATGATATATTATTATTATTATGATGATGATATATTATTATTATGATGATGATATATTATCATTATTATGATGATATATTATCATTATTATTATGATGATGATATATTATTATTATGATGATGATATATTATCATTATTATGATGATGATATATTATCATTATTATTATTATGATATATTATTATTATTATGATGATGATATATGTCGCGGGGTTCTATGTCAAAACTCTGTGCAACATGAAAAACACTGGCATAGTCGGAAAACGTTGTATTAATCCCTTTTTATTATGCCGGCCTCCCAAAGTGCAATCATTGCTTACTATTTACAAAAAGTGAAAAATAGAAAATAAGCTATGTACAAAACATCAAATAGTACTGAAAATCGAGTTCCTCAATAACTCCATGATTTCTTTCAGAATAGGCAAAAACAATCCAAAAATACAATCTATATTTTACCTTCCTGAGTGTGACCTTCTCTGTCAACACTTCAAGATCAGACTCACCTCAGCTGGCCAAGATGACCCCCTTTTAAACCAATAGCCCCTCCCCTGGGCGTATTCCTTACACAGAAAAATAACAATTAACATTATTTTTCATCATAGAAGATATTTATAGTCCCTTTAACCTAGGCATATTTTACATATAAATGATATACCTCTGTCTAAACATTCCCCCCCAACCAAAACAAGTTAATTTGCAACATAATCACAATTCCAAATAATAAACATATTTAAACTGATCACATGATCTCAAAAACGCGCGAGGGCACCCTTTATAACGGGGGGATTTGTTACGGCCCTGTTTGCTCGTCAATCCCATGAATGGGACATGACAGGATGGACACGCAGCGTTTCAGCAACTGGTGAGTGAGAATAATGTTTGTGTAAATATATGCGTATAGGAAACAGCAGAACAATCAAGTGTGCACCTTTGGTCGCACTACTGATAAACAGTTTAGGGGAGAGGGATATGTCGCAATGTGTTTTAACTACGGAGTGAATCAGGAAGGGAGCGGAGAAATGTTTGGCGTGTGTGTGTGTGTGTGTGTGTGTGTGTGTGCCTGCGGCGCAGCGGAGAAATGTTGGTGTGTGTGGCCTGAGGTGATGTGTGTGCGCTGCCCACAGTCAGTGACGGCTACTCCGTCACATCATCCCCCTCCTCCCGGAGGTTGGCGATGTGCGGCAACCTGGAAAGGTAATCTGCCACCACATTGGCCTTGCCGGATCGATGTCGGATGGAGAACTTGAAGGGCTGCAGTGAGAGGTACCATCGAGTCAGGCGGCTGTTGTGATCCTTCATGGTGTTTATCCAGGTGAGAGCCCGATGGTCAGTTTCCAGGTCAAACTCTCGTCCAAGCAAGTAGTAACGTAGGCTATCCAGTGCCCACTTGATGGCCAGGCCCTCTTTTTCCACAGTGGAATACCTGGTCTCACGTGGCTGCATCTTGCGGCTGAGGTACAAAATCGGGTGTTCGTCCCCAGGGTCCCCTTGGGCCAGGACTGCTCCAAGGCCGACTGCCGATGCGTCCACCTGTACCAGAAATCTTTTGTTGAAGTCTGGACTCTTGAGGACGGGAGAAGAACACAGGTGTTTTTTCAAGGTGCTGAAGGCTGTTTCACAGTCATCTGACCAAGTTACCGGGTTCCTGTGTTCGTTGCGGGTCAAAGCTGTGTGTGGGGCTGCAATGGTCGCGAACTGTGGCACGAATCGCCTGTACCACCCAATCAATCCCAGGAAGGACCGTACCTCCTTCTTGGTCCGTGGTCGAGGGCAGTTCTGGATAGCTTCCACCTTATCCACTTGTGGCCGTACCTCCCCTCGTCCCAACTGGTAACCAAGGTACCGTGTCTCCTCTCGCGCCCACTCACACTTGGAAAGGTTGAGTGTCAGCCCAGCCTTCTGGATCCTTCCCAGAACAAGCGATAGATGTTGGACATGCTCTACCCAGGTGTTGCTGAAGATCACCACATCATCCAGGTATGCAGCGCTGCAGTTGTCACAACCCTGGAGTACTCTGTTCATCAGTCTCTGGAAGGTGGCTGGTGCTCCGTGTAGTCCAAATGGCATCACTGTAAACTGGTAGAGTCCAGCTGGGGTTCGGAACGCCGTGTAGGGTCTGCTTGTCTCCTCCAGTGGCACCTGCCAATATCCCTTGCAGAGATCAAGGGTGGTGATGTACTTTGCAGCTCCGATCTTCTCCAGCAAGTCCTCGATTCTTGGCATGGGATAGGCGTCAAACTCTGAGATGGCATTGATCTTCCTGAAATCAATGCATATTCGGAGGGAGCCATCCTTCTTGAAGACGATGACCACCGGACTACACCACTCTGAGTTGGATGGTTCAATCACTCCAAGTTTCAACATCTCCTCCACCTCCTGCTGCAGTTTTCCCACCAGCTGCTGCGGAATACGGTAGGGACGTTGACGAATTGGTCGTCCATCTTTGAGGCGAATGACATGCTCCACTAGCGTTGTCTTCCCTGGGCTGGCAGCAAATAAGGACGGAGTCATCTTGAAGACCTGGAGGAGCCGTGCAACTTGTCCTGGTTCAAGATGTGCCAACACAGGAGCAGCTGGTGTAGTAAGGGTCTCCAGTCCCATCTCCACCTCTTCTTCACTGTCGACCTTCCTTGCCATCAGAACCTCCCCTGGTACCTGGATCAACCGGTCCTTCCACTCTTTCAAGAGATTCACATGGTAGGTCTGCTTGGGTTTCTTCTTGTCTGGGTGATGGACCTCGTAAGTGACCGGACCCATTTTTCGGGTGATGAGGTACGGCCCTTGCCATTTTGCTAGGAGCTTGCTGTTGGATGAAGGGAGAAGCAGCAAAACTTTTTGGCCAGGCTGGAACTCACGGCGCCGGGCCTGTTGGTCATACCAAGTCTTTTGGCTTTTCTGGGCCTCCCGCAGGTTAACCTCTGCCTCCTCCTGGTACCTTGCCAGCCGATCCCTCATCTCCAGCACAAACTGCACCACCCCTCTGTCGTCTTGCGAGGTGGAAGGTGTCTCCCAGCCTTTGCGGAGCAGATCCAAGGGTCCCTGTACCTCCCAGCCATAAAGCAGCTCGAATGGGGAGAAACCAGTTGATGCCTGGGGAACTTCACGATAGGCGAAGAGCAGGAATGGCAGCCAACGGTCCCAGTCCTTGCCAGTATCATCCACGAACTTCCGCAGCATATTCTTCAATGTCTGGTTGAACCTTTCAACCAGACCATCAGTCTGTGGGTGGTATGGCGTAGTTTTGATTGCTGAGATGCCCAGCTGCTTTTGGAAGAGCTGCATCAACCTGGAGGTGAAGTTCGTTCCCTGATCCGTCAGGATCTCATCAGGTATTCCCACTCTGGAGAACAGTTGCACCAACGCACGCAGCACAGCAGGAGCGGTGATCGTGCGCAGGGGAAAAGCCTCTGGGAAACGAGTAGCATAGTCACACACCACCAATATGTACTGATGTCCACCACTGCTTTTCACCAACGGGCCCACAATATCCATGGCAATCCTGCGGAATGGAGTGGAGATAACAGGTAGTGGCTGCAGAAAAGCTCGGTCAGACTTGCGGGCAATGCATGTTTTTTGACATGTTGGGCATGTGGCACAATATTTCTGAATGTCTGTGTACATGGAGGGCCAATAAAAGCGTGAACTGATGTGCAGATATGTTTTGTGGCGGCCAAGGTGTCCAGCCCATGGGAGTGTGTGTGCTAGGTGCATGACGAGTGACCTACAGTTAGCAGGAACTACTAGGCGTTTATGGTCATTATCAACGGTGTACAACACATCCTTTTCCACAATAAACCTTTCCCTTCCCACACAATCTCCCTTTGCTGCCTCCACCACCTTAGCAAACAAATGTTTCATAATTGTATCCCCCCTCTGTAGCACAGAAATATCATCAGGTACTGCCCACATTTCATTTGACAGTGTACTCTTTGTTTTGGGCTCTGCTGACTTCAGCTGCTTCTCAAAGCGGCGTTGGCGACGGGATTTTCTTGGGCCCTTGGTGCCATCATCGAACAGACTACTGTCAAAGTCTGGGAAAGGATGAGCACAAGGTTCCTCTTTTCTTAGCCCCTGAGTGCCACCCTCACACAGACCACGGTGAAGGTCTGGGAGCGGTTGGACCCCAGCTTTCGCCTGGGCACGAGTGATCACAGGACAAGAAACAGTGACATTGACTTCCCCCCTCTGCCCAGAGTCAGTTTCCACTGGCCTGTTCTCCCGCAGCAAGTCCAGAAGTACAGGTAAGTCCCAACCCAAGAGGGCAGCAACAGGTAACTTTGCAACCACCCCAACAGTCAACAAGTAAGACTGTTCATCAATGGTAACAGTCAATTCAGCTGTGGGATAAGGATGCTTATCCCCATGAACACATAGTATGTCCTCTTGTCTGCTGTAATCCACACTGTTTACAGGCACCAGATCCTGCCGCACCAGCGACATGAAGCTACCACTGTCCAAAAGAGCAGTAACCTGCTGGCCATTAACAGTCACAGTTTTGTAGTGTTGTAACCTCACTTCACTATCCTCCACCTCAGGCCGGGGAGCATAGCAAGCGCAGGTGAGTTTAGCTTTGCGTATGGGACACACAGAAGCTTTGTGCCCTGGCTGTTGACAATAAAAACAAACAAAGTCCTTACCGGGTCCTCGTTGGTTTAGGGCCGAGCTGAAGTTACCTGGTGGCTCCTGGCTAAACTCTCTCCTCGTAGGCCGGGGCTGGGGTAACTGAAGTGTAGGTCTGGGGGCTGCACTGTAGGAACGTGCAGCTGGTCCTCCTCTCCGAGCGTTGAGGTACTGTAGCGCCAGCTTGGCAGCGGAGAGTCCACCCTCTGGTTCATGCTCCTTCACCCAGGTCCTCACTTCAGGGGGGAGTATCCGGAGTAGCTGCTCCAGGATAATGGCCTCACCGACCTCCTCCTTGGTGTGCTGCTCTGGCCGAATCCAGCGTCGATAGAGACCCTTCAGGCGGTGGTAAGTCTCTGTGGGGGTTTCACCAGGTGGTACCACTGTGGACCGGAACCGCTGCCGATACGTCTCTGGAGAGATGTCAAACTTGGTCAACAGTGCTCCCTTCAGGTCGTTGTAGCAGTGGGCCCTCTCCTCATCCATCATGGTGTAGGCCTCCAATGCCTTCCCCGACAGCAGTGGAACGAGTCTGCATGCCCACTCATTCTCTGGCCATCTCCATGTTTTGGCAATACGCTCAAAACGTAACAAATAGTTCTCAATATCCTCCCCCATCTGAAACGGGGATAATTTGGGCTCGTTGTAATGTCTCCACCCTGGCCTTGGATGCTCAGGGCTGCTGTTATAGTCTATAGCTGCTACTATAGGAGAGAACGTCTCTGCTGGTGCATGCCATTGCCCACGCTGGGGTACTGGCGTCGGCAGATCAATTCTTGGACTGCTTGCTGTCACCGTGCTTGGAGTAGGAGCAGCGTATCTCAGGCCTCGGATCTCTGCTAACAGGCCCTCCTCCCTCCTATTTTGTGCTGTCATAAATTCTCTCATCATTGTCAGTAGTTCTTCTCCTGGCCCCCCAGTTGATGATGGAGCTGCAGGTGCTATGAGATCTTCTCTGTACCTGCTCCCCTCCTCATCTTCCTCTGAGGACGACGTAGTATGATCCGTCTCCCCAGCCGGGTCCATGCTGGCGGCCGCGCCCTCCTCTGACTGCCCTTGCCGTTGGGAACGCAGTCCTGTGCGCTCCTGTGTGGTTATGTCCTTCCGACTAGCCATCCCACTTCTGACACCATATGTCGCGGGGTTCTATGTCAAAACTCTGTGCAACATGAAAAACACTGGCATAGTCGGAAAACGTTGTATTAATCCCTTTTTATTATGCCGGCCTCCCAAAGTGCAATCATTGCTTACTATTTACAAAAAGTGAAAAATAGAAAATAAGCTATGTACAAAACATCAAATAGTACTGAAAATCGAGTTCCTCAATAACTCCATGATTTCTTTCAGAATAGGCAAAAACAATCCAAAAATACAATCTATATTTTACCTTCCTGAGTGTGACCTTCTCTGTCAACACTTCAAGATCAGACTCACCTCAGCTGGCCAAGATGACCCCCTTTTAAACCAATAGCCCCTCCCCTGGGCGTATTCCTTACACAGAAAAATAACAATTAACATTATTTTTCATCATAGAAGATATTTATAGTCCCTTTAACCTAGGCATATTTTACATATAAATGATATACCTCTGTCTAAACATTCCCCCCCAACCAAAACAAGTTAATTTGCAACATAATCACAATTCCAAATAATAAACATATTTAAACTGATCACATGATCTCAAAAACGCGCGAGGGCACCCTTTATAACGGGGGGATTTGTTACGGCCCTGTTTGCTCGTCAATCCCATGAATGGGACATGACAGGATGGACACGCAGCGTTTCAGCAACTGGTGAGTGAGAATAATGTTTGTGTAAATATATGCGTATAGGAAACAGCAGAACAATCAAGTGTGCACCTTTGGTCGCACTACTGATAAACAGTTTAGGGGAGAGGGATATGTCGCAATGTGTTTTAACTACGGAGTGAATCAGGAAGGGAGCGGAGAAATGTTTGGCGTGTGTGTGTGTGTGTGTGTGTGTGTGTGTGTGCCTGCGGCGCAGCGGAGAAATGTTGGTGTGTGTGGCCTGAGGTGATGTGTGTGCGCTGCCCACAGTCAGTGACGGCTACTCCGTCACAATATATTATCATTATTATGATGATATATTATCATTATTATGATGATGATATATTATCATTATTATTATTATGATATATTATTATTATTATGATGATGATATATTTTTATTATTATGATGATGATATATTATTATTATGATGATGATATATTATCATTATTATGATGATATATTATCATTATTATGATGATATATTATTATTATGATGATGATATATTATCATTATGATGATGATATATTATCATTATTATTATTATGATATATTATTATTATTATGATGATATATTATCATTATTATTATTATGATATATTATTATTATTATGATGATGATATATTTTTATTATTATGATGATGATATATTATCATTATTATGATGATATATTATCATTATTATGATGATATATTATTATTATTATGATGATATATTATCATTATGATGATGATATATTATTATTATTATGATGATGATATATTATTATTATGATGATGATATATTATCATTATTATGATGATATATTATCATTATTATTATGATGATGATATATTATCATTATTATGATGATATATTATCATTATTATTATGATGATGATATATTATCATTATTATGATGATGATATATTATCATTATTATGATGATGATATATTATCATTATTATTATTATGATATATTATTATTATTATGATGATGATGATATATTTTTATTATTATGATGATGATATATTATCATTATTATGATGATGATATATTATCATTATTATTATTATGATATATTATTATTATTATGATGATGATATATTATCATTATTATGATGATATATTATCATTATTATTATGATGATGATATATTATTATGATGATGATGATATATTATCATTATTATGATGATGATATATTATCATTATTATTATTATGATATATTATTATTATTATGATGATGATATATTATCATTATTATTATTATGATATATTATTATTATTATGATGATGATATATTATCATTATTATTATTATGATATATTATTATTATTATGATGATGATATATTATTATTATGATGATGATGATATATTATTATTATGATGATGATGGTATATTATCATTATTATGATGATGATATATTATTATTATGATGATGATGATATATTATTATTATGATGATGATATATTATTATTATGATGATGATATATTATTATTATGATGATGATGATATATTATTATTATGATGATGATGATATATTATTATTATTATGATGATGATGATATATTATTATTATGATGATGATGATATATTATCATTATTATGATGATGATATATTATTATTATGATGATGATGATATATTATTATGATGATGATATATTATTATTATGATGATGATGATATATTATTATTATGATGATGATGATATATTATTATGATGATGATATATTATTATGATGATGATGATGATATATTATTATTATGATGATGATGATATATTATTATTATTATGATGATGATGATATATTATCATTATTATGATGATGATATATTATTATTATGATGATGATGATATATTATTATTATTATGATGATGATGATATATTATCATTATTATGATGATGATATATTATTATTATGATGATGATGATATATTATTATGATGATGATATATTATTATTATGATGATGATGATATATTATTATTATGATGATGATGATATATTATTATGATGATGATATATTATTATGATGATGATGATGATATATTATTATTATGATGATGATGATATATTATTATTATTATGATGATGATGATATATTATTATTATTATGATGATGATATATTATTATGATGATGATGATGATATATTATTATTATTATGATGATGATGATATATTATTATGATGATGATATATTATTATGATGATGATGATGATATATTATGATGATGATGATATATTATTATGATGATGATGATGATATATTATTAACATTCAGAGAACGTGTAATACATCTTCTCTAGTATATGTGTTAGGTAATGTTCATGTTTGACCTCTGGGGGGCAGCATTAACCCTCCGCTGCGTACTTCCGGCCGGAAGCTGAGAGGACACAGAAGAAGAAGAAGTGTTTCCGGTGCGGCCTGGCTGCTCAGCTAGCTGCTGCTGGTGTTACAGTTATTAACATCCTCCTCTGCTCCGTGTGACCCCAGCTAAAGGTAGACACGACACACCTGACCCCAGCTAAAGGTAGACACGACACACCTGTATTACCGTTATCACACCTGGAGGGGTTAGCTGCTGCTGCTAGCATCAGATGCTAACAGCAGCTGCTGCTGTGACGCTGCTGTGACGCTGTGCTCGCGCTAGAGCAGCGCTGTTAGCATGTTAGCATGTTAGCATGTGCTAGAGGTTGAGTGTATCAGTCAGTAGACAGACTCAGACTGGTCCTCAGTGTCCTCACTGTCCTCAGTGTTCTCACTGTCCTCAGTGTCCTCACTGTCCTCAGTGTTCTCACTGTCCTCAGTGTTCTCAGTGTCCTCAGTGTCCTCAGTGTCCTCACTGTCCTCAGTGTTCTCAGTGTCCTCAGTGTCCTCACTGTCCTCAGTGTTCTCAGTGTCCTCAGTGTCCTCACTGTCCTCAGTGTTCTCAGTGTCCTCAGTGTCCTCAGTGTCCTCAGTGTCCTCACTGTTCTCAGTGTCCTCAGTGTCCTCACTGTCCTCAGTGTTCTCACTGTTCTCACTGTCCTCAGTGTGTTCTCAGTGTCCTCAGTGTCCTCAGTGTCCTCACTGTCCTCAGTGTGTTCTCAGTGTCCTCAGTGTCCTCAGTGTCCTCACTGTCCTCAGTGTTCTCAGTGTCCTCACTGTCCTCAGTGTTCTCACTGTCCTCAGTGTGTTCTCAGTGTCCTCAGTGTCCTCAGTGTCCTCACTGTCCTCAGTGTTCTCAGTGTCCTCAGTGTCCTCAGTGTTCTCAGTGTCCTCAGTGTCCTCACTGTCCTCAGTGTTCTCAGTGTCCTCAGTGTGTTCTCAGTGTCCTCAGTGTCCTCAGTGTCCTCACTGTCCTCAGTGTTCTCAGTGTCCTCAGTGTCCTCACTGTCCTCAGTGTTCTCAGTGTCCTCAGTGTTCTCAGTGTCCTCAGTGTCCTCACTGTCCTCAGTGTTCTCAGTGTCCTCAGTGTGTCCTCAGTGTCCTCAGTGTTCTCAGTGTCCTCAGTGTCCTCAGTGTCCTCAGTGTTCTCAGTGTCCTCAGTGTCCTCACTGTCCTCAGTGTTCTCAGTGTCCTCAGTGTGTCCTCAGTGTCCTCAGTGTTCTCAGTGTCCTCAGTGTGTTCTCAGTGTCCTCAGTGTCCTCACTGTCCTCAGTGTCCTCAGTGTGTTCTCAGTGTCCTCAGTGTCCTCACTGTCCTCAGTGTCCTCAGTGTGTCCTCAGTGTCCTCAGTGTCCTCACTGTCCTCAGTGTCCTCAGTGTTCTCAGTGTCCTCAGTGTGTTCTCAGTGTCCTCAGTGTCCTCACTGTCCTCAGTGTCCTCAGTGTGTTCTCAGTGTCCTCAGTGTCCTCAGTGTCCTCAGTGTCCTCACTGTCCTCACTGTCCTCAGTGTCCTCAGTGTGTCCTCAGTGTCCTCACTGTCCTCAGTGTCCTCAGTGTCCTCACTGTCCTCAGTGTCCTCAGTGTCCTCAGTGTTCTCAGTGTCCTCAGTGTGTTCTCAGTGTCCTCAGTGTCCTCAGTGTCCTCACTGTCCTCAGTGTCCTCAGTGTGTTCTCAGTGTCCTCAGTGTCCTCACTGTCCTCAGTGTCCTCAGTGTCCTCACTGTCCTCAGTGTGTCCTCAGTGTCCTCAGTGTGTCCTCAGTGTGTCCTCAGTGTCCTCAGTGTCCTCACTGTCCTCAGTGTCCTCAGTGTGTCCTCAGTGTCCTCAGTGTCCTCACTGTCCTCAGTGTCCTCAGTGTTCTCAGTGTCCTCAGTGTGTTCTCAGTGTCCTCAGTGTCCTCAGTGTGTTCTCAGTGTCCTCAGTGTCCTCACTGTCCTCAGTGTCCTCAGTGTCCTCAGTGTCCTCAGTGTGTCCTCACTGTCCTCAGTGTGTCCTCAGTGTCCTCAGTGTCCTCAGTGTCCTCAGTGTGTCCTCAGTGTCCTCAGTGTCCTCACTGTCCTCAGTGTCCTCAGTGTGTCCTCAGTGTCCTCAGTGTCCTCACTGTCCTCAGTGTTCTCAGTGTCCTCAGTGTGTTCTCAGTGTCCTCAGTGTCCTCACTGTCCTCAGTGTCCTCAGTGTCCTCAGTGTCCTCACTGTCCTCAGTGTCCTCAGTGTGTCCTCAGTGTCCTCACTGTCCTCAGTGTCCTCAGTGTCCTCAGTGTTCTCAGTGTCCTCAGTGTGTCCTCAGTGTTCTCAGTGTCCTCAGCGTGTGCTCAGTGTGTCCTCAGTGTTCTCAGTGTCCTCAGTGTGTTCTCAGTGTCCTCAGTGTGTCCTCAGTGTTCTCAGTGTCCTCAGTGTGTTCTCAGTGTCCTCAGTGTGTTCTCAGTGTCCTCAGTGTGTCCTCAGTGTCCTCAGTGTGTGATCAGAGTACTCTACTCTACTACATCTCAGAGGGAACTATTGATCTCTTTACTCCACCACATCTGTCTGACAGCTCTAGAGGTCACTACAGTTATTGACACATTCAAATCTCCCAGATCAATAACTGATCAATAACTGATCAATAACTGATCAATAACTGATCAATAACTGATCAATAACTGATCAATAACTGATCAGAGAAACGTTGTTCAAACACCATGGAGGGCTCTTTGTACCTGCAACCAGCTACTAGCTCATGTTAATCACAGCACAGTGTGTTTCTCTGTATGTTGAGCGGTTTGATAGTTCCACAGTATTTATAAGTCACTTAAACCTGCTTTATATAAAAGACATGAAAATCTCACTTTTTACAATCTGGGACCTTTAAAACTCAAAACTTCTAAATTGTTTAGACATTTTAATTTATTCCACTTGTTTAACAGAACTGATTTTTATTTGTTTGTTTTTTATTTAGTTTTTTAATCATCTTTTCCTTTCCTTGCATTTTGTTGTATAATTTATCATTTATTTTTATATTATTTAATAATCATCAAATCATTTTGCAGAAATCTGAACATGCAAATGTATTATATATTGTATTGAAGTATTAAAAAAACAAAACAAAACTTGCGTCTCATGCAGTATAGTACCGTCAACGTCAGTCCAACCACCAGAGGTCTCCTGTTGTTATGCTACAATATTTATCTAGGAAAAATGTACTTTTGCATAATTTTGTTGAATTTCTATCGGGGAAAATATTCAATAACTTCACTATTCTAAAGTATAGTACCACCAGAAATATCTTCACACATCAATGGTCTCTTCCTGGTTGAACTACGTATTACTTATTATAAGGCTTATTATAAGGCTTATTATAAGACTTATTATAAGGCTTATTATAAGGCTTATTATAAGACTTATTATAAGGCTTATTATAAGACTTATTATAAGACTTATTATAAGACTTATTATAAGGCTTATTATAAGACTTATTATAAGACTTATTATAAGACTTATTATAAGGCTTATTATAAGACTTATTATAAGACTTATTATAAGACTTATTATAAGGCTTATTATAAGACTTATTATAAGACTTATAAGACTTATTATAAGGCTTATTATAAGGCTTATTATAAGACTTATTATAAGGCTTATTATAAGGCTTATTATAAGGCTTATTATAAGACTTATTATAAGACTTATTATAAGACTTATTATAAGACTTATTATAAGACTTATTATAAGGCTTATTATAAGGCTTATTATAAGGCTTATTATAAGGCTTATTATAAGGCTTATTATAAGACTTATTATAAGACTTATTATAAGACTTATTATAAGGCTTATTATAAGGCTTATTATAAGACTTATTATAAGACTTATTATAAGACTTATTATAAGACTTATTATAAGGCTTATTATAAGACTTATTATAAGACTTATAAGACTTATTATAAGGCTTATTATAAGGCTTATTATAAGACTTATTATAAGACTTATTATAAGACTTATTATAAGACTTATTATAAGACTTATTATAAGACTTATAAGACTTATAAGACTTATAAGACTTATTATAAGGCTTATTATAAGGCTTATTATAAGACTTATTATAAGACTTATAAGACTTATTATAAGACTTATTATAAGGCTTATTATAAGACTTATTATAAGACTTATTATAAGACTTATTATAAGACATGTTGATTTGATATCATTTTGGTGAAACGTCCGTGTTATGAAGTGCAGTGATACCGTTATGTCTTCACATCAATGGTCTCTTCCTGGTTGAACTACAGCACCTATTCTGAAACAATAACTCCATAACTTCACTGTTCTACAGTAGTGCTGTCATAGAAGTGGAATAGGAGTAGAACGGACATCCCCATTCAAATCAACATGGCAGGACATCTTTCTGTGTACCGTTACCATGGAGACCGTTGTCTTCCTTCTAAACTAAACAGACTGTAGTTCCACCAGGTGGAGGCCGTTGATGTGTGAGGTGGTGTTGGTGGACCTCTACTGCATGAGACTGAAGTTATTGAGTCGTTTTAATGTCCCGACTCAGTTTGTTTATTTTTCGGTGCATGTCGACCTAAAGTTAGCATGTAGCTAAAGCTAACCCTGCTAGCGTAGGTAGCATCAGTAGCATCAGTGACATCAGTAACATCAGTGACATCAGTAACATCAGTAGCATCAGTAACATCAGTGACATCAGTAACATCAGTAGCATCAGTGACATCAGTAGCATCAGTTGCATCAGTGGCATCAGTGACATCAGTAGCATCAGTGACATCAGTAGCATCAGTGACATCAGTGGCATCAGTGACATCAGTAGCATCAGTTGCATCAGTGGCATCAGTGACATCAGTAACATCAGTAGCATCAGTGACATCAGTGACATCAGTAACATCAGTAGCATCAGTGACATCAGTAACATCAGTGGCATCAGTGACATCAGTAGCATCAGTGACATCAGTAACATCAGTAGCATCAGTGACATCAGTGACATCAGTAACATCAGTGGCATCAGTAGCATCAGTGACATCAGTAGCATCAGTGACATCAGTGACATCAGTAGCATCAGTGACATCAGTAGCATCAGTGACATCAGTGACATCAGTAACATCAGTGACATCAGTGACATCAGTAGCATCAGTGACATCAGTGACATCAGTAGCATCAGTGACATCAGTAGCATCAGTGACATCAGTGACATCAGTAACATCAGTAGCATCAGTGACATCAGTAGCATCAGTGACATCAGTGACATCAGTAGCATCAGTGACATCAGTAGCATCAGTGACATCAGTAACATCAGTAGCATCAGTGACATCAGTAGCATCAGTGACATCAGTGACATCAGTAGCATCAGTGACATCAGTAGCATCAGTGACATCAGTAGCATCAGTAGCATCAGTGACATCAGTGACATCAGTAGCATCAGTGACATCAGTAGCATCAGTGACATCAGTAGCATCAGTGACATCAGTAGCATCAGTGACATCAGTAGCATCAGTAGCATCAGTGACATCAGTGACATCAGTAGCATCAGTGACATCAGTGACATCAGTAGCATCAGTGACATCAGTGACATCAGTAGCATCAGTGACATCAGTAGCATCAGTAACATCAGTAGCATCAGTAGCATCAGTAACATCAGTAGCATCAGTGACATCAGTGACATCAGTAGCATCAGTGACATCAGTAGCATCAGTAGCATCAGTGACATCAGTGGCATCAGTGGCATCAGTGACATCAGTGGCATCAGTGACATCAGAAGCATCAGTGACATCAGTAACATCAGTGACATCAGTGACATCAGTGGCATCAGTGACATCAGAAGCATCAGTGACATCAGTGACATCAGTGGCATCAGTGACATCAGTAGCATCAGTGACATCAGTAGCATCAGTGACATCAGTAGCATCAGTGACATCAGTAGCATCAGTGACATCAGTAGCATCAGTGACATCAGTAGCATCAGTGACATCAGTAGCATCAGTGACATCAGTAGCATCAGTGACATCAGTGACTCAGTAGCATCAGAGGACATCAGTGACATCAGTAGCATCAGTAGCTCAGTGACATCAGTTCCATCAGTGACATCAGTATCATCAGTGTCATCAGTGACATCAGTAGCATCAGTGACATCAGTAGCATCAGTGACATCAGTTACATCAGTAGCATCAGTGACATCAGTAGCATCAGTGACATCAGTAGCATCAGTGACATCAGTAACATCAGTAGCATCAGTGACATCAGTAGCATCAGTGACATCAGTAACATCAGTAGCATCAGTAGCATCAGTGACATCAGTAGCATCAGTGACATCAGTGACATCAGTAGCATCAGTGACATCAGTAGCATCAGTGACATCAGTAGCATCAGTGACATCAGTGACATCAGTAGCATCAGTGACATCAGTAGCATCAGTAGCATCAGTGACATCAGTAACATCAGTAGCATCAGTGACATCAGTAGCATCAGTGACATCAGTGACATCAGTGACATCAGTAGCATCAGTGACATCAGTAGCATCAGTGACATCAGTAACATCAGTGACATCAGTGACATCAGTACATCAGTAGCATCAGTGACATCAGTGACATCAGTAGCATCAGTGACATCAGTGACATCAGTAGGCATCAGTGACATCAGTGA
>CAKALS010000028.1:276155-312366 GCA_916701275.1 Sebastes miniatus
CCAGTACAGCATGGTATGAGTACTGGTCCAGATCCAGCACAGCATGGTATGAGTACCGGTCCAGATCCAGTACAGCATGGTATGAGTACCGGTCCAGATCCAGCACAGCATGGTATGAGTACCGGTCCAGATCCAGTACAGCATGGTATGAGTACCGGTCCAGATCCAGTACAGCATGGTATGAGTACCGGTCCAGATCCAGCACAGCATGGTATGAGTACCGGTCCAGATCCAGCACAGCATGGTATGAGTACTGGTCCAGATCCAGCACAGCATGGTATGAGTACTGGTCCAGATCCAGTACAGCATGGTATGAGTACCGGTCCAGATCCAGTACAGCATGGTATGAGTACTGGTCCAGATGTGGTCCAGGTTCTTGGAGCTGCAGTGTGAAAAGAGCAGAGAGTTCAGAGTCCTGGAACAAAACAAACCTCTGTGGTGACCCGGTTCTGGTGGACCCTCCAGGACTCTGGCGTGAACATTTCAACAAAGACTCGGCAGACATCCTTCCTCTACTCTCTCTAGCTCTGTTCTTATTGGCTAGCCTGGGGGCTGACTGACCAATCAGAATCTCTCTGTCCCAAACAGCCCAACCAATCATGGCGAAGGCGAGGAGATGGGCGATGTGATGGAAGAGGACGGATGAGACGACCACGACAACAACAAACGGCAACCAATCAGAGAGAGAGATGGGCGGAGCTGAAACCTGATTGGTTCGAGGTAACATGGTGGGAGGAGTCGGGGATCGTGATGTCACAGTTTCACAGAGGGGTAAAAATGAGGCGCTAAGTGATGACATCACAGCGGGTGGTGGGTGTGGCTCCATGCGCAGTGGTGACCCCCCCCAACATGAGCCCCCCCTTATCCCCAAACTGAACCACTTACCATTAATGGGCACTTTACACAGAGAGAGAGAGAAGAGAGAGAGAGGAGACAGGTATAAGCATCAACGTCAGCGTTAGCCTCAATCTACTGCTAACACAGCTAGCATCACTCAAACAGGAACTAGCTCCCTAGCACTGCAGCTACTCTACTGACAGCTAGCAGCTAGCGCCTCAGCTCACCTGGCTCACCTGGCTAACTGTAGCCTCGGCTAACGGCACAACCCCTGAAGACAGATTAGCTAGCCTGAGGAGAGAGGAGAAACAGGAGTTGATGCGTTCCCCTTCCTTCACCTGGACATTCAACTAGCCTAACAGCACCGTTAGCATCCCAGTTTTGCCTAAACTGGACGGCCCATTGTTCCATTGGACCGAGAGCCCGTTGTCCCGACAACACATATAGACATATACATGTAGACGCCACATCGACTCCTGGATCGTACATCAACATGGGCGCCATATTGGACCAGGCAAGTGAACGGGGGGCTGCCGTGTTCGTGCTTTTGATCCCCCGTTCACTAGTAGAGGCTTAACGGACAGTCTGGACAGGTCCATGATGGCGCCCACGTTGAAGTACCGCCGCAACGGGCTGAAGCGTCCAATAAGGCATCTACGTATATATGTCTGTATATATGTCTGTATATATGTCTCTGTATATATGTCTGTATATATGTCTCTGTATATATGTCTGTATATATGTCTCTGTATATATGTCTGTATATATGTCTCTGTATATATGTCTCTGTATATATGTCCGTATATATGTCTCTGTATATATGTCTCTGTATATATGTCTGTATATATGTCTGTATATATGTCTGTATATATGTCTCTGTATATATGTCTCTGTATATATGTCTGTATATATGTCTCTGTATATGTGTCTCTGTATATATGTCTCTGTATATATGTCTGTATATATGTCTCTGTATATATGTCTCTGTATATATGTCTGTATATATGTCTGTGTATATATGTCTCTGTATATATGTCTCTGTATATGTCTCTGTATATGTCTCTGTATATATGTCTGTATATATGTCTGTGTATATATGTCTCTGTATATATGTCTGTATATATGTCTCTGTATATATGTCTGTGTATATATGTCTGTATATATGTCTGTGTATATATGTCTGTATATATGTCTCTGTATATATGTCTCTGTATATGTCTCTGTATATATGTCTGTATATATGTCTGTGTATATATGTCTCTGTATATATGTCTGTATATATGTCTCTGTATATATGTCTGTATATATGTCTCTGTATATATGTCTCTGTATATATGTCTGTATATATGTCTCTGTATATATGTCTGTATATATGTCTCTGTATATATGTCTCTGTATATATGTCTGTATATATGTCTCTGTATATATGTCTCTGTATATATGTCTGTATATATGTCTCTGTATATATGTCTGTATATATGTCTCTGTATATATGTCTGTATATATGTCTCTGTATATATGTCTCTGTATATGTCTGTATATATGTCTCTGTAGATATGTCTCTGTATATATGTCTGTATATATGTCTCTGTATATGTGTCTCTGTATATATGTCTGTATATGTGTCTCTGTATATATGTCTCTGTATATATGTCTCTGTATATATGTCTGTATATGTGTCTCTGTATATATGTCTCTGTATATATGTCTCTGTATATATGTCTCTGTATATATGTCTGTATATATGTCTCTGTATATATGTCTCTGTATATATGTCTGTATATATGTCTCTGTATATATGTCTCTGTATATATGTCTGTATATATGTCTCTGTATATATGTCTCTGTATATATGTCTGTATATATGTCTCTGTATATATGTCTGTATATATGTCTGTATATATGTCTCTGTATATATGTCTCTGTATATATGTCTATATATATGTCTGTATATATATCTCTGTATATATGTCTCTGTATATATGTCTCTGTATATATGTCTCTGTATATATGTCTGTATATATGTCTCTGTATATATGTCTCTGTATATATGTCTGTATATGTGTCTGTATATATGTCTGTATATATGTCTCTGTATATATGTCTGTATATATATGTGTCTGTGTGTATATGTCTCTGTATATATGTCTCTGTATATGTCTCTGTATATATGTCTGTATATATGTCTGTATATATGTCTCTGTATATATGTCTGTATATATGTCTCTGTATATATGTCTCTGTATATATGTCTGTATATGTGTCTCTGTATATATGTCTCTGTATATATGTCTCTGTATATATGTCTGTATATATGTCTGTATATATGTCTCTGTATATATGTCTCTGTATATATGTCTGTATATATGTCTCTGTATATATGTCTCTGTATATATGTCTGTATATATGTCTCTATATATGTCTCTGTATATATGTCTGTATATATGTCTCTGTATATATGTCTGTATATGTCTCTGTATATATGTCTGTATATATGTCTCTGTATATATGTCTGTATATATGTCTCTGTATATATGTCTGTATATATGTCTGTATATATGTCTCTGTATATATGTCTCTGTATATATGTCTGTATATATGTCTGTATATATGTCTGTATATATGTCTCTGTATATATGTCTGTATATATATGTGTCTGTGTGTATATGTCTCTGTATATATGTCTCTGTATATGTCTCTGTATATGTCTCTGTATATATGTCTGTATATATGTCTCTGTATATATGTCTGTATATATGTCTGTATATATGTCTCTGTATATATGTCTCTGTATATATGTCTCTGTATATATGTCTGTATATATGTCTCTGTATATATGTCTCTGTATATGTCTGTATATATGTCTGTATATATATGTGTCTGTGTGTATATGTCTCTGTATATATGTCTGTATATATGTCTCTGTATATATGTCTCTGTATATATGTCTGTATATATGTCTGTATATATGTCTCTGTATATATGTCTCTGTATATATGTCTGTATATATATGTGTCTCTGTATATATGTCTCTGTATATATGTCTCTGTATATGTCTGTATATATGTCTCTGTATATATGTCTCTGTATATATGTCTGTATATGTGTCTCTGTATATATGTCTCTGTATATATGTCTCTGTATATGTCTGTATATATGTCTGTATATATGTCTCTGTATATATGTCTGTATATGTGTCTCTGTATATATGTCTCTGTATATATGTCTGTATATATGTCTCTGTATATATGTCTCTGTATATATGTCTGTATATATGTCTCTATATATGTCTCTGTATATATGTCTGTATATATGTCTCTGTATATATGTCTGTATATGTCTCTGTATATATGTCTCTGTATATATGTCTGTATATATGTCTCTGTATATATGTCTGTATATATGTCTCTGTATATATGTCTGTATATATGTCTGTATATATGTCTCTGTATATATGTCTCTGTATATATGTCTGTATATATGTCTGTATATATGTCTGTATATATGTCTCTGTATATATGTCTGTATATATATGTGTCTGTGTGTATATGTCTCTGTATATATGTCTCTGTATATGTCTCTGTATATGTCTCTCTATATATGTCTGTATATATGTCTCTGTATATATGTCTGTATATATGTCTCTGTATATATGTCTGTATATATGTCTGTATATATGTCTCTGTATATATGTCTCTGTATATATGTCTCTGTATATATGTCTGTATATATGTCTCTGTATATATGTCTCTGTATATGTCTGTATATATGTC
Source organism: Sebastes miniatus (assembly GCA_916701275.1). NCBI lineage: Eukaryota > Metazoa > Chordata > Actinopteri > Perciformes > Sebastidae > Sebastes > Sebastes miniatus. The sequence goes on from CAKALS010000028.1 coordinate 280,766, forward strand.
TGTATATATATGTGTCTGTGTGTATATGTCTCTGTATATATGTCTGTATATATGTCTCTGTATATATGTCTCTGTATATATGTCTGTATATATGTCTGTATATATGTCTGTATATATATATGTCTCTGTATATATGTCTGTATATATGTCTGTATATGTGTCTCTGTATATATGTCTCTGTATATATGTCTGTATATATGTCTCTGTATATGTGTCTCTGTATATATGACTCTGTATATATGTCTCTGTATATATGTCTGTATATGTGTCTCTGTATATATGTCTGTATATATGTCTGTATATATGTCTCTGTATATATGTCTCTGTATATATGTCTGTATATGTGTCTCTGTATATATGTCTCTGTATATATGTCTGTATATATGTCTCTGTATATATGTCTGTATATATGTCTGTATATATGTCTCTGTATATATGTCTCTGTATATATGTCTATATATATGTCTGTATATATATCTCTGTATATATGTCTCTGTATATATGTCTCTGTATATATGTCTCTGTATATATGTCTGTATATATGTCTCTGTATATATGTCTGTATATATGTCTGTATATATGTCTGTATATATGTCTCTGTATATATGTCTGTATATATATGTGTCTGTGTGTATATGTCTCTGTATATATGTCTCTGTATATGTCTCTGTATATATGTCTGTATATATGTCTGTATATATGTCTCTGTATATATGTCTGTGTATATATGTCTGTATATATGTCTCTGTATATATGTCTCTGTATATATGTCTGTATATATGTCTGTATATATGTCTCTGTATATATGTCTCTGTATATATGTCTGTATATATGTCTCTGTATATATGTCTCTGTATATATGTCTGTATATATGTCTCTGTATATATGTCTGTATATATGTCTCTGTATATATGTCTCTGTATATATGTCTGTATATATGTCTCTGTATATATGTCTCTGTATATATGTCTGTATATATGTCTCTATATATGTCTCTGTATATATGTCTGTATATATGTCTCTGTATATATGTCTGTATATGTCTCTGTATATATGTCTCTGTATATATGTCTGTATATATGTCTCTGTATATATGTCTGTATATATGTCTCTGTATATATGTCTGTATATATGTCTGTATATATGTCTCTGTATATATGTCTCTGTATATATGTCTGTATATATGTCTGTATATATGTCTGTATATATGTCTCTGTATATATGTCTGTATATATATGTGTCTGTGTGTATATGTCTCTGTATATATGTCTCTGTATATGTCTCTGTATATGTCTCTGTATATGTCTGTATATATGTCTCTGTATATATGTCTGTATATATGTCTCTGTATATATGTCTGTATATATGTCTGTATATATGTCTCTGTATATATGTCTCTGTATATATGTCTCTGTATATATGTCTGTATATATGTCTCTGTATATATGTGTCTGTATATGTCTGTATATATGTCTGTATATATATGTGTCTGTGTGTATATGTCTCTGTATATATGTCTGTATATATGTCTCTGTATATATGTCTGTATATATGTCTGTATATATGTCTCTGTATATATGTCTCTGTATATATGTCTGTATATATATGTGTCTCTGTATATATGTCTCTGTATATATGTCTCTGTATATGTCTCTGTATATATGTCTGTATATATGTCTCTGTATATATGTCTCTGTATATATGTCTGTATATGTGTCTCTGTATATATGTCTCTGTATATATGTCTCTGTATATGTCTGTATATATGTCTGTATATATGTCTCTGTATATATGTCTGTATATGTGTCTCTGTATATATGTCTCTGTATATATGTCTGTATATATGTCTCTGTATATATGTCTGTATATATGTCTCTATATATGTCTCTGTATATATGTCTGTATATATGTCTCTGTATATATGTCTGTATATGTCTCTGTATATATGTCTCTGTATATATGTCTGTATATATGTCTCTGTATATATGTCTGTATATATGTCTCTGTATATATGTCTGTATATATGTCTCTGTATATATGTCTCTGTATATATGTCTGTATATATGTCTGTATATATGTCTGTATATATGTCTCTGTATATATGTCTGTATATATATGTGTCTGTGTGTATATGTCTCTGTATATATGTCTCTGTATATGTCTCTGTATATGTCTCTGTATATATGTCTGTATATATGTCTCTGTATATATGTCTGTATATATGTCTCTGTATATATGTCTGTATATATGTCTGTATATATGTCTCTGTATATATGTCTCTGTATATATGTCTCTGTATATATGTCTGTATATATGTCTCTGTATATATGTCTCTGTATATGTCTGTATATATGTCTGTATATATATGTGTCTGTGTGTATATGTCTCTGTATATATGTCTGTATATATGTCTCTGTATATATGTCTGTATATATGTCTGTATATATGTCTGTATATATGTCTCTGTATATATGTCTCTGTATATATGTCTGTATATATATGTGTCTCTGTATATATGTCTCTGTATATATGTCTGTATATATGTCTCTGTATATGTGTCTCTGTATATATGTCTCTGTATATATGTCTGTATATATGTCTCTGTATATATGTCTGTATATATATGTGTCTCTGTATATATGTCTCTGTATATATGTCTGTATATATATGTGTCTCTGTATATATGTCTCTGTATATATGTCTCTGTATATATGTCTGTATATATGTCTGTATATGTGTCTCTGTATATATGTCTCTGTATATATGTCTGTATATATGTCTGTATATATATATGTCTCTGTATATATGTCTGTATATGTGTCTCTGTATATATGTCTCTGTATATATGTCTGTATATATGTCTCTGTATATGTGTCTCTGTATATATGACTCTGTATATATGTCTCTGTATATATGTCTGTATATGTGTCTCTGTATATATGTCTGTATATATGTCTGTATATATGTCTCTGTATATATGTCTCTGTATATATGTCTGTATATGTGTCTCTGTATATATGTCTCTGTATATATGTCTGTATATATGTCTGTATATATGTCTCTGTATATATGTCTCTGTATATATGTCTATATATGTCTGTATATATATCTCTGTATATATGTCTCTGTATATATGTCTCTGTATATATGTCTGTATATATGTCTCTGTATATATGTCTCTGTATATATGTCTGTATATATGTCTGTATATATGTCTCTGTATATATGTCTGTATATATATGTGTCTGTGTGTATATGTCTCTGTATATATGTCTCTGTATATGTCTCTGTATATATGTCTATATATGTCTGTATATATGTCTCTGTATATATGTCTGTGTATATATGTCTGTATATATGTCTCTGTATATATGTCTCTGTATATATGTCTGTATATATGTCTGTATATATGTCTCTGTATATATGTCTCTGTATATATGTCTGTATATATGTCTCTGTATATATGTCTCTGTATATATGTCTGTATATATGTCTCTGTATATATGTCTGTATATATGTCTGTATATATATGTGTCTCTGTATATATGTCTGTATATATGTCTGTATATATATGTGTCTCTGTATATATGTCTGTATATGTGTCTCTGTATATATGTCTCTGTATATATGTCTCTGTATATGTGTCTCTGTATATATGTCTGTATATGTGTCTCTGTATATATGTCTCTGTATATATGTCTCTGTATATGTCTCTGTATATATGTCTGTATATATGTCTCTGTATATATGTCTCTGTATATATGTCTGTATATGTGTCTCTGTATATATGTCTCTGTATATATGTCTCTGTATATGTCTGTATATATGTCTGTATATATGTCTCTGTATATATGTCTGTATATGTGTCTCTGTATATATGTCTCTGTATATATGTCTGTATATATGTCTCTGTATATATGTCTCTGTATATATGTCTGTATATATGTCTCTGTATATATGTCTGTATATATGTCTGTATATATGTCTGTATATATGTCTCTGTATATATGTCTGTATATATATGTGTCTGTGTGTATATGTCTCTGTATATATGTCTCTGTATATGTCTCTGTATATGTCTCTGTATATATGTCTGTATATATGTCTCTGTATATATGTCTGTATATATGTCTCTGTATATATGTCTGTATATATGTCTGTATATATGTCTCTGTATATATGTCTCTGTATATATGTCTCTGTATATATGTCTGTATATATGTCTCTGTATATATGTCTCTGTATATGTCTGTATATATGTCTGTATATATATGTGTCTGTGTGTATATGTCTCTGTATATATGTCTGTATATATGTCTCTGTATATATGTCTGTATATATGTCTGTGTATATGTCTCTGTATATATGTCTCTGTATATATGTCTGTATATATATGTGTCTCTGTATATATGTCTCTGTATATATGTCTGTATATATGTCTCTGTATATGTGTCTCTGTATATATGTCTCTGTATATATGTCTGTATATATGTCTCTGTATATATGTCTGTATATATATGTGTCTCTGTATATATGTCTCTGTATATATGTCTGTATATATATGTGTCTCTGTATATATGTCTCTGTATATATGTCTCTGTATATATGTCTGTATATATGTCTGTATATGTGTCTCTGTATATATGTCTCTGTATATATGTCTGTATATATGTCTGTATATATATATGTCTCTGTATATATGTCTGTATATATGTCTGTATATGTGTCTCTGTATATATGTCTCTGTATATATGTCTCTGTATATATGTCTCTGTATATATGTCTGTATATGTGTCTCTGTATATATGTCTGTATATATGTCTGTATATATGTCTCTGTATATATGTCTGTATATGTGTCTCTGTATATATGTCTCTGTATATATGTCTGTAAATGTGTCTCTGTATATATGTCTGTATATATGTCTGTGGTTGCAGTGATGTCACAGCGTACTGTGGGTGTGGTCAGTACGTTGTGACATCACTGGAGAGGCGGAGCAACACTTTTTGACTTCATGTCATCGATGAAGGAAATAATGGTTCTTTAAATCAAGCAGAGAACAAACTGATCTTTGGTTTGAGCTTTAAACCGTCTCATTGTTCTTCTTAAAGGATGTGATGACAGTTAAAGGTCCAGTATCTTGAATGGACAGCAGAGGGCGAGCTAGCTTAGCATAGCTTAGCACAGCTTCCTGTCCTGTGCACTGAAGGTCGTGTCCTGTGTACTGAAGGTCGTGTCCTGTGCACTGAAGGTCGTGTCCTGTGTACTGAAGGTCGTGTCCTGTGCACTGAAGGTCGTGTCCTGTGTACTGAAGGTCGTGTTCGTTTTCTAACTTTCTGCTCATTTCACGTTAAATAAAGAAAATCTGAAAACATCCACAAACAGCTGCGACGTCCCAGAATCCCCAGCGAGACGTCCAGAGACTCAGACAGCAGCTAACGGACTCTGACTGACTCCGCTGGTGTCCCCCCCCCCCCCCGTCCACGAGGCCGTGTTGTGTCCATGCAGAGGTTGGAGGTCACAGACAGACGTGACGTCAACACGACACGCAGGAATGTTGTGGATGCGGGGATGGAGTGAAGCCCACCGTCGTTTTACAAAGAAAAACCACAGAATAAAAAAACAAAAAAACAAAAACAGCTTCAATAAATAAATGTAAATAATTAATAAAATTTAAAATTTAAAAAATAATTGAATTAACTAAATGATGAAAACAAAAACAAATAAAAAGAAATAACCAGTTAAAATGTCATACATCAAATAAATGCAAAAAAGAAATAATAAAAAATGAAGAAAACAAAATATTTAATTGAAATATTAATAATAACAATAATAATAATATTAATAATAATAATATTTATAATAATAATAATAATATTAATAATAATATTTATAATAATAACAACAATAACAATAATAATAATAATAATATTAATAATATTAATAATAATAATAATAATATTTATAATAATATTAATAATAATAATATTAATAATAATAATATTGATGATGTATTGACGTAAATCAAAATCAAAAGGCTCTAAGGTGGAACAAATATAAAATAAATATTCTGTGATATTAAATAAATATAATAATCAAATTGGAGCATTTGGAGGAAAATAAAAATAATAAAAACTTAAATAAAAAAAAAAAGTTTTAAAATTAGAAATTAAAAACCCCAAAAGAACCAAAAGCAGCCGAACGAGAAGCAAGCAGGGATGGATGGAAGCCAAAATATCACTCTCTCTTTCTCTTTCTCATTCTCTCCATCCTCTCTGATCTCTGTGTCCTTTCACCTGTCTCACCTGTCTGTCTACTTCCTGTCTGTCTGTCTGTCTGTCTGTCTGTCTGTCTGTCTACTTCCTGTCTGTCTGTCTACTTCCTGTCTGTCTATCTGTGCAGGTTGGGTTTTCTGTCCTACAGAGGAAGGAAAGGAAAAGTGTCTCACCCAGAATGGCCGTCGGTACGAAGGGATCTGTCCTCAGGACACATCAGCAGCAGACAGACAGAGAGAGAGACAGACAGAGAGACAGACAGACAGAGAGACAGACAGACAGAGAGACAGAGAGGACAAAGGAATAAGAAAGGAAGAAGAAGGAAAAATCAGCTCCCTACATCTCTGTACATGTATAGCTGACTGAGGCTAACCGTCACCACCAGATGAGGACCAGATGAGGACCAGATGTGGACCAGATGAGGACCAGATGTGGACCAGATAAGGACCAGATGTGGACCAGATGAGGACCATATGAGGACCGGATGTGGACCAGATGTGGACCAGATGAGGACCAGATGTGGACCAGTTGAGGACCAGATTTGGACCAGATGTGGACCTGTTGAGGACCAGATGTGGACCAGATGTGGACCAGATGAGGACCAGATGTAAACCAGATGTGGACCCAGATGAAGACCAGATGTGGACCAGATGAGGACCATATTAGGACCAGATGTGGACCAGATGAGGACCAGATGTGGACCAGATGAGGACCAGATGTGGATCAGATGTGGACCAGATGTGGACCCAGATGTGGACCCAGAGTCCACGCCGGAGACACACCGAGGTACCAACACCTTCCGTCCTCTAGGAGACTTCTAACAGACATCTAAAGACAACGTGTCTTCAGAGGTTTCAGTCTCAGACTATAGAGACGGGGGATCTTACAGGTCTCTGTTTACAGACTACAACCAGATTCCTTTAGAGATGATGTCACTTCCTGTTCCTGGTGAAGTGAAGTCCCCTCTGAGGATGCTAACGCTAGCTATACTAACCTTATTGTTAGCTAATTGATAACAGACTGCTGTCCATCTCTATTCCAGACCATAATACCCTGGCAGGTTACCATGGAGATGTGATACGCTCAGAGGGGGTGTTACCTGGGTAGTAGGAGTTGGGGACGGTGGTGCTGATGGTGTTTGTCTTCAGGGTGAAGGAGGACGGAGACGACACGGCTGGACGGAGACACAACAAACAACCTTCAGTTTAGGAGGAGCTGATGTACCGGATCAGCAGGAGGTCAAGGTTCTGGTTCTGAACGGAGTCTGGTGGTTCTGAATGGAGTCTGGTGGTTCTGAACGGAGTCTGGTGGATTTTGTAAAGCCTTTGTAATGATATTTCTTTTATTTTGTAAAGCCTTTGTAATATTTCTTTTATTTTGTAAAGCCTTTGTAATGAAATTTCTTTTATTTTGTAAAGCCTTCGTAATGAAATTTATTTTATTTTGTAAAGCCTTTGTAATGATATTTCTTTTATTTTGTAAAGCCTTCGTAATGATATTTCTTTTATTTTGTAAAGCCTTTGTAATGATATTTCTTTTATTTTGTAAAGGCTTTGTAATGAAATTTCTTTTATTTTGTAAAGGCTTTGTAATGATATTTCTTTTATTTTGTAAAGGCTTTGTAATGATATTTCTTTTATTTTGTAAAGCCTTTGTAATGAAATTTCTTTTATTTTGTAAAGCCTTTGTAATGAAATTTCTTTTATTTTGTAAAGGCTTTGTAATGATATTTCTTTTATTTTGTAAAGCCCGTGTAATGATATTTCTCTTATTTTGTAAAGGCTTTGTAATGAAATTTCTTTTATTTTGTAAAGGCTTTGTAATGGTATTTCTTTTATTTTGTAAAGCCTTTGTAATGAAATTTCTTTTATTTTGTAAAGCCTTTGTAATGATATTTCTTTTATTTTGTAAAGCCTTTGTAATATTTCTTTTATTTTGTAAAGCCTTTGTAATGAAATTTATTTTATTTTGTAAAGGCTTTGTAATATTTCTTTTATTTTGTAAAGCCTTTGTAATGAAATTTCTTTTATTTTGTAAAGCCTTTGTAATGATATTTCTTTTATTTTGTAAAGCCTTTGTAATGATATTTCTTTTATTTTGTAAAGCCCGTGTAATGATATTTCTCTTATTTTGTAAAGGCTTTGTAATGAAATTTCTTTTATTTTGTAAAGCCCGTGTAATGATATTTCTCTTATTTTGTAAAGGCTTTGTAATGATATTTCTCTTATTTTGTAAAGGCTTTGTAATGAAATTTCTTTTATTTTGTAAAGGCTTTGTAATGATATTTCTTTTATTTTGTAAAGGCTTTGTAATGATATTTCTTTTATTTTGTAAAAGGCTTTGTAATGATATTTCTTTTATTTTGTAAAGCCTTTGTAGTGAAATTTCTTTTATTTTGTAAAGCCTTTGTAATGAAATTTCCTTTATTTTGTAAAGGCTTTGTAATGATATTTCTTTTATTTTGTAAATCCCGTGTAATGATATTTCTCTTATTTTGTAAAGGCTTTGTAATGAAATTTCTTTTATTTTGCAAAGGCTTTGTAATGATATTTCTTTTATTTTGTAAAGCCTTTGTAATGAAATTTCTTTTATTTTGTAAAGGCTTTGTAATGATATTTCTTTTATTTTGTAAAGCCTTTGTAATTATATTTCTTTTATTTTGTAAAGCCTGTGTAATGAAATTTCTCTTATTTTGTAAAGGCTTTGTAATGATATTTCTTTTATTTTGTAAAGCCTTTGTAATTACATTTCTTTTATTTTGTAAAGGCTTTGTAATGGTATTTCTTTTATTTTGTAAAGCCTTTGTAATTATATTTCTTTTATTTTGTAAAGCCTTTGTAATGATATTTCTTTTATTTTGTAAAGCCTTTGTAATGATATTTCTTTTATTTTGTTAAGCCTTTGTAATTATATTTCTTTTATTTTGTAAAGCATTTGTAATGATATTTCTTTTATTTTGTAAAGCCTTTGTAATTATATTTCTTTTATTTTGTAAAGCCTTTGTAATGAAATTTCTTTTATTTTGTAAAGGCTTTGTAATGATATTTCTTTTATTTTGTAAAGCCCGTGTAATGATATTTCTCTTATTTTGTAAAGGCTTTGTAATGAAATTTCTTTTATTTTGTAAAGGCTTTGTAATGGTATTTCTTTTATTTTGTAAAGCCTTTGTAATGAAATTTCTTTTATTTTGTAAAGCCTTTGTAATGATATTTATTTTATTTTGTAAAGCCTTTGTAATATTTCTTTTATTTTGTAAAGCCTTTGTAATGAAATTTCTTTTATTTTGTAAAGGCTTTGTAATATTTCTTTTATTTTGTAAAGCCTTTGTAATGAAATTTCTTTTATTTTGTAAAGCCTTTGTAATGATATTTCTTTTATTTTGTAAAGCCTTTGTAATGATATTTCTTTTATTTTGTAAAGCCCGTGTAATGATATTTCTCTTATTTTGTAAAGGCTTTGTAATGAAATTTCTTTTATTTTGTAAAGCCCGTGTAATGATATTTCTCTTATTTTGTAAAGGCTTTGTAATGATATTTCTCTTATTTTGTAAAGGCTTTGTAATGAAATTTCTTTTATTTTGTAAAGGCTTTGTAATGATATTTCTTTTATTTTGTAAAGGCTTTGTAATGATATTTCTTTTATTTTGTAAAAGGCTTTGTAATGATATTTCTTTTATTTTGTAAAGCCTTTGTAATGAAATTTCTTTTATTTTGTAAAGCCTTTGTAATGAAATTTCCTTTATTTTGTAAAGGCTTTGTAATGATATTTCTTTTATTTTGTAAATCCCGTGTAATGATATTTCTCTTATTTTGTAAAGGCTTTGTAATGAAATTTCTTTTATTTTGTAAAGGCTTTGTAATGATATTTCTTTTATTTTGTAAAGCCTTTGTAATGAAATTTCTTTTATTTTGTAAAGGCTTTGTAATGATATTTCTTTTATTTTGTAAAGCCTTTGTAATTATATTTCTTTTATTTTGTAAAGCCTGTGTAATGAAATTTCTCTTATTTTGTAAAGGCTTTGTAATGATATTTCTTTTATTTTGTAAAGCCTTTGTAATTACATTTCTTTTATTTTGTAAAGGCTTTGTAATGGTATTTCTTTTATTTTGTAAAGCCTTTGTAATTATATTTCTTTTATTTTGTAAAGCCTTTGTAATGATATTTCTTTTATTTTGTAAAGCCTTTGTAATGATATTTCTTTTATTTTGTTAAGCCTTTGTAATTATATTTCTTTTATTTTGTAAAGCCTTTGTAATGATATTTCTTTTATTTTGTAAAGCCTTTGTAATTATATTTCTTTTATTTTGTAAAGCCTTTGTAATGATATTTCTTTTATTTTGTAAAGCCCGTGTAATGATATTTCTTTTATTTTGTAAAGCCCGTGTAATGATATTTCTTTTATTTTGTAAAGCCTTTGTAATGATATTTCTTTTATTTTGTAAAGCCTATGTAATGATATTTCTTTTATTTTGTAAAGCCCGTGTAATACATTTTTATTTTGTAAAGCCTTTGTAATATTTCTTTTATTTTGTAAAGCCTTTGTAATATTTCTTTTATTTTGTAAAGCCTTTGTAATGATATTTCTTTTATTTTGTAAAGCCTTTGTAATGAAATTTCTTTTATTTTGTAAAGCCTATGTAATGATATTTCTTTTATTTTGTAAAGCCCGTGTAATACATTTTTATTTTGTAAAGCCTTTGTAATATTTCTTTTATTTTGTAAAGCCTTTGTAATATTTCTTTTATTTTGTAAAGCCTTTGTAATGATATTTCTTTTATTTTGTAAAGCCTTTGTAATGAAATTTCTTTTATTTTGTAAAGCCTTTGTAATGATATTTCTTTTATTTTGTAAAGCCTTTGTAATGATATTTCTTTTATTTTGGAAAGCCTTTGTAATGATATAATAATAACGATGATCTTGTTATTATTCCTCAGAATGAGGAGCTGAATATTAAACCACAGAAGAAGAAGTGAGTGTGTGTGCTGGAGGAGCTCAGAGGAGGTGAAAGCCAGAGGGAAGGTCGTCTCCTCCGTCTCCTCCGTCCTCTGCACCTCCATCATCCCTCCGTCATCTTCCAGCTCCCTCCAGCCTCGCGGCCGTCTCTCTGACAGTCCGTCACTTCATGATAAAACATTCGGTCATATCACCTACAGTCACTCCTCCGTCTCCTCATCACTCCGTTTCAGTCCTCTCTATTAAACTAGAAGACAAACTGAGTGATCATTTATTCATCATGTTTACTGTCCGTCTGACTGATGGACAGAACAGGAGGACGTCAGCTTGTCTCAGTAATCTGTCCTCATGTCCCTTATTTCATCTTCATCTCGTCTTCCTCTCCTGTCCTTTCATCGTCTCATCGCTTCCTTCTCGTCTCTGCTTGTTGTCTTTGTCTCCTCTCTCATCTTTGTCTTCTATCTCCCGTCTCGTCACTTCTTTTCTCTTTTTCTCTATAATTTGTCTCATTGTGTCTTTGTCTCTCTAATCTTTTGTTTTTTGTCTCACATATGACTTGTTGTATTTCACCCATTTTGCTTTTATCTCTTTTCTTTCTCTCTTTTTTTTCTTTTCTCATCTTGTCCAGTCTCATCTCCGTCTCTCCGTCTCTCCGTCTTTGTCTTTGTCTTGTTGTCTTGTTTTTCCTCTCTCTCAGAATACAGGACACTCCTGTCTGTCCTTCAGAGGTAAAAGAAGTCACCGGACCAAAGGACCTTTTCTTATCGAGCTCCTTTCCTCTGGAATAACCTCCCTATAGACATCAGACAGTCTGATTCTGTGGAGGTCTTTAAATTTAAACTCAAAACCTCCCGTCTGTCCCTTCCTCTGGAATAACCTCCCTATGGACATCAGACGGTCTGATTCTGTGGAGGTCTTTAAATCTAAACTCAAAACCTCCCGCCTGTCCTTTCACCTGGAGTAACCTCCCTATAGACATCAGACAGTCTGATTCTGTGGAGGTCTTTAAATCTAAACCTACAACCTGCCGCTTGTCCCTTCCTCTGGAATAACCTCCCTACAGACATCAGACAGTCTGATTCTGTGGAGATCTTTAAATCTAAACTTAAAACCTCCCGTCTGTCCCTTCCTCTGGAATAACCTCCCTGTAGACATCAGACAGTCTGATTCTGTGGAGGTCTTTAAATCTAAACTCAAAACCTCCCGTCTGTCCCTTCCTCTGGAATAACCTCCCTATGGACATCAGACAGTCTGATTCTGTGGAGGTCTTTAAATCTAAACTCAAAACCTCCCGTCTGTCCCTTCCTCTGGAATAACCTCCCTGTAGACATCAGACAGTCTGATTCTGTGGAGGTCTTTAAATCTAAACTTTAAACCTCCTGTCTGTCCCTTCCTCTGGAATAACCTCCCTGTAGACATCAGACAGTCTGATTCTGTGGAGGTTTTTAAATCTAAACTCAAAACCTCCCGCTTGTGCCTTCCTCTGGAATAACCTCCATATAGACATCAGACAGTCTGATTCTGTGGAGGTCTTTAAATCTAAACTCAAAACCTCCCGTCTGTCCCTTCCTCTGGAGTAACCTCCCTATAGACATCAGACAGTCTGATTCTGTGGAGGTCTTTAAATCTAAACTTTAAACCTCCCGTCTGTCCCTTCCTCTGGAATAACCTCCCTGTAGACATCAGACAGTCTGATTCTGTGGAGGTCTTTAAATCTAAACTCAAAACCTCTCGTATGTCCCTTCCTCTGGAATAACCTCCCTATGGACATCAGACAGTCTGATTCTGTGGAGGTCTTTAAATCTAAACTCAAAACCTCTCGTCTGTCCCTTCCTCTGGAATAACCTCCCTGTGGACATCAGACGGTCTGATTCTGTGGAGGTCTTTAAATCTAAACTCAAAACCTCTCGTCTGTCCCTTCCTCTGGAATAACCTCCCTCTGGACATCAGACAGTCTAATTCTGTGGAGGTCTTTAAATCTAAACTTAAAACCTCCCGTCTGTCCCTTCCTCTGGAATAACCTCCCTATAGACATCATACAGTCTGATTCTGTGGAGGTCTTTAAATCTAAACTTAAAACCTCCCGTCTGTCCCTTCCTCTGGAATAACCTCCCTACGGACATCAGACAGTCTGATTCTGTGGAGGTCTTTAAATCTAAACTCAAAACCTCCCGTCTGTCCTTTCACCTGGAATAACCTCCCTATGGACATCAGACAGTCTGATTCTGTGGAGGTCTTTAAATCTAAACTCAAAACCTCCTGTCTGTCCCTTCCTCTGGAATAACCTCCCTGTAGACATCAGACAGTCTGATTCTGTGGAGGTCTTTAACCCATCCCTTCTTCTGGAATAACCTCCCTATGGACATCAGACAGTCAGATTCTGTGGAGTTCTTTAAATCTAAACTCAAAACCTCTCGTCTGTCCCTTCCTCTGGAATAACCTCCCTATAGACATCAGACAGTCTGATTCTGAGGAGGTCTTTAAATCTAAACTCAAAACCTCCCGTCTGTCCCTTCCTCTGGAATAACCTCCCTGTAGACATCAGACAGTCTGATTCTGAGGAGGTCTTTAAATCTAAACTCAAAACCTCTCGTCTGTCCCTTCCTCTGGAATAACCTCCCTGTAGACATCAGACAGTCTGATTCTGAGGAGGTCTTTAAATCTAAACTCAAAACCTCTCGTCTGTCCCTTCCTCTGGAATAACCTCCCTGTAGACATCAGACAGTCTGATTCTGAGGAGGTCTTTAAATCTAAACTCAAAACCTCTCGTCTGTCCCTTCCTCTGGAATAACCTCCCTGTAGACATCAGACGGTCACCTACCTGTCTACCTACCTGTCTACCTGCCTAATGATAGTGTTGGGGGAGTGTCTTTGGAAGGAGGTCTGAAGGGACGGACTGTCAGTGTTGATGACTTCGAGATTCAGGGACTTTTGGAGCTAGCAGTTAGTTAGCAGCTAGTTAGCAGCTAGTTAGCAGCTATTGCTGCTAGCTCCTTTGACCACTGGGCTGGTTTAAAGGTTGGATACTTTATTATTATCTAGTGTACTCTTGTTGGTTTCTCTGGACCCCCCCCCACCCCACACACACACACACACACCTTTAAACAACATGGGGTTTGTGTGTTTGTGTGTTTGTGTGTTTGTGTGTACTCACTGCGTCCGTTCAGTGTGTGCGTGTGCGTGTCCACCATAGTTGTGTGTTGGGAGTTGTTGACCATCAGAGTCATTTCCTGTCTGGAGCTCAGAGTCTCCTTCCTCTTCTTCGCCAACTTCCTGTAGAGACAAAAAACAAACCCATTATATTTCCAGGGTACAACTCTGGACCTTGAACGCACCACGAAAGAGACGTTCACTGAACCTGCGTCACCACGAAACAATCACAACGTATAAGATGACATCAGAAGGTAGCGGCGGTCTTACTCTCTCTTAAGGTGGCACCAGCAGGTTATAACACGTTAAGGTGGTACCAGCAGGTTATAATACGTTAAGGTGGTACCAGCAGGTTATAATACGTTAAGGTGGTACCAGCAGGTTATAACACGTTAAGGTGGTACCAGCAGGTTATAATACGTTAAGGTGGTACCAGCAGGTTATAATACATTAAGGTAGTACCAGCAGGTTATAATACGTTAAGGTGGTACCAGCAGGTTATAATACGTTAAGGTGGTACCAGCAGGTTATAATACGTTAAGGTGGTACCAGCAGGTTATAATACGTTAAGGTGGCACCAGCAGGTTATAATACATTAAGGTGGTACCAGCAGGTTATAATACATTAAGGTGGTACCAGCAGGTTATAATACGTTAAGGTGGTACCAGCAGGTTATAATACGTCAAGGTGGTATATAAATGGAGTTATTACCACTGTATGTCTCTCTTAAGGTGGTATCAGCAGGTTGTATTGTGTGTAATATCAGAGTTAAAGGGCTGTGAGTGAGTTTTAAGGCGGTATGGGGGGTTGTGTTAATGAGCTGTAACTAAACTGGAGATGAGACGGAGACGACGGTTTGCTGTAATTGAAGTCGTAATTTTCTAAATTAGTTCTGCTTTTTAAATATATGAGCCATTAAACATCACACACACGCGCACACACGCGCACACACGCACACACACACTCACACAAACACATGCACACACACGCACACACACACACACACACACACACAGAGGGAGTTAAATGGACGTTTCATCGTAGTTGAGGATCTCGTCTTCTTTTCCACACATTTAAAACAGACTTTATATATCATCTATCTCTCCATCATCTATCTCTCCATCATCTCTCTCTCCATCATCTATCTCTCCATCATCTATCTCTCCATCATCTCTCTCTCCATCATCTATCTCTCCATCATTTATCTCTCCATCATCTCTCTCTCCATCATCTATCTCTCCATCATCTATCTCTCCATCATCTATCTCTCCATCATCTCTCTCTCCATCATCTATCTCTCCATCATTTATCTCTCCATCATCTCTCTCTCCATCATCTATCTCTCCATCATCTATCTCTCCATCATCTCTCTTTATATACATGTCTCTGTGTTGTATGGGCTCTGAGAGGCTCTGAGAGGAGAAGAGGACATTTAAAGGAGAGAAAACATCCTTTCAGTGTCGTCTGTCCATCGACCGTCTCAACACTCTGAAAACACTCCGTCTGCTACAGCTCCATTTAGTTTCTCTCTTTCTATTCCGAGTGTGAGAAGAAAAAACATCCATTTGTCCGATTGCTCACACACACGCACACACACACACGCACGCACGCACGCACGCACGCACGCACGCACGCACGCACGCACGCACACACACACACACACACACACACACACACACACACACACACACACACGCACACACACACACAGTGCAAAGTTTAACCCTGACCTGAAAATGGAAAAAGAAAAAAATACTGAAATATATAAATAAATATAAAAAAGGCTTTTAAAGTGAAAGTAAGACATCAGTGAAAGCAGCTGTGTGTGTGTGTGTGTGTGTGTGTGTGTGTGTGTGTGTGTGGGGTTAGCGTGGATGACGGTGAAAGCGCCCGGAGGCGAGGCGCTGCCCTCCTCCCCCTCATGTCTCCCGTCTCTTCTTCTGTGGTTCAGTCAGACGGTGAAAACCTGCAGCGGTTCTCTGATTCAGACCTCAACACACAAACGTCTCCAACTCTTCATCTGCTGGAAGACATGACGCTGTCCAACATGTTCAACATGTCCAACATGTCCAACATGGTCCACACGATATTCCAATAACAGCCAGAGGACACGTGACGACTACAAAGAGACGCAAAACTACCAAAAAGAGACGCAAAACTACCAAAAAGAGACGCAAAACGTCCACAGAGAGACGCAAAACGTCCACAAAGAAACGCAAAATGTCCACAAAGAGACGCCAAACGACTACAGAGAGATGAAAAATGTCCACATAGAGACGCAAAATGTCCACAAAGAGACGCAAAACGACTACAAAGAGATGAAAAATGTCCACAAAGAGACGCAAAGCGTCCACAAACAGACGCAAAACGACTACAAAGAGATGAAAAATGTCCACAAAGAGACGCAAAACGTCCACAAAGAGACGCAAAACGTCCACAAAGAGACGCAAAACGTCCACAAAGAGATGCAAACGTACACAAAGAGACGCAAAACGTCCATAAAGAGATGCAAACGGACACAAAGAGACGCAAAACGTCCACAAAGAGACGCAAAACGTACACAAAGAGATGCAAACGTACACAAAGAGACGCAAAACGTCCACAAAGAGACACAAAACGTCCATAAAGAGATGCAAACGTACACAAAGAGACGCAAAACGTCCACAAAGAGACGCAAAACGTACACAAAGAGACACAAAACGTCCATAAAGAGATGCAAACGGACACAAAGAGACGCAAAACTACCAAAAGAGACGCAAAACGTCCATAAAGAGATGCAAATGGACACAAAGAGACGCAAAACGTACACAAAGAGACGCAAAACGTCCATAAAGAGATGCAAACGGACACAAAGAGATGCAAAACGTCCACAAAGAGATGCAAACGTACACAAAGAGACGCAAAACGTCCAAAAAGAGATGCAAACGTACACAAAGAGACACAAAACGTCCATAAAGAGATGCAAACGGACACAAAGAGACACAAAACGTCCACAAAGAGACGCAAAACGTCCATAAAGAGACGCAAAACATAGAGGTGATTTTAGTTATAGAGGTGTATATAGGTATAGAGGTGTATATATAGGTATTGAGGTGTATATAGGTATAGAGGTGTTTATAGGTATAGAGGTGTATATAGGTATAGAGGTGTTTATAGGTATAGAGGTGTTTATAGGTATAGAGGTGTATATAGGTATAGAGGTGTTTATAGGTATAGAGGTGTATAGAGGTGATTTTAGTTATAGAGGTGTATATAGGTATAGAGGTGTATATAGGTATAGAGGTGTATAGAGGTGATTATAGGTATAGAGGTGTATATAGGTATAGAGGTGTATATATAGGTATAGAGGTGTATATAGGTATAGAGGTGTATATAGGTATAGAGGTGTATATAAGTATAGAGGTGTATATAGGTATAGAGGTGTATATAGGTATAGAGGTGTATATAAGTATAGAGGTGTATATAGGTATAGAGGTGCATATAGGTATAGAGGTGTATATAGGTATAGAGGTGTATATATAGGTATAGAGGTGTATATAGGTATAGAGATGTATATAGGTATAGAGGTGTATATAGGTATAGAGGTGTATATAGGTATAGAGGTGTATATAGGTATAGAGGTGTATATAGGTATAGAGGTGTATATAGGTATAGAGGTGTGTATATAGGTATAAAGGTGTATATAGGTATAGAGGTGTATATAGGTATTGAGATGTATATATGTATATAGGTATAGAGATGTATATAGGTATAGAGGTGCATATAGGTATAGAGATGTATATAGGTATAGAGGTGCATATAGGTATAGAGGTGTTTTACAGGAACGTCAGAGGTTATAAATCTTTACTCGTCTGTTAACGTTTCTTCAGGATTCCTCATCTTTTCAGATCGTATATATATATATATATTCTCTCTGTGTTTGTTTCCTTCCTGCAGAGCAGAGTCGACCTCTCTGACTCCAATCAGCTGTTCTGACCTCTGGCCTCTGACCTCTGACCCCCCCACCCCCAGCAGGAGGAAACATCAGTTTATCAGGAAAATACTGAACACACCTCAGTTCAATAGAGATTCTGTGTGTGTGTGTGTGTGTGCGTGCGTGTGTGTGTGTGTGTATGTCGTATCATCTGCGAGGTGTCGGGGGGTTGATTGATTTAACACTTAAAATGAACACACACACACACACACACACAGATGCATGTCAAGGCTAATCTATGCTAATCTAATGAGCGACAGGACAATGACAACGCTGTTAGCAGTAATGGATGTCAGAGTGTGTGTGTGTGTGTGTGAGAGTGTGAGTGCGTGTGTGTGTGTGCGTGTGTGAGAGTGTGTAGGTGTATTTCTCCTTGTAACGATCATTTGATCAGACAGGTTTATTACAGCCGACTAATTCTATTAACCCTGCTCCACTGCCCACACACACACACACACACACACACACACACACACACACACACACACACACACACAGTACATCAGAGCAGCCTCCTTCATAACGCTGACTGAGTCTCTGACGTCCACATACTTTTGTCCAGATTTGAGTTTCTTATTTAAAAAAAGAAAGTTTACAGGACGACAAACAGACAGAAATATAAAAATATAAATATTACAGCCGTCAATCAATTAAAATGATTAATCACTGATTGATCTCACGTTTTATCTTTTCTAAATGAACCTTAAGGGAGATTAGTCCAGTATTTAATCCTCTTATCAACATGGGAGTGGACTAATATGCTGCTTTATGTAAATGTATGTATATATTTATTATTATAAATCAATGAACAACACAGATCAATAACAGATATTGATCAGAAACCCTCACAGGTACTGCATTTAGCATAAAACAATATGCTCCAATCAGAACATGGCAAACTGCAGCCCAACAGGCAACAACAGCTGTCAGTGTGTCAGTGTGCTGACTTGACTATGACTTGCCCCAAACTGCATGTGATTATCATAAAGTGGGCATGTCTGTAAAGGGGAGACTCGTGGGTACCCATAGAACCCATTTACATTCACTGATCTGGAGGTCAGAGGTCAAGGGACCCCTTTGAAAATGGACACGACAGTTTGGAGTGTTATTTAATCAACGTTGACTTCTGGCCTCACACGGGGCACCAATATGGGTCTCCTGGTGAAAGTCTGGTGTTTTTAGACCCACCCATCCACCCCGACCTCCGACCTCCACCCCGACCTCCGACCTCCACCCCGACCTCCTCCCTCCACCCCGACCTCCTCCCTCCACAGCGTTCACCGCTCTATACTTCCTGTACGAGTTGATTTTGTGGGCTATATATGAATTACAGTTCAGTACTTTTAGGAGGATAAGAACAGCCTGAATATAAACACACTAATAAACCTGATTATCAGAACTCAGTCGTGTTTCTGTGGAGAGTTCATTCATTTTATACTTGTTTTAATACATTTCTAATATAAGACTGGAGCTGTGCGCATACACACACACACACACACACACACACACACACACACACACACACACACACAGTGACCTGAGGAGGAGGAGGAGGACTTCCTGTCTCCCTGAGGAGGCGTCGGTTGGAGATACCTGGAGGGAAACTCAGGTTTCTCTCCTCCGTCTCTTCTTATTGATCAAAGAGTTTCACCAGTTTTATTTTTACTTTTCACATCACGGTTTGAAACAGGAAGCAGAGAGCGTCCTCTTAGCGTTCAACCAATCAGGAGGAAGAACCTGGAGGCGTGTTGGCGTCGAGTCAAGTGAACTAAAATCTTCCTCCAGATACAACTGGAGGCTGATTACAGCAGGAGAAAGATGCACCAGTGGTGGAAAGTAACTAAGTACTTTTACTCAAGCTCTATACTTATGTACAAATCCAAGGTACTTGTACTTTACTTGAGTATTTCCATGTTCTGCTACTTCCTACTCCATTACATCTCAGAGGTAAATATTCCTCGCTGAGAGGAAGTCTCTGAATGTTGTTTGTTCTTATGCACCAAACAGCAGCTCAGAGAACCCGATCCTCTCGGAGTCTGTCGCTGACGTCTTGGAAAGGGCGCCGACTGGAGACTCTATAGTTCTGGGGACTTCAACGCTCACATGAGCGATGATGGAGAAAACTGGAGGGGGGTGATTGGGAGGAACGGCCTGCCTGATCTGAACCTGAGTGGTGCTTTGGACTTCTGTCCTAGTCCTGGATTGACCATAACAAACACCATGTTCGAGCATAGGGTGGTTCATCAGTGTACTTGGTACCAGAACACCCTAGGCGGTGTACTTTGTACCAGAACACCCTAGGCGGTGTACTTGGTACCAGAACACCCTAGGTGGTGTACTTGGTACCAGAACACCCTAGGTGGTGTACTTGGTACCAGAACACCCTAGGTAGTATCTTGGTACCAGAACACCCTAGTCGGTGTACTTGGTACCAGAACACCCTAGGCGGTGTACTTTGTACCAGAACACCCTGTGTCAACGATCGATGATCGACTTCGTGGTCGTATCATCAGATCTGCGGCCGGTTGTTTTGGACACTCGGGTGAATAGAGGAGCAGAGCTGTCAACTGATCACCACCTGGTGCTGAGTTGGATCAGATGGAGGGGGGGGCCTGCCGGTCAGGACCTGGTAAACCCAAACGTGTAGTGAGGGTGAACTGGGAACGTCTGGCTGAGGCTCCTGTCCGCAAGGTCTTCAACTCCCACCTCCAGAAGAATTTTGTGTGCATCCCGGGGGAGGCTGGGGAATCTGAGTGGGCCATGTTCAAAACCTCCAAAACTGAGAGGGTCCGGTTCGGGGACCTCAGAATTGCGTCTCTGCTCTTTGCAGATGATGTGGTTCTGTTGGCTTCATCAGACCGTGACCTTCAGCAGGCACTGGGGCGGTTTGCAGCCGAATGTGAAGCGGTCGGGATGAGAGTCAGAACCTCCCAGTCTGAGGTCACGGTTCTCTGCTGGAAACCGGTGGACTGCTCTCTCCGGGTTGGGAGTGAGTCTTTGCCCCAAGAGAGGGAGTGCAAGTATCTCTGGGTCTTGTTCAGTAGTGAGGATAAAATGGAGTGGGAGATGGACAGGCGGTTCGGTGCGGCGTCTGCAGTTGTGCGGGCGCTGTACCGGACCGTCGTGGTTCAGAGGGAGCTGAGCCGGAAGGGAAAGCTCTCGATTTACCGGTCCATCTACGTCCCAACCCCTCACCTCTGCCCAGGAGCTCTGGGTAGTGACCTGCTGCACCCGCAACCCGGCCCGGATAACCGGTAGACAATGGATGGATGGATAATATTTAAGGGTCAGGTATCAGAAGGGTCAGGGGTCAAGGATCAGAGGGGTCAGGGATCAGAAGGGTCAGGGGTCAAGGATCAGAGGGGTCAGGGATCAGAGGGGTCAGGGGTCAAGGATCGGAGGGGTCAGGGATCAGAGGGGTCAGGGGTCAAGGATCAGAGGTTTTAGGGATCAGAGGGGTCAGGGGTCAAGGATCAGAGGTTTTAGGGATCAGAGGGGTCAGAGGTCAAGGATCAGAGGTTTTAGGGATCAGAGGGGTCAGGGGTCAGAGGGGTCAAGGGTCAGAGGGGTCAGGGATCAGAGGGGTCAGGGGTCAGAGGGGTCAAGGATCAGAGGGGTCAGGAATAGGGGCTCAAAGGTTGGGGGTAAGCAGGGATACAGGCAGCACACAGCTCAGCATTGATGTTAGGGTGAAGGTGAAGGGTACAGGTGAGGGGTCAGAGGTCAAACAGGTTACTCACAGGTAGTAAGTGTAGGAGTGATAATTTCTTCGTCTGAGTGGTGGGGCGGAGCAGAGGAGAGATGAGGCGGAGCAGCGGGAGGGACGGGGCGGAGCAGAGGGACGGACGGGGTGGAGCAGAGGGAGAGATGAGGCGGAGCAGAGGGAGGGACAGGGGTGGGGCAGAGGGATGGACGGGGTGGAGCAGAGGGAGAGATGATGCGGAGCAGAGCAGAGGGAAGGATAGGTGCGGAGCAGAGGGAGGGATAGGTGCGGAGCAGAGGGAGGGATAGGGGCGGAGCAGAGGGAGGGATGGGGCGGGGCGGGGCAGAGGGAGGAATAGGTGCGGAGCAGAGGGAGGAATAGGTGCGGAGCAGAGAGAGGGATGGGGCAGGGCAGAGGGAGGAATAGGTGCGGAGCAGAGGGAGGAATAGGTGCGGAGCAGAGAGAGGGATGGGGTGGGGCAGAGGGAGGAATAGGTGCGGAGCAGAGGGAAAGATGGGGCGGGGCAGAGGGAGGAATAGGTGCGGAGCAGAGGGAGAGATGGGGCGGGGCAGAGGGAGGAATAGGTGCGGAGCAGAGGGAGAGATGAGGTGGAGCAGAGGGAGGGAGAGGGATAGGTGCGGAGCAGAGGGAAAGATGGGGCGGGGCAGAGGGAGGAATAGGTGCGGAGCAGAGGGAGGAATAGGTGCGGAGCAGAGGGAGAGATGAGGCGGAGCAGAGGGAGGGAGAGGGATAGGTGCGGAGCAGAGGGAAAGATGGGGCGGGGCAGAGGGAGGAATAGGTGCGGAGCAGAGGGAGGAATAGGTGCGGAGCAGAGGGAGAGATGGGGCGGGGCAGAGGGAGGAATAGGTGCGGAGCAGAGGGAGGAATAGGTGCGGAGCAGAGGGAGGAATAGGTGCGGAGCAGAGGGAGAGATGAGGCGGAGCAGAGGGAGGGAGAGGGATAGGTGCGGAGCAGAGGGAAAGATGGGTGCGGAGCAGAGGGAGGGATAGGGATAGGTGCGGAGCAGAGGGAGGGATAGGTGCGGAGCAGAGGGAGGGATGGCATGGAGGGAAAGAGAAAACAGAAAAACAGAAAAAGGAAAAAACAACAGATTAATGTCTCAGAACAGATGAGTTAAATCATTCTGTGAGGAGGTGGAGGAGGACGGTGATTGGCTGGTACAATGTGTCACTCAAAGTGTGAGGGGGAGGGGTCACGTCTGATTGGTTACTGATCGGTGAATGTGTGAAAAGAAGAGACAGAGTGACAGCTTGGTTGTCGTGGTTACAGGTGTTAAAAGGAATAAAGGATTTGAATACTACGTCTTTGTATTTGTTCTCAAAGCCTCCAGAAAAGCCGTGATGACGCGTGACGACGCGTGATGACGCGTGACGACGCGTGATGACGCGTGACGACGCGTGATGACGCGTGACGACGCGTGATGACGCGTGACGACGCGTGATGACGCGTGATGACGTGTGATGTCATTATTCTTAAAGGAAACGGTGTAACTCTCCTTTAATCAGCTGTCAGGACTCTGTTAGCTCAGAACTACTTTGTGTCAGGTGGGGGTATCCCTCCGCCCTGCACTCTCAGCTGTTTGAAGACGAGGCGTAGTAACACGCCGTAGTTCTGACAGTGAAGGCGTAGCGGCGACCGCGTGTCATCAGCCTGCAGCCAATCACAGTTTAACCAGCTTCCTGTTTTCAGTGCTGCTGTAATGAGTCTGACCTCCGTCTGCTCACAGAGTGGAAATCAAACGCACCCGTCAACATTAAAACCCTCATTAGAGACCCAACAACGTTTCCTCTCTGAGTATCTGTTAGAGATCAGAGCGCCATCGACCCGACACACGAGTCCGACTGAAACGCACCACGCCGTACCGACGCACACACACACACACACACACACACACACACACACACACACACACACACACTCTCTCTCTCTGTATAAAGTGTGTCTCTGTAGCCTGAAGCCTTTCAGCTCGAGGCGACTCTGGATATAAAAAACAAAGAATAAAGAATAAAACGCTCTTTCATCTAAATTTCTGTCTCATCGTCGACGTTCTCCAAACAGAAGCTTTTCTCTGTGTTTAACTGTGTGTGTGTGCGTGTGTGTGTGTGTGTGTGTGCGTGTGTGTGTGTGTGTGTGTGTGTGTGTGTGCGTGTCCCAGTGGGGTTGTGTGTTTGATGTTGGAGGATAAAGTCGGTCCACATATAGTTTAATGGTGATTACTGCTGCAATCTGCTCCATTATTCATCCTCATCATCCTCACTGTGTGTGTGTCTTTAATGTTCATTTATCTACATGCAAGATAAAATAATAGAAATATAAATAATATCAGTATAAATAATATAAATAATATCAGTATAAATAATATACAGTAAAACTATTAAGAGACAAAATAGCATATTGTTGGTTTGGACATTAATCAATATTAACTGCATTATCAAACCATATTTACCATTAACTACCACTGAAAATATAAATTACTATTATCAAACCATATTTACCATTAACTACCACTGAAAATATTAATTACCGTTATCAAACCATATTTACCATTAACTACCACTGAAAATATGAATTACCGTTATCAAACCATATTTACCATTAACTACCACTGAAATATTAATTACCGTTATCAAACCATATTTACCATTAACTACCACTGAAATATTAATTACTATTATTAAACCATATTTACCATTAACTACCACTGAAAATATTAATTACCGTTATCAAACCATATTTACCATTAACTACCACTGAAAATATTAATTACCGTTATCAAACCATATTTACCATTAACTACCACTGAAAATATTAATTATTATTATTAAACCATATTTACCATTAACTACCACTGAAAATATGAATTACTGTTATCAAACCATATTTACCATTAACTACCACTGAAAATATTAATTACTATTATTAAACCATATTTACCATTAACTACCACTGAAAATATGAATTACACACTAATATCAGTCTATGGAGTCGCAGATGAAATTAGACATTCAGCTCTTCAATAACACAATCAAATAACAAATAACACATCAAATAACACAAATAAAAGACGACGAATATTTAAAATAATAATAATATGACTCATGAGGAGCAGAGATAGAAATCAACGACAGATTTTAAAATGATTGAAGTCCAGAACACCAAACTTCTTCTACTGTGTGTGTGTGTGTGTGTGTGTGTGTGTGTGTGTGTGTGTAATATTCTTACCGTTTCTTCATCAGCAGGATGACTCCGAGGAAGATGATGATGAAGAGCAGGATGCCGGCGATGGCTCCGGCGATCTTCACCGTGTGATCCGACTGTTTCTCCTGTTCTGGTTCTGGCTTCCTGGTCGCAGCTCCTGAAAACGTTTAACATCAATGTTAACTAAAATAAAGTAATCTTAATCTTAATCTTAATAGTGACTGAAACAATCTGAACTTCCTGTAACATATGAAAAATAATACTATTGACTTCCATTAACTCCCAGTTCTGATTCTGGTTTCCTGTTCGCTGCATTTGAAACCAACATTAACTATCTTTAAGTAACGTCGCCAGATATTTATATTAACTTCCATTAACTACTGTTAAATACGGTTCAAGTATTACTTTTAACTGATATTAATTACTATTAACTTCCATCAACTGCTAGTTTTCTAGTTTTGTTTTTTGGTCACCAAACCTGGGAAATTATTCACATTATAACCATTAACTACCACTACAATTATAATGTTAACATTTACTGCCATTCATTTAAAGCTCTAGTTCTGGTTTGTCACAGCACCTGGGACCGAGTAATTACCATTAACTACCGCTAAAACACTGAATTAATTACAATTAACTTGCATTAGGTTCATTAATTTACCTGTAAAATATTTATTACCATTAACTACCCTTAAACACTGAATTAATTACAATTAACTTGCATTAAGTTTATTAATTTACCTGTAAAATATGAATTACCATTAACTACCCTTAAACACTGAATTAATTATAATTAACTTGCATTAAGTTAATTAATCTACCTGTAAACTATCATCAATTACCATTAACTACCACTAAAACACTGAATTAATTACAATTAACTTGCATTAACTACATTCATTTACCTGTAAAATATAATTAATAACCATTAACTACCACTGCCAGTTTTGGTTTTGATTTCCTGGTGTCAGCACGTGGCCAATATTAACGACCATAAATCACAGTAAAATACCATTAACTAACATTAATTACTATTAACCGCCATGTGGTCACCACACCTGGGACATTAATAAATATCGATTACCATTGATAATTACCTATAAAACCAGTAGTTTACATTTAACATACGGTGCTACTACTTTAATTAACATTGAGTCACATTAACTACCACTAAATATTACAAGCATTAACATCAGAAACAACAAACTGTGTAACCATTAACCTCTCATCAAATGAATAAGGATGAGTCTAACGAGTTAAATGATGAGTTTCTGATGGAGGTTTTGAGACGTGAGGAGGTGAAGATGATGTGTGACGGACGGACGGACGGACGGAGAGCAGCGAGTCCTTCTGACTGTATAATGTGATGGATGTCAATGTGATGAAAAACCCATTACCTGCCCCGTGTGTGTGTGTGTGTGTGTGTGTGTGTCCAGGTGTAATATCCTCTCTAGATGAGAAACGTTCAGGACAAGACGTCGCTGTCGAGCTGTGTAATGTGTGTGTGTGTGTGTGTAATGTGTGTGTGTGTAATGTGTGTGTGTGTGCATCACTTTAGACCTACAACACTTTCCCCAATCTGAACCTGACAACAGCCATCAGTCACCGTGTGTGTGTGTGTGTGTGTGTGTGTGTGTGTTAAACTGGTCGTGACGGAGATGAAACATTTTCCTCTCACTCCGGCGTCGTGACGACAGAATGAAACCAGTCTAACCAGTCCAACCAGTCTAACCAGTCCAACCAGTCTAACCAGTCTAACCAACCCAACCAGTCCAACCAGTCCAACCAGTCTAACCAACCCAACCAGTCTAGCCAGTCGAACCAGTCTAACCAACCCAACCAGTCTAGCCAGTCGAACCAGTCTAACCAACCCAACCAGTCCAACCAGTCCAACCAGTCTAACCAGTCTAACCAACCCAACCGGTCCAACCAGTCTAACCAGTCTAACCAGTCCAACCAGTCTAACCAACCCAACCAGTCCAACCAGTCTAACCAGTCCAACCAGTCTAACCAGTCTAACTAACCAGTCTAACCAGTCGAACCAGTCCGACCAGTCTAACCAATCCAACCAGTCTAACCAGTGTAACCAGTCTAACCGGTCCAACCAGTCTAACCAACCCAACCAGTCTAGCCAATCCAACCAGTCTAACCAGCCCAACCAGTCTAGCCAATCCAACCAGTCTAACCAGTCTAACCAGTCTAACCGGTCCAACCAGTCTAACCAACCCAACCAGTCTAGCCAATCCAACCAGTCTAACCAGTCTAACCAGTCTTGCCAGTCCAACCAGTCTAACCAGTCTAACCAGTCTAACCAGTCCAACCAGTCTAACCGGTCTAACCAGTCCAACCAGTCTAACCAACCCAACCAGTCTAGCCAATCCAACCAGTCTAACCAGTCTAACCAACCCAACCAGTCTAACCAGTCTAACCAGCCCACTGAGGCTACATGTGATGCTGTGATGGAACCAGTCCGACCCAGTTTAAATCAAACCCAGTTCAGTTCTACAGCGGACCAGAACAGAACCACAGAAACAGAACGGGAGTAGACGGGCCCTTCAACTGTTCTCCACCAGTCCACCAAATGGTGCTTGTTGTTAGTTGTCATTGTGAAAACAGAATCCACATAAAATGCGTGGTTGCAGCTTCTGGAAAGCTAGAAAGCTAGTTAGCTAGTTAGCTAGTTAGCTAGCTAGCTAGTTAGCTTGTCCCCAGGGGGAGGGACCATTTGGACCCGGCACTGCCGCCGCCTCCAGTCTGCTGTTTGGCTCATTATCCGTAACCAGTGTAGCATTAAAGAATGGTGGAATTAGCAAGCTAGCTAACTAGCTAATTCTGCCATGCTGTCATGCTACACTGGTTGCAGCAGTAGGGATGTCACAGTGAGGACATTTTCCCACCGGTTAATAAACTCGGTGTTACCGATCACAACGGATATTTTAGAGGAAAGATAATGGTCAACATGTGCAGAGTGCTTTTACTGTGGCACCGCTGGGTCCCACCCGGCGCCGCTCCACCGTGTAACACCAGTAACACCAGTAACACCGACCAGCGCTTAACACCAGTAACACCGACCACCGTGTAACACCAGTAACACCGACCAGCGCTTAACACCAGTAACACCGACCACCGTGTAACACCAGTAACACCGACCACCGTGTAACACCAGTAACAACGCCTCCGTATAACACCAGTAACACAGACTACCGTGTAACACCAGTAACACCAGTAACACAGACTAACGTGTAACACCAGTAACACCGACTACCGCTTGACACCAGTAACACCAGTAACACCGACCCCCGTGTAACACCAGTAACACCAACCACTGTAACACCAGTAACACCGACCACTGTGACACCACTAACACCAGTAACACCAGTAACCCCGACCACAGTGTAACACCAGTAGCACCGACCACCGTGTAACACCAGTAACACGACAACCGTTTAACACCAGTAACACGGACCACCGTGTAACACCAGTAACACCGACTACCGTGTAACACCAGTAACACCGACTACCGCTTAACACCAGTAACACCAGTAACACCGACCACCGTGTAACACCAGTAACACCGACTACCGCTTAACACCAGTAACACCGACCACCGTGTAACACCAGTAACACCGACCACCGTGTAACACCAGTAACACCAACCATTGTGTAACACCAGTAACACCGACCACCGAGTAACACCAGTAACACGACCACCGTGTAACACCAGTAACACCGACCACCGTGTTACACCAGTAACACCGACCACCGTGTAACACCTGTAACCCCGACCACAGTGTAACACCAGTAGCACCGACCACCGTGTAACACCAGTAACACCGACCACCGCGTAACACCAGTAACACCGACCACCGCGTAACACCAGTAACACCGACCACCGCGTAACACCAGTAGCACCGACCACCGTGTAACACCAGTAACACCGACCACCGCGTAACACCAGTAACACCAGTAACACCGACCACTGTGTAACACCGACCACCGCGTAACACCAGTAACATCGACCACCGCGTAACACCAGTAACACCGATCACCGCCTAACACTAGTAACACCGACCACCGTGTAACACCAGTAACACGACCACCGTTTAACACCATTAACACAGACCACCGTGTAACACCAGTAACACCGACTACCGCTTAACACCAGTAACACCGACCTCCGTGTAACACCAGTAACACCGACCACCGTGTAACACCAGTAACACCGACCACCGTGTAACACCAGTAACACCGACTACCGCTTAACACCAGTAACACCGACCACCGTGTAACACCAGTAACACCAACCACTGTAACACCAGTAACACGACTACCGCTTAACACCAGTAACACCGACCTCCGTGTAACACCAGTAACACCGACCACCGTGTAACACCAGTAACACCGACCACCGTGTAACACCAGTAACACCGACTACCGCTTAACACCAGTAACACCGACCACCGTGTAACACCAGTAACACCGACCACCGTGTAACACCAGTAACACCGACCACAGTGTAACACCAGTAACACCGACTACCGCTTAACACCAGTAACACCGACCACCGTGTAACACCAGTAACACCAACCACCGTGTAACACCAGTAACACCGACCACCGCTTAACACTAGTAACACCGACCACCGTGTAACACCAGTAACACCAACCACCGTAACACTAGTAACACCGATCACCGCTTAACACCAGTAACACCGACCAGCGCTTAACACCAGTAACACCGACCACAATGTAACACCAGTAACACGACCACCGTGTAACACCAGTAACACCGACCACCGCGTAACACCAGTAACACCGACCACCGTGTAACACCAGTAACACTGACTAGCGCTTAACACCAGTAACACCGACCACTGTGTAACACCAGTAACACTGACTAGCGCTTAACACCAGTAACACCGACCTCCGTGTAACACCAGTAACACCGACCACCGTGTAACACCAGTAACACCGACCACCGTGTAACACCAGTAACACCGACTACCGCTTAACACTAGTAACACCGACCACCGTGTAACACCAGTAACACCGACCACCGTGTAACACCAGTAACACCGACCACAGTGTAACACCAGTAACACCGACTACCGCTTAACACCAGTAACACCGACCACCGTGTAACACCAGTAACACCAACCACTGTAACACCAGTAACACGACTACCGCTTAACACCAGTAACACCGACCTCCGTGTAACACCAGTAACACCGACCACCGTGTAACACCAGTAACACCGACCACCGTGTAACACCAGTAACACCGACTACCGCTTAACACCAGTAACACCGACCACCGTGTAACACCAGTAACACCGACCACAGTGTAACACCAGTAACACCAGTAACACAGACTACCGTGTAACACCAGTAACACCAGTAACACAGACTAACGTGTAACACCAGTAACACCGACTACCGCTTGACACCAGTAACACCAGTAACACCGACCCCCGTGTAACACCAGTAACACCAACCACTGTAACACCAGTAACACCGACCACTGTGACACCACTAACACCAGTAACACCAGTAACCCCGACCACAGTGTAACACCAGTAGCACCGACCACCGTGTAACACTGGTGTTACCGCTTAACACCAGTAACACCGACCACCGTGTAACACCAGTAACACCGACCACCGTGTAACACCAGTAACACCAACCATTGTGTAACACCAGTAACACCGACCACCGAGTAACACCAGTAACACGACCACCGTGTAACACCAGTAACACCGACCACCGTGTTACACCAGTAACACCGACCACCGTGTAACACCTGTAACCCCGACCACAGTGTAACACCAGTAGCACCGACCACCGTGTAACACCAGTAACACCGACCACCGCGTAACACCAGTAACACCGACCACCGCGTAACACCAGTAACACCGACCACCGCGTAACACCAGTAACACCGACCACCGCGTAACACCAGTAACACCGACCACCGCGTAACACCAGTAGCACCGACCACCGTGTAACACCAGTAACACCGACCACCGCGTAACACCAGTAACACCAGTAACACCGACCACTGTGTAACACCGACCACCGCGTAACACCAGTAACATCGACCACCGCGTAACACCAGTAACACCGATCACCGCCTAACACTAGTAACACCGACCACCGTGTAACACCAGTAACACGACCACCGTTTAACACCATTAACACAGACCACCGTGTAACACCAGTAACACCGACTACCGCTTAACACCAGTAACACCGACCTCCGTGTAACACCAGTAACACCGACCACCGTGTAACACCAGTAACACCGACCACCGTGTAACACCAGTAACACCG
>CAKALS010000028.1:317866-332866 GCA_916701275.1 Sebastes miniatus
GATCTGTGAGGAGTTTTGGTGATCTGTGAGGGGGTTCTAGTGATCTGTGAGGGGGTTCTAGTGATCTATGAGGAGGTTCTAGTGATCTGTGAGGAGGTTCTAGTGATCTGTGAGGAGGTTCTAGTGATCTGTGAGGAGGTTCTAGTGATCTATGAGGGGGTTCTAGTGATCTGTGAGGAGGTTCTAGTGACCTGTGAGAGGGTTCTAGTGATCTATGAGGAGGTTCTAGTGATCTGTGAGGGGGTTCTAGTGATCTGTGAGGAGGTTCTAGTGATCTATGAGGAGGTTCTAGTGATCTATGAGGAGGTTCTAATGATCTATGAGGAGGTTCTAGTGACCTGTGAGAGGGTTCTAGTGATCTGTGAGGAGGTTCTAGTGATCTGTGAGGGGGTTCTAGGGATCTGTGAGGAGGTTCTAGTGATCTGTGAGGAGGTTCTAGTGACCTGTGAGAGGGTTCTAGTGATCTATGAGGAGGTTCTAGTGATCTGTGAGGGGGTTCTAGTGATCTGTGAGGAGGTTCTAGTGATCTATGAGGGGGTTCTAGTGATCTATGAGGAGGTTCTAGTGATCTATGAGGAGGTTCTAATGATCTGTGAGGAGGTTCTAGTGATCTGTGAGGAGGTTCTAGTGATCTGTGAGGAGGTTCTAGTGACCTGTGAGAGGGTTCTAGTGATCTGTGAGGAGGTTCTAGTGACCTGTGAGAGGGTTCTAGTGATCTATGAGGAGGTTCTAGTGATCTGTGAGGGGGTTCTAGTGGACAGGACTCACGCTGTGTGTTCTGATGTAAGGAACCTGTACTAATGTGTTCTTGAGGTGGAGTACCGCACCATGTCCGGCATGTTGATCGACACCACGCCCGTCGATAAGCCGACCCATAAGATCGGACACCTGGACCCGGACACCGAGTACGAGATCAGCGTCCTGCTCACCAGGCCCCTGGACGGAGGCACGGGAAACCCCGGACCACCGCTCCGAGCCAGGACCAAGTGTGCAGGTGAGTCGGGTCACAAGGTCACGACCTGATGAGGAACGCTCCGCTCTGACTCGGCTTCTGACTGAGCGTTCTAGTACCCGTTCTACCGCAGGATGAGGTACTGTAGGACTTTAGTACTTTAGTGTCCCAGTATGTCGTCTGTCAGGTAGTGAACCAAAGTACCAGGATGTAAAACAGAACCCATCAAACAGCCTCAGAGTCTCTTTACTGTGACGGCTGCTAGCAGCTAGCGGCTAAGCGCTAAGCTACACTCACACTGAGCTCATTAGGAGTCATTAGCGTAGCGTGCTGCGCTAGCCTGCGTTAGCGCTGAGCTCATCAGGTGGCTAATGGTTAACGGTGAGGTCATTAAGGCAGCGAGCCGGGCGAGGCTTCGTTAGCGCCGCGCTCATTAGCTCCTAATGGCTACACTGAACACATCAGCATAGCATGCTAGCTGTTACCTCATCCATCTCCTCACGCACACACACACACACACACACACACTAACACGCACACACTCACACACACTGCTACAGGTGTGTGTGAGTGTGTGTGTATGTGTGTGTGTGTGTGAGTGCGTGTGTGTGTGTGTGCGTGCGCGCTTGTGTGTGTGTGTGTGTGTGTGTGTGTATGTGAGTGTGCGTGTGCGTGCGCGCATGCGCGCGTGTGTGTGCGTGCGTGCGTGTGTGTGTGTGTGTGTGCGTGCCCTGTGGGTGCAAACCAACAACAAACAGCATGTGATTAGTAATTAGCTCAGTAATTAGCAGGTGCAGTGATCTGACTGCTGCAGTCTGGTTCTCTGTTCGTCTCTTTGTTCTTTAGACTTTATTCCTCTTTTAGTCTGTTCTGTTTTTATTATTGACCATTCACACGTTTGATTTTATGTCTTATTTCAGAACTCTTCACAGATTTATGATTATAATTTGATGTCGTACCTTTTGTTTGTCCGTTACATAAGACAACGACATCGCCGAGCGGATGTACAGGACGGGAAGTCAAAACTGATATAAAGGTTTTAAGACATGATGTTATTATTATGTTATTATGATAATGTGTAAGAGTATATAGAGTAAAGTCTTCCTGTATACATGTAGTCGTCATGTGGTGCTGCAGACGTCGGGGTGTTATTATGGGATGGGTGTGGAGGAAATAACTGAGTCAGGTTTCAACACGTCCTCTCAGACCTGCTGCAACACGACGCACCTCAACACCTCTCAGAGCTCCGACCCGGCTCTGACCCGCCCCTCTGGTTCTCTGGTTCTCTGGTATGTTCTCATAAACACAGACTGCAGCTGACAGAACCCCCACACCCCACCTCCCGCAGAGGCCTCATACCACACACACACTCTAACGGGGATCCTTCATTCAGAGACACCGGCTCTAACGGGGATCCTTCATTCAGAGACACCGGCTCTAACGGGGATCCTTCATTCAGAGACACCGGCTCTAACGGGGATCCTTCATTCAGAGACACCGGCTCTAACGGGGATCCTTCATTCAGAGTAACCGACTCTAACGGGGATCCTTCATTCAGAGTAACCGACTCTAACGGGGATCCTTCATTCAGAGTAACCGACTCTAACGGGGATCCTTTATTCAGAGACACCGACTCTAACGGGGATCCTTCATTCAGAGTAACCGACTCTAACGGGGATCCTTCATTCAGAGTAACCGACTCTTACGGGGATCCTTCATTCAGAGTAACCGGCTCTAACGGGGATCCTTCATTCAGAGACACCGACGCTAACGGGGGATCCTTCATTCAGAGACACCGACGCTAACGGGGGATCCTTCATTCAGAGACACCGACTCTAACGGGGATCCTTCATTCAGAGACACCGACTCTAACGGGGGATCCTTCATTCAGAGTAACCGACTCTAACGGGGGATCCTTCATTCAGGAGTTCTAGAGGTTCCTCTGTTCCTGAATACATCTCTCATTGTTCTAAATATGGTGGTAAACAGAGATATCTGGTTGCGCTGCGTACTCAACCGTGAGGTAGAACATGTCGAGTGTTCTTGGTGAGATAAATCAGGATGAAAGATATTGTTCTAAATATATTTAATATTTTTCTGAATATATTTAATAATGTTCTGAATCTATTAAATAAGGTTTAGAGGCCGTTGATGAGGTTTTAGAGGTCCCTGATGAGGTTCTAGAGGTCCATGACAAGCTTCTAGAGGCCCTTGACTAAGTTCTAGAGATCTTTGATGAGGTTCTAGTTGTCTTTGACGAGGTTCTAGTTATTATCGATGAGGTTCTAGAGGTAATCGACGAGGTTCTAGAGGCCTTGACTAGGTTCTAGAGATCCTTTATGAGGTTCTAGAGATCCTTGATTAGGTTCTAGAGGTAATTGAAGAGGTTCTAGAGGTAAATGACGAGGTTCTAGAGATCCTTGAAGATGTTCTAATTGTCTTTGATGCGTTTCTAGTTATCATTGATGAGGTTCTAGAGGCCCTTGACTAGGTTCTAGAGATCCTTGACGAGGTTCTAGATGTAATTGACGAGGTTCTAGAGATCCTTGAAGATGTTCAAGTTGTCTTTGATGAGATTCTAGTTATCATTGATGAGGTTCTAGAGGTCCATGACAAGGTTCTAGAGGCCCTTGACTATGTTCTAGAGATCCTTGAAGATGTTCTAGTTGTCTTTGATGAGGTTCTAGAGGTAATTGATGAGGTTCTAGAGATCCTTGATGATGTTCATGGGTACCTTGATGAGGTTCTAGATCAAATCAAATCAAATCAAATCAATTTATTTTTGTATAGCGTCAAATCACAACAGAAGTCATCTCAAGACGCTTTATATATAGAGCAGGTCTATGACCGTACACCATAGTTTTGAGACCCAACAGGATCCACCAAGCGCACTGTGGCCAGGAAAAACTCCCCGATTACTGGGAAGAAACCTGGAGCAGAACCGGGCGCAGGGCGGGCGGCCATCTGCCGAGACCGGCTGGGGGGATAGATAGATAGAGTGAGAGAGAGAGAGAGAGAGAGATAGAGAGAGAAAGATATAGAAGCAGCCACAATAGCAGTCTAGCAGCTGTAATAGCTAATACAAGTAGGGCGGATAACACAAAACCAATAGTGGTGG
This sequence comes from Sebastes miniatus, assembly GCA_916701275.1. Taxonomy (NCBI): domain Eukaryota; kingdom Metazoa; phylum Chordata; class Actinopteri; order Perciformes; family Sebastidae; genus Sebastes; species Sebastes miniatus. Next base: position 321,937 of record CAKALS010000028.1, read on the forward strand.
ATGGAAAGAGTGATAATACAACTATCGGAAAGCCAGCACTGTCCAGCATCTCTCCTCAGTACGTCCATGTGTATTGGTGTGGGACGTTCCTGCGATCGATGCCCGTGCATTGGTTCCTGCAGCATCAGCATGCTTGCTGGGAGCTCTTGATGTCTTTGGCAGTGATTGAGAAGTGTTATTCTCCAGGCTGCCACATTGTCACTAGGTGTTGGAAATCCCTCGTTAGCATTGGTAGTCCCTCGTACAGACGTAGAGGTCCTTGATGAGCTTCTAGAGGTAATTGACGAGGTTCTAGAGATCCTTGATGAGGTTCTAGAGGTCCTTTATGAGGTTCATGGGTTCCTTGATGAGGTTCTAGAGGTCCTTGATGAGGTTCTAGAGGTCCTTGATGAGGTTCTTGGGTTCCTTGATGAGGTTCATGGGCTCCTTGATGAGACTCTTGGGTTCCTTGAGGATGTTGTTGGGTTCTAGATCAGAGAACAGATCAGTCTGTCAGTGTGAGTGTTGTGGTTTCCGCCCCTCTGAGACGTCAGCAGATTAAAACAAACGTTCCTCTGAGATCAACAGCAGAGAACATGAAGACGGAACGAGTGATTGACACACACACACACACACACACACGCACACGCACACACACTCAGTGTGATGACGTGCGCTCTGATAACTCGTCTCCGTCTTCAACTCACTTTTATTTATTCATTTTACATCCAATAAATTATAAACCAGCTTCTGTTTGTCTGTGTGTGTGTGTGTGTGTGTGTGCGTGTGTGTGTGTGTGTGTGTGTGTGTGTGTGTGTGTGTGTGTGTCTGTGTGTGTGTGTGTGTGTGTGTGTGTTGAATAATACAGCAGTGTGTCCTCAGACAGGCTTTAGGACTTAGAGCTCAGCGTGGCGGCAGATCAACAGGAAGTCACTGAGAGGCTTCATGTTTCATCGTTTCTTCTTCTGCTCTCATAGCAGACGTCATGGCGACCACAGCCTCGTATACAACAACTATAATAACTATAATAACTATAACATCTATAATAACTATAATAACTATAACATCTATAATAACTATAATAACTATAACATCCATAATAACTATAATAACTATAACATCTATAATAACTATAATAACTATAACATCCATAATAACTATAATAATAATAACTATAATAACTATAACATCTATAATAACTATAATAACTATAACATCTATAATAACTATAATAACTATAACATCTATAATAACTATAATAACTATAACATCCATAATAACTATAACATCCATAATAACTATAATAATAATAACAACTATAATAACTATAACAGCTATAACAACTATAATAACTATAACAACTATAATAACTATAACAACTATAATAACTATAATAACTATAATAACTAGAAAAACTATTATAACTATAATAACTATAATAATTAAAGCCGCAAGCGGCATTTCGCGGGTTATAGCCTTTATCGCTCAAGGCGCCCCCCCAGTGGTCGATTTGAATGAAACTTTCAGCGGATGTTTCAGCTACTCTTGTGAACATATGCTGCAAGTTTGGAGACGATGGGCCAAAGGCTTGTGAAGTTAGGTCTATTGATGTGCTGAGCCCGCCCCTTAAAAATTAATTGGTCAATATCTTCACAACACAATAACATATCAACAAGCTTTATGCAGCCTTTGATGAGCCTGGTCCATTAATGATTCGCAGAAAATATGCCAGCAATCAGACCTACGGTTTAGGAGGAGATGTCAAAAATGTGTTTTTCAAAAAATTCAACATGGCGGAATATTTAGTCTGTGGACTTTCATGGTCCAAGAGACTTTTTTGTAGATCACATTCAGCAGCACATGTCTGTCAAATTTCAAATTGATAGGACTTATGGTGTGAGGGGGCTGGCCTTGAAAAATTTTATAGCGCCACCATGTGGCCAATTGTTTTCATATTTTATGTGAAGCATTATGACATCATTTACAGTTATGGTACCAAGTTTCATGTCTCTAGCTCGTTCCAGCTCACAGCAAATTGAGCAAAGGCATAATTTAGCATAAAATGCTGAATAGGCCACGCCCACATGCACCGATCAATATCACATTTCAGATCTTGGTTAATACTTGCCCCCAGAGTATGTGCATCAAATTTGATAAAATTCTGTCCACCGGATCTTGCGATATAAGTGTTTGAGAGTTTTGGCGCCCCCTATGGGTCAAGCGGAAAATGCTTTGGTACGCCTATTCCCAAACACGTACTGAAGATATCTACCAAGATTTATGATGATTTGACTAATGGTCAATGAATTATGGCCAATTTCCTGCTAAGCTCCGACCATTGAAAAGTTTGTTGGTCAACAGCTTCATAACGCAATGAGGTATCAACACGCTTTATGCAACATTAGATGACATTAGTCCAATGATGATCCGCAGAAAATTTGGTAGAAATCGGACCAACGGTTTAGGAGGAGATGTCAAAAATGTGTTTTTCAAAAAATCCAATATGGCGGAAAATCTAGTTAGGCGGACTTTAGTGGTCCCAGAGGCTTTATTGTAGATCACACGGAGCTGCACATGTCTGTCAAGTTTCAAGTCAATCGGACTTACGGTGTGCGGGGCGTGGCCTTGCCAAAATCGCATGTTTGGGCGTTAATTACAGCGCCACCATGTGGTCGATTGGGGTCATAGTTCTTGAGAAGCAGCTGCACATCATTTCCAGTTAGTGTGCCAAGTTTCATGTTTCTCGCTCATTCCAGCTCACGGCAAATTGCGTCGCTGCGGCAGACAACAAATAATAATAATAATAATATCAAATTCACACAAACTCAATAGGGTTATGCCCCTTCGGGGCTATAACCCTAATAATAATAAGAATAATTAAAGCTGCAAGCAGCGATGATCGGGCCCTCGCCCACGCGCGCACGTCGGGGGAACGCGCACGTCGGGGCACGTACATGTCTTCAGGGCAAGACTCTTATAAAACATGTCAAATTTGGGGAAGATTGGACAATGTATAGCCAATTTACAACAACTTCCTGTTTCCTGTAGGGGGCGCTATGACTATCACGCATAATACCACATATATGTCTTCAGGCCTGGTCCATTATCCAGCTTGTGAAGTTTGGAGCAGATTGGACTATGTAAAGTCAAGTAACAACAGCCTCCTGTTTTTTGGCGAAGAAGCTTTTTCGCCGCCACGCCACGGCAACATGGTTCGATAACTTTTTGATCTTTTGATAACTTTTCATCCCAAAGGTCTTAAGATACTACTGACCAAGTTTCAGGTAGATGTGATTAATTTCTGAGGCAGAGTACATCAATGTGTAAAACATGATATTTCCTGTTACCACTAGGTGGCGCTATGACTGTGAGTCAAAATTTGCATATGGATGTTGTCAGACATGGACCTTTATCAGGCATGAGACATTTGGAGCATATAGGTTAATGTACGACAAAGTTACAACAACTTCCTGTTTCTTGGCGAAGAAGCTTTTTCGCCGCCACGCCACGGCAACATGGTTCGATAACTTTTTGATCTTTTGATAACTTTTCATCCCAAAGGTCTTAAGATACTACTGACCAAGTTTCAGGTAGATGTGATTAATTTCTGAGGCAGAGTACATCAATGTGTAAAACATGATATTTCCTGTTACCACTAGGTGGCGCTATGACTGCGAGTCAAAATTTGCATATGGATGGTGTCAGAGAGGGACCTTTTTCAGGCATGAGAAATTTGGAGCATATAGGTTAATGTACGACAAAGTTACAACAACTTCCTGTTTCTTGGCGAAAGGCGCTTTTTCGCCGCCACGCCACGGCAACATGGTTCGATAACTTTTTGATCTTTGAGTAACTTTTCATCCCAAAGGTCTTAAGATACTACTGACCAAATTTAAAGTTGATCGGGTTGAATCTCTAGGAGGAGTTCGTTAAAGTACAGCGCCTGGAAATGGTAAAAAAACGCCATAAAATCCAATATGGCCGACTTCCGGTTGGGTTTACGGTATACCTCCAAGAGGGTTTTATTTACGTCTCATTATGGTACATATACCTACCAAATTTCATAAATTTAGGTGAAACTTGTCGTCGGGGCTACTCAATAGGGGGCGCTAGCGAGCCAATTTGCCACACCCGAGCACGAAACCCATATCAGATATTTATTTCACGCACGTCTGACACGTGTGCAAAATTTCAAAAAGCGTGTAGTATCCCAAGCACCTCATTTTTACCGTCAAAGACATAATAGAATAATAATAATAATAATAAGAATAATAATCATTTGAAGAACAATAGGTCCTCGGACCCGACGTTGTCGGTGCTCGGGCCCTAATTAAAGCCGCAAGCGGCATTTCGCGGGTTATAGCCTTTATCGCTCAAAGCGCCCCCCTAGCGGCCGATTTGAATGAAACTTTCAGCGGATGTTTCAACTACTCTTGTGAACATATGCTGCAAGTTTGGAGACAATGGGCCAAAGGCTTGTGAAATTAGGTCTATTGATGTGCTGAGCCCTGCCCTCTAAAAGTTCAATGGTCAACAGATTCATAACGCAATGAGGTATCAACACGCTTTATGCAACTTTAGATGACATTAGTCCAATAATGATCCATAGAAAATTTGGTAGCAATCAGACCAACGGTTTAGGAGGAGATGTCAAAAATGTGTTTTTCAAAAAATCCAATATGGCGGAAAATCTAGTTAGGCGGACTTTAGTGGTCTGAGCAGCTTTTTTGTAGATCACACGGAGCTGGACATGTGTGTCGAGTTTCAAGTCAATCAGACTTACGGTGTGAGGGGCGTGGCCTTTCCAAAATCGCGTGTTTGGGCGTTAATTACAGCGCCACCATGTGGTCGATTGCGCTCATATTGCTTGAGAAGCTCATGCACATCATTTCCAGTTATTGTGCGAAATTTCATGTTTCTCGCTCATTCCATCTCACGGCAAATTGAGTCGCGGCATAAGACAACAAATAAAAATTAAAGTCGCAAGCGGCATTTCGCGGGTTATAGCCTTTCGCGCTCAACGCGCCCCCCTAGTCGCCGATTTGAATGAAACTTTCAGCGGATGTTTCAACTACTCTTGTGAACATATGCTGCAAGTTTGGAGACGATGGGCCAAAGGCTTGGGAAGTTAGGTCTATTGATGTGCTGAGCCCGCCCCTTAAAAATGAATTGGTCAATAACTTCACAACACAATGACATATCAACAAGCTTTATGCAACTTTTGATGAGCCTGGTCCAATAATGATTCGCAGAAAATATGCCAGCAATCAGACCTACGGTTTAGGAGGAGATGTCAAAAATGTGTTTTTCAAAGAATTCAACATGGCGGAAAATCTAGTCAGTGGACTTTCGTGGTCCAAGAGACTTTTTTGTAGATCACATTCAGCAGCACATGTCTGTCAAATTTCTAATCGATGGGACTTATGGTGTGAGGGGGCTGGCCGTGAAAAATTTTATAGCGCCACCATGTGGCCAATTGTTTTCATATTTTATGTGAAGCATTATGACATCATGTACAGTTATGGTACCAAGTTTCATGTCTCTAGCTCATTCCAGCTCACAGCAAATTGAGCAAAGGCATAATTTAGCATAAAATGCTGAATAGGCCACGCCCACATGCACCGATCAATATCACACTTCAGATCTGTGTTAATACTTGCCCCCAGAGTATGTGCACCAAATTTGATAAAATTCTGTCCACCAGATCTTGCGATACAAGTTTCTGATATTTGTGGCGCCCCCTATGGGTCAAGCGGAAAATGCTTTGGTACGCCTATTTCCAAACACGTATTGAAGATATCTACCAAGATTTATGATGATTTGACTAATGGTCAATGAATTATGGCCAATTTCCTGCTAAGCTCCGACCATTGAAAAGTTTGTTGGTCAACAGTTTCATAACGCAAAGAGGTATCAACGCGCTTTATGCAACTTTAGATGACATTAGTCCAATAATGATCCACAGAAAATTTGGTAGCAATCGGACCAACGGTTTAGGAGGAGATGTCAAAAATGTGTTTTTCAAAAAATCCAATATGGCGGAAAATCTAGTTAGGCGGACTTTAGTGGTCCCAGAGGCTTTATTGTAGATCACACGGAGCTGCACATGTCTGTCAAGTTTCAAGTCAATCGGACTTACGGTGGGCGGGGCGTGGCCTTTCCAATGTCGCATGTTTGGGCGTTAATTACAGCGCCACCATGTGGCCGATTGGGGTCATAGTTCTTGAGAAGCACATGCACATCATTTGCAGTTATTGTGCCAAGTTTCATTTTTCTCGCTCATTCCAGCTCACAGCATTTTGAGCCGCTGCGGCAGACAACAAATAATAATAATAATAATAATATCAAATTCACACAAACTCAGAAGGGTTATGCCCCTTCGGGGCTATAACCCTAATAACAAACCGGCGCAAACTCAATAGGGTTATGCCCCTTCGGGGCTATAACCCTAATAACAAACCGGCGCAAACTCAATAGGGTTATGCCCCTTCGGGGCTATAACCCTAATAATATCAAATTCACACAAACTCAGAAGGGTTATGCCCCTTCGGGGCTATAACCCTAACTATAACAACTATAATAACTATAATAACTATAACAACTATTATAACTATAACATCTATAATAACTATAATAACTATAACAACTATTATAACTATAACATCTATAATAACTATTATAACTATAACAACTATAATAACTATAATAACTATAACAACTATCATAACTATAATAACTAGAACAACTATTATAACTATAACAACTATAACAACTATTATAACTATAACATCTATAATAACTAGAATAACTATAACAACTATAATAACTATAACAACTATAACAACTAGAATAACTAGAATAACTACAACAACTATAACAACTAGAATAACTACAACAACTAGAATAACTATAATAACTAGAACAACTAGAACAACTAGAACAACTATAATAACTACAACAACTAGAACAACTAGAACAACTATAATAACTAGAACAACTAGAACAACTAGAACAACTAGAACAACTAGAACAACTAGAACAACTAAAATAATAACTATAATAATAACTATAATAACTATATTAACAACAGCCTCATATATAACAACTAGAACAACTAGAACATCTATAATAACTATAATAACTAGAACAACTAGAACAACTAGAATAACTAGAATAACTACAACAACTATAACAACTAGAATAACTAGAACAACTAGAATAACTAGAACAACTATAATAACTACAACAACTAGAACAACTAGAACAACTATAATAACTAGAACAACTATAATAACTAGAACAACTAGAACAACTAGAACAACTATAATAACTATAATAACTACAACAACTAGAACAACTAGAACAACTATAATAACTACAACAACTATAATAACTATAATAACTAGAACAACTAGAACAACTAGAATAACTAGAATAACTACAACAACTATAACAACTAGAATAACTAGAACAACTAGAATAACTAGAACAACTATAATAACTACAACAACTAGAACAACTAGAACAACTATAATAACTAGAACAACTATAATAACTAGAACAACTAGAACAACTAGAACAACTATAATAACTACAACAACTAGAACAACTAGAACAACTATAATAACTAGAACAACTAGAACAACTAGAACAACTAGAACAACTAGAACAACTAGAACAACTAGAACAACTAGAACAACTAGAACAACTATAATAACTAGAACAACTAGAACAACTATAATAACTACAACAACTAGAATAACTACAACAACTAGAACAACTATAATAACTAGAACAACTAGAACAACTAGAATAACTAGAATAACTAGAATAACTAGAACAACTAGAACCACTAGAACAACTAGAACAACTAAAATAATAACTATAATAATAACTATAATAACTATATTAACAACAGCCTCATATATAACAACTAGAACAACTAGAACATCTATAATAACTATAATAACTAGAACAACTAGAACAACTAGAATAACTAGAATAACTACAACAACTATAACAACTAGAATAACTAGAACAACTATAATAACTAGAACAACTAGAATAACTACAACAACTAGAACAACTAGAACAACTATAATAACTAGAACAACTATAATAACTAGAACAACTAGAACAACTAGAACAACTATAATAACTATAATAACTACAACAACTAGAACAACTAGAACAACTATAATAACTAGAACAACTATAATAACTATAATAACTAGAACAACTAGAACAACTAGAATAACTAGAATAACTACAACAACTATAACAACTAGAATAACTAGAACAACTAGAATAACTAGAACAACTATAATAACTACAACAACTAGAACAACTAGAACAACTATAATAACTAGAACAACTATAATAACTAGAACAACTAGAACAACTATAATAACTACAACAACTAGAACAACTAGAACAACTAGAACAACTAGAACAACTAGAATAACTAGAACAACTAGAACAACTAGAACAACTAGAACAACTATAATAACTAGAACAACTAGAACAACTATAATAACTACAACAACTAGAATAACTACAACAACTAGAACAACTATAATAACTAGAACAACTAGAACAACTAGAACAACTAGAACAACTATAACAACTAGAACAACTAGAACAACTAGAACAACTAGAATAACTAGAACAACTAGAACCACTAGAACAACTAGAACAACTAAAATAATAACTATAATAATAACTATAATAACTATATTAACAACAGCCTCATATACAACAACTAGAACAACTAGAACATCTATAATAACTATAATAACTAGAACAACTAGAACAGCTAGAATAACTAGAATAACTACAACTATAACAACTAGAATAACTAGAACAACTATAATAACTAGAACAACTATAATAACTACAACAACTAGAACAACTAGAACAACTATAATAACTAGAACAACTATAATAACTAGAACAACTAGAACAACTAGAACAACTATAATAACTATAATAACTACAACAACTAGAACAACTAGAACAACTAGAACAACTATAATAACTAGAACAACTATAATAACTAGAACAACTAGAACAACTATAACAACTAGAACAACTATAATAACTAGAACAACTAGAACAACTATAATAACTACAACAACTAGAATAACTACAACAACTAGAACAACTATAATAACTAGAACAACTAGAACAACTAGAACAACTAGAACAACTAGAACAACTAGAATAACTAGAATAACTAGAACAACTAGAACCACTAGAACAACTAGAACAACTAAAATAATAACTATAATAATAACTATAATAACTATATTAACAACAGCCTCATATACAACAACTAGAACAACTAGAACAACTAGAACATCTATAATAACTATAATAACTAGAACAACTAGAACAACTAGAATAACTAGAATAACTACAACAACTAGAACAACTAGAACAACTATAATAACTAGAACAACTAGAACAACTATAATAACTAGAACAACTATAATAACTAGAACAACTATAATAACTAGAACAACTATAATAACTAGAACAACTAGAACAACTATAACAACTAGAACAACTAGAATAACTAGAACAACTAGAACAACTAGAACAACTAGAATAACTAGAACAACTAGAACAACTATAATAACTACAACAACTAGAATAACTACAACAACTAGAACAACTATAATAACTAGAACAACTAGAACAACTAGAATAACTAGAATAACTAGAATAACTAGAACAACTAGAACCACTAGAACAACTAGAACAACTAAAATAATAACTATAATAATAACTATAATAACTATATTAACAACAGCCTCATATACAACAACTAGAACAACTAGAACATCTATAATAACTAGAACAACTAGAACAACTAGAACAACTAGAATAACTAGAATAACTACAACAACTATAACAACTAGAATAACTAGAACAACTATAATAACTAGAACAACTATAATAACTACAACAACTAGAACAACTAGAACAACTAGAATAACTAGAACAACTATAATAACTATAACAACTAGAACAACTACAACAACTAGAACAACTATAATAACTAGAACAACTAGAACAACTAGAACAACTAGAATAACTACAACAACTAGAACAACTAGAACAACTAGAATAACTACAACAACTAGAACAACTAGAATAACTACAACAACTAGAACAACTAGAACAACTAGAACAACTATAATAACTAGAACAACTAGAACAACTAGAACAACTATAATAACTACAACAACTAGAACAACTAGAACAACTAGAACAACTATAATAACTAGAACAACTAGAACAACTATAATAACAAGAACAACTATAATAACTAGAACAACTAGAACAACTAGAACAACTATAATAACTAGAACAACTAGAACAACTATAATAACTACAACAACTAGAATAACTACAACAACTAGAACAACTAGAACAACTATAATAACTAGAACAACTAGAACAACTACAACAACTAGAACAACTAGAACAACTATAATAACTAGAACAACTAGAACAACTATAATAACTAGAACAACTATAATAACTAGAACAACTAGAACAACTATAATAACTAGAACAACTAGAACAACTATAATAACTACAACAACTAGAATAACTACAACAACTAGAACAACTAGAACAACTATAATAACTAGAACAACTAGAACAACTATAATAACTAGAACAACTAGAACAACTAGAACAACTATAATAACTAGAACAACTAGAACAACTAGAACAACTAGAACATCTATAATAACTAGAACAACTAGAACAACTAGAACAACTAGAATAACTAGAACAACTAGAACAACTAGAACAACTAGAATACCTATAATAATAATAATAAGGTCCGTTTCTGACTGAAGGAGAACATCGGAGACAAACTAATAAATCCACTTTATTTATTGAGTTTAAAACATAATATTAATATTTAGTCTCAGCT
>CAKALS010000028.1:342866-347866 GCA_916701275.1 Sebastes miniatus
TTTATAGAGTAGATAGAGTTGTTGTAGAGTCGGTAGAGTTGTTGTAGAGTCTGTAGAGTTGTTGTAGAGTAGGTAGAGTTTTTATAGAGTAGATAGAGTTGTTGTAGAGTCGGTAGAGTTGTTGTAGAGTCGGTAGAGTTGTTGTAGAGTCTGTAGAGTTGTTGTAGAGTAGGTAGAGTTTTTATAGAGTAGATAGAGTTGTTGTAGAGTCGGTAGAGTTGTTGTAGAGTCGGTAGAGTTGTTGTAGAGTCTGTAGAGTTGTTGTAGAGTCGGTAGAGTTGTTGTAGAGTTGTTGTAGAGTTGTTGTGGAGTCGGTAGAGTTGTTGTAGAGTCTGTAGAGTTGTTGTAGAGTCGGTAGAGTTGTTGTAGAGTCTGTAGAGTTGTTGTAGAGTCGGTAGAGTTTTTGTAGAGTCGGTAGAGTTGTTGTAGAGTCGGTAGAGTTGTTGTAGAGTCGGTAGAGTTTTTGTAGAGTCGGTAGAGTTGTTGTAGAGTCGGTAGAGTTGTTGTAGAGTCGGTAGAGTTGTTGTAGAGTCTGTAGAGTTTTTGTAGAGTCGGTAGAGTTGTTGTAGAGTCGGTAGAGTTTTTGTAGAGTCGGTAGAGTTGTTGTAGAGTCGGTAGAGTTATTGTAGAGTCGGTAGAGTTGTTGTAGAGTCTGTAGAGTTGTTGTAGAGTTGTTGTAGAGTTGTTGTAGAGTAGGTAGAGTTTTTATAGAGTAGGTAGAGTTTTTATAGAGTCGGTAGAGTTGTTGTAGAGTCGGTAGAGTTGTTGTAGAGTCGGTAGAGTTGTTGTAGAGTTGTTGTAGAGTCTGTAGAGTTGTTGTAGAGTCGGTAGAGCTGTTGTAGAGTCGGTAGAGTTGTTGTAGAGTCTGTAGAGTTGTTGTAGAGTTGTTGTAGAGTCTGTAGAGTTGTTGTAGAGTCGGTAGAGCTGTTGTAGAGTCAGTAGAGTTGTTGTAGAGTCTGTAGAGTTGTTGTAGAGTTGTTGTAGAGTAGGTAGAGTTTTTATAGAGTAGATAGAGTTGTTGTAGAGTCGGTAGAGTTGTTGTAGAGTCGGTAGAGTTGTTGTAGAGTCTGTAGAGTTGTTGTAGAGTAGGTAGAGTTTTTATAGAGTAGATAGAGTTGTTGTAGAGTCGGTAGAGTTGTTGTAGAGTCGGTAGAGTTGTTGTAGAGTCTGTAGAGTTGTTGTAGAGTCGGTAGAGTTGTTGTAGAGTTGTTGTAGAGTTGTTGTGGAGTCGGTAGAGTTGTTGTAGAGTCTGTAGAGTTGTTGTAGAGTCGGTAGAGTTGTTGTAGAGTCTGTAGAGTTGTTGTAGAGTCTGTAGAGTTTTTGTAGAGTCGGTAGAGTTGTTGTAGAGTCGGTAGAGTTGTTGTAGAGTCGGTAGAGTTTTTGTAGAGTCGGTAGAGTTGTTGTAGAGTCGGTAGAGTTGTTGTAGAGTCGGTAGAGTTGTTGTAGAGTCTGTAGAGTTTTTGTAGAGTCGGTAGAGTTGTTGTAGAGTCGGTAGAGTTTTTGTAGAGTCGGTAGAGTTGTTGTAGAGTCGGTAGAGTTATTGTAGAGTCGGTAGAGTTGTTGTAGAGTCTGTAGAGTTGTTGTAGAGTTGTTGTAGAGTTGTTGTAGAGTAGGTAGAGTTTTTATAGAGTAGGTAGAGTTTTTATAGAGTCGGTAGAGTTGTTGTAGAGTCGGTAGAGTTGTTGTAGAGTCGGTAGAGTTGTTGTAGAGTTGTTGTAGAGTCTGTAGAGTTGTTGTAGAGTCGGTAGAGCTGTTGTAGAGTCGGTAGAGTTGTAGAGTCTGTAGAGTTGTTGTAGAGTTGTTGTAGAGTCTGTAGAGTTGTTGTAGAGTCGGTAGAGCTGTTGTAGAGTCAGTAGAGTTGTTGTAGAGTCTGTAGAGTTGTTGTAGAGTTGTTGTAGAGTAGGTAGAGTTTTTATAGAGTAGATAGAGTTTTTGTAGAGTCGGTAGAGTTGTTGTAGAGTAGGTAGAGTTTTTATAGAGTAGATAGAGTTGTTGTAGAGTCGGTAGAGTTGTTGTAGAGTCGGTAGAGTTGTTGTAGAGTTGTTGTAGAGTCTGTAGAGTTGTTGTAGAGTCGGTAGAGCTGTTGTAGAGTCGGTAGAGTTGTTGTAGAGTCTGTAGAGTTGTTGTAGAGTTGTTGTAGAGTCTGTAGAGTTGTTGTAGAGTCGGTAGAGCTGTTGTAGAGTCGGTAGAGTTGTTGTAGAGTCTGTAGAGTTGTTGTAGAGTTGTTGTAGAGTCTGTAGAGTTGTTGTAGAGTAGGTAGAGTTTTTATAGAGTAGATAGAGTTTTTGTAGAGTCGGTAGAGTTGTTGTAGAGTAGGTAGAGTTTTTATAGAGTAGATAGAGTTGTTGTAGAGTCGGTAGAGTTGTTGTAGAGTTGGTAGAGTTGTTGTAGAGTCTGTAGAGTTGTTGTAGAGTTGTTGTAGAGTCTGTAGAGCTGTTGTAGAGTCTGTAGAGTTGTTGTAGAGTCGGTAGAGCTGTTGTAGAGTCTGTAGAGTTGTTGTAGAGTTGTTGTAGAGTCTGTAGAGCTGTTGTAGAGTCTGTAGAGTTGTTGTAGAGTCGGTAGAGCTGTTGTAGAGTCTGTAGAGTTGTTGTAGAGTCTGTAGAGTTGTTGTAGAGTCTGTAGAGTTGTTGTAGAGTCGGTAGAGCTGTTGTAGAGTCTGTAGAGTTGTTGTAGAGTCGGTAGAGCTGTTGTAGAGTCTGTAGAGTTGTTGTAGAGTAGGTAGAGTTTTTATAGAGTAGATAGAGTTTTTGTAGAGTCGGTAGAGTTTTTGTAGAGCCCAAAAAGCGTTCATAGAGAGTGAACCAGAATTTGAACCAGGCTCATGTACATGCTAGTGCACATTCCTGTGAGGTGACTTTGTGACGTGAACGTTGTTTTTCTGATGTGTTTCTACGTACCCCCCCCCCCCCCGCCAGCTGTGTGCTGTCATGTCTGAATGAACGATGTCATTTTAAACTCTATTTACCTCTCTGAGCGTCTCCTTCACTTCCTCTGTCAACACTCCAACGTGATGCTTTAATGTACATACGGCGTCTGGAGGATCCCCCCCCCCTGATGATTCTCCTCCTTTAAACATGGATGAATCCAGCAGCTGGTGGGATGTTCAGGTGGCCTGGGAGAACACAGCGTTCATATCTAACACATGTCGACACACCGACGACTGAAAGGAAGAAAACGGATCATTTCAAGCAGAACCAGATTTATTTCTTTTCTTTTCATGCACGAACAAGACGGGAGATTTAAAGAGTGTGTGTGTGTGTGTGTGTGTGTGTGTGTGTGTGTGTGTGTGTGTGACGTGTGGTGTGTTAATCGACATGATAGTTTATTTGAAATCCATCAGATTGAACAGATGCTGCTCTGAGATATGATTCCATGTTTGTGTGTTTATATTTAACTTTGCTTTTGTCTCCTCTGACACCAGAGTGAGTGTCGGCCCTCAGGCAACAATACATACACTACACAACAACACACACACTATACAACAACACACTCTATACAACAACTCACACACACAGTATACAGTACAACACACACTGGTGTATAGGAGCCTCAGATCGCAGGACAAAAGGTGTTGCCGCGAGCGACCTGCAGCTGTAATCAGATTACTGTCACAGACACACACACAACAAGTGCTGCGACGTGAGCGTGAAGAAATGTGATTGGAGACGGTTTGTCAGAAACAGAGAGGAAGAAAAGAGATGTGAGGGGGAGGAGAGAGGAGGAGAAGAAAGAAAAGAGAAAGAAAGAAGGAAGAAGTGATTGAATCTGTTGGTTCCTGTTGGGAGTTAAACAATACACACATACTGCAGTGTGTGTGTGTGTGTGTGTGTGTGTGTGTGTGTGTGTGTGTGTGTGTGTGTGTTAGTGTGTATCTTCCTGTCCTCCTTTAGTTTCCTGTCCAGCAGGAAATGTGACAATGCTCCCCCCCCCAGTGTGATGTATGGCTGCTGTCCTGAATCAGGTTCCACTGAAAAACACAACTATTGTTTCCCACGTTTCCTTCGGGACACGAACGCTGATGAAAACTCACTGTGGTGCGTTCAGGTGCAGCTCCGTGTTTCTGTGAAGCACACACTCCGTCTGTGTGAACTCTGACACCTGCTGGTGGACCACAGAGCAGCAAACTGTCCGTCTGCTGTCGGCTGGTTTCTAGTGTCATAACATCCCATATCAGCCGAGTTAGTGGAGCTTCAGTAGAACCGTTGTAGAGCCGGCAGAGTCTCATCCAGCTGGAAGGTGTTTCTCTGAGTTTTTTTAGAGTTGGTAGAGGTTTTTATAGAGTTGGTAGAGGTTTTGTAGTCTCTAAAGTTATTATAGAGTTGGTAGAGGTTTTGTAGTCTCTAAAGTTATTATAGAGTTGGTAGAGGTTTTGTAGTCTCTAAAGTTGTTATAGAGTTGGTAGAGTTTTTATAGAGTTGGTAGAGGTTTTTTAGAGTCTCTAGAGTTATTATAGAGTTGATAGAGGTTTTTTAGTCTCTAGAGTTATTATAGAGTTGGTAGAGGTTTTTTAGAGTCTCTAGAGTTGTTATAGAGTTGGTAGAGGTTTTTTAGAGTCTCTAGAGTTATTATAGAGTTGGTAGAGGTTTTATAGAGTCTCTAGAGTTATTATAGAGTTGGTAGAGGTTTTTTAGAGTCTCTAGAGTTGTTATAGAGTTGGTAGAGGTTTTATAGAGTTGGTAGAGTTTTTATAGAGTTGGTAGAGGTTTTTTAGAGTCTCTAGAGTTATTATAGAGTTGGTAGAGGTTTTTTAGAGTCTCTAGAGTTGTTATAGAGTTGGTAGAGGTTTTATAGAGTTGGTAGAGTTTTTATAGAGTTGGTAGAGGTTTTATAGAGTCTCTAGAGTTATTATAGAGTTGGTAGAGGTTTTATAGAGTCTCTAGAGTTATTATAGAGTTGGTAGAGGTTTTTTTAGAGTCTCTAGAGTTATTATAGAGTTGGTAGAGGTTTTTTAGAGTCTCTAGAGTTATTATAGAGTTGGTAGAGGTTTTTTAGAGTCTCTA
>CAKALS010000028.1:352866-355851 GCA_916701275.1 Sebastes miniatus
CTCTATTCTACTCTGTTCTACTCTGTTCTACTCTGTTCTACTCTATTCTACTCTATTCTACTCTATTCTACTCTGTTCTACTCTATTCTACTCTATTCTACTCTATTCTACTCTGTTCTACAGTTTCCTTTCAATTTCCTTCACTTTTTGTTCTTTCTGTCATAAAAACCAGAGAAGTGAAACTGAGAGATACCAACACACACACGCACACGCACACGCACGCACGCACACACACACACACACACACACACACACACACACACAGACACACACACACACACACAGACACACACACACACACACACACACAGACACACACAGTTTAATGGGAGTGGAGATGGTTCCAGCAGCCTGACCAGTGACACTAATGGGCTGCAGTGGGGGGATGTGTGTGTGTGCGTGTGTGTGTTTTGTCACGTATGTGTGTGAATAAAGATAATTGTTTACGGTTAGACACACACACACACATACACACACACTTGTGTGTTAATTATTGACGCCGGGAGGTTTAATTGGTGTGTGTGTGTGAGTGTGTGTGTGTGTTGAATAATGCAGCAACCGTAGTGCTTTTTACTGTCGCCACACCGCAGAGACACACCACTGCATGTGTGTGTGTGTGTGTGTATGTGTGTGTGTGTGTGTGTGTGTGTGTGTGTGTAGCTCTGGTGGTTAATTTGTCATCTGTTTGTTAAAAGCAGAACGATGTTCTCAGTAGAACGTCTCACTATGTCGGTCGGTTGTTAAATGTCAGAACAGGCGCTGATCCACAACCATCCACCGTCTGTCTGCTCTGTTTACCACCTGTGTGTGTGTGCGTGTCTGTGTGTGTGTGTGTGTGTGTGTGTGTGTGTGTGTGTCTGTGTGTGTGTGTGTGTGTGTGTGTGTGTGTGTGTGTGTGTGTGTGTTTGTGTGTGTGTGTGTGTGTCTGTGTGTGTGTGTGTGTGTCTGTGTGTGTGTGTGTGTGTGTGACAGCTAATATGTCGGCATTTGTGTTGACAGGAAACTAATTTGCTTCTCTCTGACAGGAAACAAAGATCGACTGTGTGCGGGTGGCCACTAA
The DNA here is from genome assembly GCA_916701275.1 of Sebastes miniatus. Classification (NCBI taxonomy): domain Eukaryota; kingdom Metazoa; phylum Chordata; class Actinopteri; order Perciformes; family Sebastidae; genus Sebastes; species Sebastes miniatus. The sequence continues at coordinate 353,927 of CAKALS010000028.1, forward strand.
AGGTAAGGACTTGTAGTGCATTTTATTTTGAAGGAGTATATTTTCGGATTTAATGTTTAAAGGCAGATTTTATTCTGAAAAGGTGCCCCATTCCATTTTATTTTGGAAATTTACCCTATTGTTTAATTTTAATTGTGTTTTGGGTACATTTTTATTTTGAAATGTGTTGAATGGTATTTTATCGTCGAAAGGTTTTGTGTAAATTTTACTTTGAAAAGCCATCGGGTACATTGTTCAAAAAGTTGTAGGTTACATTTTATGTTGAAAGTTTTTGTTCTATCAATTTCATTTCATAAAGTTGTTAATACATTTAAATTTGAAAGGTGTTTGTACATTTAACTTCAACAGGAGTTGAGTATATTTTATTTCGAAACACGTAGAGCACATTTTATTTTGACAGGTACAGAGTAGTTTTGTTTTGAAAGATGTTGAGTACATATTTACATTTTTATGTAGAGTTTTACTTTGAAATGTGTTAATATTTACAATTTAGAATGGTAAACATAGTATGTTTTATTTTGAAAGGTATTAATTGTTTTATTTTGACAGTTGCTGAGGTGCATTATATTGTGAAAAGTGTTCAGTACCATTTCATTTTTAGATGTATTTAGTACATCATAAGTATTACATAATGTTTTACTTTGAAAGTTTTATGTTGTAAGTGGAGAGTACATTTTATTTTGTACTGTTACTGGTTAGCATCGTTAGCTGCTTGGACCCAGTTTCTGGTCTCTGCTGAATCTCTGTTGAACTCTGCTGACTGCTGGACTGGATTTAACTGCTAAATTAGCCGCTAGCTAGCCAGGCAGCGGCCGGTCCATTCTGTGTAATGAGACACAGATGGCAGTTAGCTGTTGGAGCGCTAAGCTAATGGTTAGCACACTTGTCCCATCCAGAAGTATAACGGCTCACAGATGGCAGCTCGTCTTCGACATCTGTCCTTCACCCTGTCCGTCTGTCCTCTAGTAGGACAGAACGACCTGGTGTCCTCTGCAGACAGACGGACGGACACACAACAGAAATGAAACGCACACTGAACTCTATGCTACGCTAACGCCAGGCTAACACAAGGCTAATGACTGTGACTCTCTACGGGTGTCCAGAGAGCAGTTTTACAGCGCAGCTAAACAAGCTAAAACACCGTTATGTCCCCGGATGAACATCCAGGATTATCACACACACACATACACACACACACACACACACACACACACACACACACAGACACACACACACAGACACACACACACAGACACACACACACACACACACACACACACAGACACACACACACACACACACACACACACACACATACACACAGACACACAGACACACACCACACACACACACACACACAGACACACACACACACACACACACACAGACACACACACACACACACACACACACACACACACACACACACACACACACACACAGACACAGACACACACACACACACACACACACACACACACACACACAGACACACACACACAGACACACAGACACACACACACACACACACACACACACACACACACACACACACACACACACACACACAGACACACACACACACACACACACACACACAGACACACACACACACACACACACACACACACACACACACACACACACACACACACAGACACACACACACATACACAGACACACACACACACACACACACACACTCATTAATTGACTGTTCTGGCTTTAATCAGCTTTTATTGGAGCACAGTTCTGGTGGCTAACGACACCAGATGCTGATTGGCTCTGCCGGTCCCCTGGCACCTGTCAGTCACGCTGCAGCAGCCAACCAGATCTCCCAGGGGGGAGTCCCCCCCCCCCTTTCAGAGTACCCACAGTGCCTTGCAGCGCTAACAGTGAGCAGAGCTGATGTGAATTTAAAGGAG
>CAKALS010000028.1:356351-366351 GCA_916701275.1 Sebastes miniatus
ACCTGAAGGTCAGAGTGAACGAGGCGCCGCACGGCACCGGGCGCAGGAGGAGCGCGGCGATGGCGAAGGCATTCCCGTGCCCGATCTGCAGCAAGGTTTTCAAATTCAGGTCTCTGCTGGCGAGTCACTCTCTGATCCACAGCGAGAACCGGCCGTACGGCTGCAACTTCTGCAGCCGCAGCTTCAGACGCCTTAGCCACCTGAAGAGGCACCACGAGGTCGTTCACGCCAACGGAGCGCGCCCGCCGCAGACCTTCGTCTGCCACATCTGCGGCAAAGACAAGAAGTGCCGCTCGCAGCTCGCCAGACACGTCATCATCCACTCCGGGGAGCGGCCGTTCGCCTGCGACCTCTGCGCCGCGCGCTTCAACCGCCGCGGGAACCTGCAGCAGCACAAGAGGCGCATGCACGGCGTGGGGAAAGCGGCGGCGGAGGAAGCCCCGCCCATCCTGTTTGACGACGACATGATGCCAGCTCTGACGTACAAACAGGAAGAGACGGTGGTGGCCGTCGACGCCGGAGGCTGTGAGGTCGTGGCGAGCGATGAGACGGACGCCGTTCAGCAGCTCGTCACGACCTGACAGCAGAACCCTCTGGACTGACGGCAGAACCCTCTGGACTGACGGCAGAACCCTCTGGACTGACAGCAGAACCCTCTGGACTGACGGCAGAACCCTCTGGACTGACGGCAGAACCCTCTGGACTGACGGCAGAACCCTCTGGACTGAGCGCGCTCAGACCGCCTTCAGTTCACGTTGGGACCTTTAAGTTTGTGGATTACAGCCGGTCTGGAGTTCTGAGGACAGTGAACAGAACTGGACCATGGGACCGGACCGGACCATGGAACCGGACCAGACCGGACCGGACCATGGAACCGGAACGGACCGGAACGGACTATGGAACAGAACCGGACCATGGGACCGGACCATGGAACCGGACCGGACCATGGGGCCGGACCATGGGACCGGACCATGGAACCGGACCGGACCATGGGACCGGACCATGGGACCGGACCATGGGACCGGACCGGACCATGGAACCGGACCATGTTGAGATGTTCAGTCAGACAGAATGTGGGTAGAACCTCCTGACAGACCTCACAAGGTTCTGCGAGCGGGTCGTTCATTTTGAACCCGTGACATGAGTTTGGGCGGGTCAATTATTATTATTATTATTATTATTATTTCAGGTTTTTCTATCCGTCTGTGTCCTGACTTAGTCACTTAGAGTGGCAGCGGTAGAACAGCAGCTCTCCGTGTTCTGATGCAGCGGTAGAACAGCAGCTCTCCGTGTTCTGATGCAGCGGTGGAACAGCAGCTCTCCGTGTTCTGATGCAGCGGTAGAACAGCAGCTCTCCGTGTTCTGATGCAGCGGTAGAACAGCAGCTCTCCGTGTTCTGATGCAGCGGTAGAACAGCAGCTCTCCGTGTTCTGATGCAGCGGTAGAACAGCAGCTCTCCGTGTTCTGATGCAGCGGTGGAACAGCAGCTCTCCGTGTTCTGATGCAGCGGTGGAACAGCAGCTCTCCGTGTTCTGATGCAGCGGTAGAACAGCAGCTCTCCGTGTTCTGATGCAGCGGTGGAACAGCAGCTCTCCGTGTTCTGATGCAGCGGTGGAACAGCAGCTCTCCGTGTTCTGATGCAGCGGTGGAACAGCAGCTCTCCGTGTTCTGATGCAGCGGTGGAACAGCAGCTCTCCGTGTTCTGATGCAGCGGTGGAACAGCAGCTCTCCGTGTTCTGATGCAGCGGTGGAACAGCAGCTCTCCGTGTTCTGATGCAGCGGTGGAACAGCAGCTCTCCGTGTTCTGATGCAGCGGTGGAACAGCAGCTCTCCGTGTTCTGATGCAGCGGTGGAACAGCAGCTCTCCGTGTTCTGATGCAGCGGTAGAACAGCAGCTCTCCGTGTTCTGATGCAGCGGTGGAACAGCAGCTCTCCGTGTTCTGATGCAGCGGTAGAACAGCAGCTCTCCGTGTTCTGATGCAGCGGTAGAACAGCAGCTCTCCGTGTTCTGATGCAGCGGTAGAACAGCAGCTCTCCGTGTTCTGATGCAGCGGTGGAACAGCAGCTCTCCGTGTTCTGATGCAGCGGTAGAACAGCAGCTCTCCGTGTTCTGATGCAGCGGTAGAACAGCAGCTCTCCGTGTTCTGATGCAGCGGTGGAACAGCAGCTCTCCGTGTTCTGATGCAGCGGTAGAACAGCAGCTCTCCGTGTTCTGAGAGGTTAAATCAGTGGTTTTGTGAATGGAGTCTGGTGGAGATGTAACAGCTCAGTCCTCCGTCAGGCAGCTCGTAGTGACGGAGGACTGAACACCAGACTCCATTCATAAAACCACTGATTTAAGCTCTCAGAACGGCAGACTGCTCACAGCTACAGCTAGCGTTCACTTTACTGATAACTTTATTGATTAGCTTACTGTGCTAAGCTACGTCAGAGATGGACCGCCCCTTTAAGAGATCAACTCTGTTCTGACCCTTTAATCAGAAGTATTGATCTGAGATGATCGATTATCAATTTCTCCAAACTGGAAATAAAAACTAAAGAAACTTTAACGATCAGTTCTCTGGTTCTTCTACACCTCCTCCACTCCTTCTACACCTCCTCCTCTCCTTCTACACCTCCTCCACTCCTTCTACACCTCCTCCTCTCCTTCTAAACCTCTCCTTCTACACCTCCTCCTCTCCTTCTACACCTCCTCCTCTCCTTCTACACCATCTCCACTCCTTCTACACCTCCTCCTCTCCTTCTAAACCTCTCCTTCTACACCTCCTCCTCTCCTTCTACACCTCCTCCTCTCCTTCTACACCTCCTCTCCTTCTACACCTCCTCCTCTCCTTCTACACCTCTCCTTCTACACCTCCTCCTCTCCTTCTACACCTCCTCTCCTTCTACACCTCTCCTTCTACACCTCCTCCTCTCCTTCTACACCTCTCCTTCTACACCTCCTCCTCTCCTTCTACACCTCCTCTCCTTCTACACCTCCTCCTCTCCTTCTACATCTCCTCCTCTCCTACATCTCTTCTTCTACACCTCCTCCTCTTCTACAACTCCTCTCCTTCTACACCTCCTCTCCTTCTACACCTCCTCCTCCTCCTTCTACATCTCCTCTTCTTCTACAACTCCTCTTCTACACCTCCTCCTCTCCTTCTACATCTCTTCTTCTACACCTCCTCCTCTTCTTCTACAACTCTTCTACACTTCCTCTCCTTCTACATCTCCTCTCCTTCTACAACTCCTCTCCTTCTACACCTTCTCTCCTACTATTCTGACTTTTTTTTCATAAATTTATTGACATACTATTCTTTGACCTTTTATTATGAAATTTATCGACATACTATACTATGACTTTTATTGTGAAATTTATCGACATACTATACTATGACTTTTTTTGCGAAATTTATCGACATACTATACTATGACTTTTATTATGAAATTTATCGACATACTATACTATGACTTTTATTATGAAATTTATCGACATACTATTCTATGACTTTTTTTTCATACATTTTTCGACATACTATACTATGACTTTTTTCAAAAATTTTACGACATACTATGACTTTTTTTTCATACATTTTTTCGACATACTATTCTATGACTTTTTTCATACATTTTTTCGACATACTATACTATGACTTTTTTTTCATACATTTTTTCGACATACTATTCTGACTTTTTTTTCATAAATTTTACGACATACTGACTTTTCATATAATTCATCGAAATACTATACTATGACTTTTATTATGAAATTTATCGACACTATTCTATGATTTTTTTCATAAATTTATCGACATTCTATACTATGACTTTTATTATGAAATTTTTCGACATACTATTCTATGACTTTTTTTCATACATTTTTTCGACATACTATTCTGACTTTTTTTTCAAAAAAATTTCGACATACTATTCTATGATTTTTTTTTCATAAATTTTTCGACATATTATGCTGACTTTTTTTTCATAAATTTTTCGACATACTATACTATGACTTTTTTTATGAAATTTATCGACATACCATATTTTGACTTTTTGTATTAAACACACACGCACGCACGCACACACACACACACACACACACACTTCAACTACATATTTACCGACTGATGAATTATAATTTAACGGCTTTATTTCCTGGTGAAGAAGAAATCCATTTATTGACTTACGTACATATTCATATGTATACGTTCATATACTGTACATAAATATACACATACATATATATAGGCTACATACGGTACGTACATACAGATACACGATCATGTTACTACCGGGCCGCCACCGGTCTACGTCCACCGGGAGACTCACGCTACGCAGAGAAACACTAAGAAATAAGTGATAACGCAGAGTAAAGTAACGTTGCAGCGTGAAGGAGGACAGGCGAGTCTATCGGTGCCGCTACGGTAGCGGTGCAGTGCCGCTACGGTAGTTCTACGGTGCCGCTACGGTAGCAGTAGGGTGCCGCTGCTACGGTAGCGGTACGGTGCCGCTGCTACGGTAGCGGTACGGTGCCGCTGCTACGGTAGCGGTACGGTGCCGCTGCTACGGTAGCGGTACGGTGCCGCTTCTACGGTAGCGGTACGGTGCCGCTGCTACGGTAGCGGTACGGTGCCGCTGCTACGGTAGCGGTACGGTGCCACTGCTACGGTAGCGGTACGGTGCCGCTTCTACGGTAGCGGTACGGTGCTGCTGCTGCTACGGTAGCGGTACGGTGCTACTGCTACGGTAGCGGTACGGTGCTACTGCTACGGGGGCGGTACGGTGACGCTGCTACGGTAGCGGTACGGTGACGCTGCTACGGTAGCGGTACGGTGCCGCTGCTACGGTAGCGGTACGGTGCTGCTGCTACGGGGGCGGTACGGTGCCGCTGCTACGGTGGCGGTACGGTGCCGCTACGGTGGCAGTACGGTAATGCTGCGGTAGCGGTACGGTGTACGGTGCCGTTACGGTAGCGCTACGGTGCTGCTGCTATGGTAGCGGTGCGGTGCTATTGCTACGGTAGTGCTACGGTGCTGCTACGGTAGCAGTACCTGGAGCGGCAAAAGAAGGACGAAGAAAGACGCATTTATTAAACATCATATATGACAGAAGTCTTGTTGAATGTGTGACGTCACTAAAGAAGTCCTGATATGATAAAAAAAAAAAAAGCGTGTAATAATGTGTGTATTAAAGTGTGTACTAATGTGTGTACTCTAGTAAACGAGTATAATAAAAGCCTCGGTGATGACATCATCGTCCTCTCAAAGCTCCGCCCGTCTGTCATTGCACGATGAAGATGATTGGCTGAGTTGTGAAGTGAAGTCGTCTCTCTGATGGCGGTGCACTGATGTGATGTCCGTGATGTCCCCGTGATGTCACCGTGATGTCCCCGTGATGTCGCCGTGATCTCAGCGTGATGTCACGGCACGGCGTCAGACCTCCATGCGGTCCGGTCTGGGCGTCTTGGAGATCCACAGGTTTGATTGGGTGGTGGCGGTGACGGTCTTGGTACGGGGAGGACTGCAGGCAGAGACCACATCACCATCACGCTACTTTATTCAAGTACTGTACTACATTAGAGGTACTTGTATTTTACTTGAGTATTTCTACTTCTACTGCACTACATCATCATCATCATCATCATCATCAACATCATCATCATCATCATCATCATCATCATCATCATCATCATCAACATCATCATCATCATCAACATCATCATCATCATCATCATCATCATCATCATCATCATCATCATCATCATCATCAACATCATCATCATCATCAACATCATCATCATCATCAACATCATCATCATCATCAACATCATCATCATCATCAACATCATCATCATCATCATCATCATCAACATCATCATCATCAACATCATCATCATCATCATCATCATCATCATCATCATCATCATCATCAACATCATCATCATCATCAACATCATCATCATCATCATCATCATCATCATCATCATCCCCCTACCAACCTCAACGGTCCCTCAGATCCACCTCAGCTGGTTTACTCTCCACCCCCACGTCCAAACTCCGCAGCTTTGGGGACAGAGCATTCTCCAGGGCAGCTCCCAAGCTCTGGAACTCACTCCCCAATCTCATCAGAGACTCCGATTCCCTCACCACATTCCAGTCCCGCCTCAAAACACATCTTTTCTCATCTGCTTACCCGTAGCCTCCTCCTTCCCCCTACCCATCAGTCCGTGTGTCTGGATGTGATTGTGCCTGTGTATGTCGCTTTTTGTCGTTCGTCTCCTGTCTGTCTGTCTCACACCGTTTTCCCCCCGACTATGTTAAAGCGTCTTTGAGATCACTATAAAGCGCTATATAAATCTAATATATTATTATTATTATTATTATCATCAATATCATCATCATCAGACTGAATATAAAGAGACTGGAGGTTCAGATTAAGCAGAAGAAACACCTGAACTGATGCCAGGTATTGACTCTCTCACACACACACACACACTCTCACTCACTCACACACACACACACACACACACGCTCACTCAGCAGCAGGGCAGTGAGCCAGGAGGAGGAGCTGCTGTAAATCAGCTCTTGTTAACATCTGAGTGTTTGACCCGTCATAATCACTGAGTAAGCACTGCACACACACACACACACACACACACACACACACATACACACACACACACACACACACTGCATCATCAGCACTAAGCCCCGCCCCTTCCTGTGAACCACCATGGACCTTATTTCAGAACCAGCTTCTGAATCACAGCTTTGTGGGATGAGCAGCACAGCTGGTGATGGAGCGCCCAAGAAACATGTTCCAAAATGCTCTGCCAATGGTTCTAGGGTTCTCCTCTAGGGTTCCCCTCTAAGGTTCCCCTCTAGGGTTCTCCTCTAGGGTTCTCCTCTAGGGTTCCCCCCTAAGGTTCCCCTCTAATGTTCCCCTCTAGGGTTCCCCTCTAACGTTCAGCAGGCGGCGGTCGTCTGTCTTCATCATTCAGGAAGAGGAACAGGAGGAGCGAGGACGGAGGACAGACAAGCTGTCGTTATGATACGGACATGAAACAAAGCGCCGTCTGTCCGTCAGCTCGGTGCGTCTCTGAGGCTGAACTTTAAACTGGATTCTATCGGTCGTATAGCTTCAGGTCCATGTGACCTCTGTGACCTCTGTGACCCCTCGGCTGTAAAGCTCCATGGAGCAACGTGGCTTCAGTGTCTCGTTCAGGGACACTTGGACATGCAGACATCAGACGTGTGATTCAGACCAGATCAGATCTTTATTTCTCTCTCTCTCCGTTGACTATCTTGTTTCTGAAATAAGGTCCCGTGGAGGAAACCGGAAGAGGGACTTCTTCACCTCTCTGTTATCAGAGGGGAGCAGGAGAAGAAGGGGCTGCTGGGATTTGTAGTTTCTGTAGTTTCAGTCTTACCTTCTACTGAGCATCTGAAAACAGCATGTCCCAGAAGCCACCAGGATGAGCAGCAGCAGGGGGATTGTGGGTATGATCACGTACACCAGTAACATGCCTGGAGAGAGGCAGATGGAGAGAATGAGACGTGGTCAGAGGTCAGGGGTGAGGGGTCAGAGGTCAGGGGTCAGGGGTCAGAGGGGCTTGTACCTGAAGCTCCAGCCATGGCCACCTGAGGGGGAACCTCCTCACTGCCTGAAGGCTGTTTCACCACACCTCCACCTGAGGTCGCCTCTGAGGACACACACACATATATATATATGTGTGTGTGTCCTATATATATATATATATATATATATATATATATATATATATATATATACACAAATATAATGACATTAGTTCTAAATAAATACATTTTATATTAATTATAAATAAAATATATATAAATAAATACCTTTATATTAATAATAAATAAATACAGTATAAATAAATAAATACATTTTATATTAATAATAAATAAATACAATATAAATAAATAAATGTGTGAATAAGGACTTCCCTGCTCACCTGTGCCACGCCCTCCAGGTGTGTCACCCTGTTCCTTCACAAGATGGCTCTCTGAAAGACAGAAGAAAGGCAGAAAGAATGACTGCTGCGTCCCAAAGCTCTTAATGCATCCCCGTTTCCCTCACTGACGGTGTGTGAAGGAAAGGTACTGCAGGTCCTTCTGCTGATCAGAGCTTCAGCCAACTCAGATTATAACACAGATTATAACTCAGATTATAACTCAGATTATAACTCAGATTATAACACAGATTATAACTCAGATTATAACACAGATTATAACTCAGATTATAACTCAGATTATAACTCAGATTATAACACAGATTATAACACAGATTATAACTCAGATTATAACACAGATTATAACTCAGATTATAACACAGATTATAACTAGATGGTGAATCAGAAGACAACTAAACTATAAAACCTTTAATCTGTGATCTGTCTTCACTCCGGTATGAAACTCCAGTGATGTTGAGAGGTAAAGTTATCAGATCAGTCTGGTCAGCAGCAGCGTCCAATCAGTAACTGACATCCAATAAGGGAGCGTGTCGGTCGGTAAAAGACTTCCGTGAAGGATGCTCTCGTGTATCCTCGCTCCTCGCTCCTCGCTCCTCGCTCCTCGTTCCTCGGTGCAGAAATAAGAGCTTTGGGACGGTCTTCAAGATGGCGCACCAGAACAACTTCCTGTTCAAGCGAGGAGCGAGGAGCGAGGAGCAAAGGAGCGAGGAGCAAAGGAGCGAGGAGCGAGGAGCAATGGAGCGAGGAGCGAGGAGCTAGGAGCGAGGAGCGATGTGCGAGGAGCGATGTGCGAGGAGCGAGGAAACGACAAATAAGAGCTTTGGGATGCACCCACTGAAATACAAATACGGAAAGAAAGATGGCTGATGGTACCTGGTTGGTTTAACAGAGCCTGAAGCTGATTGGCTGATGGTACCTGGTTCGTATTTGCAGATGAAGTTATGCTTCATGTTGCAGCGGTCGTCGTTCCATTGGTAGAGATAAGCCCCGCCCAGACCAGGAAGTGCAGTCGGTTGATGGTACATCACGACGCAGGCCTCTCCTCCACAGGACGGCTCGTCAAAATACCAGTTCCTACATCATCATCGTTCAGGGAACAGTCAGTTCTTTACATGTCTAAATGAATAACAGTGTTAAGAGAATGATCTGCGTAGAGCTGGAGACGCCCCCCGTCTGTTCATGTCCTCACCTGAAGGACGCCAGACTGCCGTCGGTCCAGTGGTAGAGCTGAGGACAGGAAGTGAAGGTGTTGCTGAGTTCAGGATGAATCTGATCGACTCCGTCCACCCGAGTCAGACCGATCCAGAAATCACCGTCCGCTATACCTCCTCCTCCTCCTCCTCCTCCTCCTCCTCCTCCTCCTCCTCCTCCTCGTGCACCGCCCACCGCTCCTGAACGCAGCTCCTGGAGTCGAGGAGGAAGAACAGGAAGTTGAGAGGAGGAGGAAGAGGAGGAGGAGGAGATGAAGACGACCAGGTGTCGGACTCACCTGCAGCAGATTCTCGATGTCTGTCTGCTCGGCCGGGTTCTCGATGCTGAGCAATGACCCTCCGTCCATCTCGCAGGCCTGGCGAGCCTCCCTGAACGCAACGCGGCTCGACACGTCGTGGAAATATGCGATCTTATAGCAGGGATGCTCTGGACCGCCCAAACACACCGTCTGACCTGAGGGGGAGAGAGAGAGTCATAGTCCCGCCCACTGATGGTTGATTGGCTGAGCCATTGTTCTCCCGTGGCGAGGGCGGTGCCGCCTGTAGAGGTGGAAGCGCTACCCTTGGCGTGGCGCACCGCTTGAAATCACCACCGAGCGCTGCGCTCAAAGTTCAAATTATTTCAACTTTGACTGCGGTTGCCAGCTACGACTGTTGTTGTTGCCTAGAAACAGTGAAGTAGCTTCCTTGTGCACTTTTCAATGACATATTATACCTGCGCCCTACCTCCTAGGAGGCTTCACTCATCCTTGATCACTACCTAGGAGGCTTCACTCATCCTTGATCACTACCTAGGACGCTTCTTTCTTGG
>CAKALS010000028.1:371351-386351 GCA_916701275.1 Sebastes miniatus
CCCAATAATAATAAGTTAATGAATGAATCTATGTTTTGTGCGGTTGTTGTTTAATGTGATTTGTATCATGTCTTGTGGTTATGAGATTCAGAAGTCAGAACTACCAGATGATGTTTAGTCTCGTGCTTCTTTATGTCTCATGATGTTATTCAATGTGAATCATAAAGTAAATATAACTCAAACCATAGAGGTGTGTATTTCAGGACCTGCGTCATTAATCAGCTCGGTGTGACAGATGTTAGTGATGGTTGGACAGCGGAGGACGAGGACGAGGACGAGGACGTGAGCAGCGATGTGACTGAAGCACTTTATTATTCCTCTGATGGACAACAGAAATCAATGGAAGCCTGAGCTGCTTTCAATGACCCTCACTAGTCTGGATCGACCGGTTTCATGCGTGTGGACGGTCCCTGAACGCAGCACGGAAACATTAAACTCACTTTTACCTTTCCAGTCCGTCAGTCCGTCCTTCTCTCATCTGTCCTCTAATATCTCCGTCAGTCCGTCCTTCTCTCATCTGTCCTCTAATATCTCCGTCAGTCCGTCAGTCCGTCCTTCTCTCATCTGTCCTCTAATATCTCCGTCAGTCCGTCCTTCTCTCATCTGTCCTCTAATATCTCCGTCAGTCCGTCCTTCTCTCATCTGTCCTCTAATATCTCCGTCAGTCCGTCAGTCCGTCCTTCTCTCATCTGTCCTCTAATATCTCCGTCAGTCCGTCCTTCTCTCATCTGTCCTCTAATATCTCCGTCAGTCCGTCCTTCTCTCATCTGTCCTCTAATATCTCCGTCAGTCCGTCCTTCTCTCATCTGTCCTCTAATATCTCCGTCAATCCGTCCTTCTCTCATCTGTCCTCTAATATCTCCGTCAGTCCGTCAGTCCGTCCTTCTCTCATCTGTCCTCTAATATCTCAGATGAAAAGAGAGACAACAGGACATTAAATCAACATCTGCTGTCCATGAAAATATAAAAGTCTAAATCACAGACTGAATATAACAAGAGGACGTCGTCACCTGGATGTCCACCCACTGGTTAGTGGACCGATGTCCTGAAGCCTCGAGTTCAGCAGTTTGTCCATCTCCATCTTGGTTTTTGTCCGTCTCCATCTTGGTCTTTGGTCGTCTCCATCTTGGTCTTTGGTCGTCTCCATCTTGGTTTTTGGTCGTCTCCATCTTGGTCTTTGGTCGTCTCCATCTTGGTTTTTATTCGTCTCCATCTTGGTTTTTGGACGTCTCCATCTTGGTTTTTGTCCGTCTCCATCTTGGTCTTTGGTCGTCTCCATCTTGGTCTTTGGTCGTCTCTATCTTGGTTTTTAGTCGTCTCCATCTTGGTTTTTAGTCGTCTCCATCTTGGTCTTTGGTCGTCTCCATCTTGGTTTTTGGACGTCTCCATCTTGGTTTTTAGTCGTCTCCATCTTGGTCTTTGGTCGTCTCCATCTTGGTTTTTGGACGTCTCCATCTTGGTTTTTGTCCGTCTCCATCTTGGTTTTTGGACGTCTCCATCTTGGTTTTTGTCCGTCTCCATCTTGGTTTTTGTCCGTCTCCATCTTGGTCTTTGGTCGTCTCCATCTTGGTCTTTGGTCGTCTCTACCTTGGTTTTTAGTTGTCTCCATCTTGGTCTTTGGTCGTCTCCATCTTGGTTTTTGGACGTCTCCATCTTGGTTTTTGTCCGTCTCCATCTTGGTTTTTGGACGTCTCCATCTTGGTTTTTGGACGTCTCCATCTTGGTCTTTGGTCGTCTCCATCTTGGTTTTTGGACGTCTCCATCTTGGTTTTTGGTCGTCTCCATCTTGGTTTTTAGTCGTCTCCATCTTGGTCTTTGGTCGTCTCCATCTTGGTTTTTGGACGTCTCCATCTTGGTTTTTGTCCGTCTCCATCTTGGTTTTTGGACGTCTCCATCTTGGTTTTTGTCCGTCTCCATCTTGGTTTTTGTCCGTCTCCATCTTGGTCTTTGGTCGTCTCCATCTTGGTCTTTGGTCGTCTCTACCTTGGTTTTTAGTTGTCTCCATCTTGGTCTTTGGTCGTCTCCATCTTGGTTTTTGGACGTCTCCATCTTGGTTTTTGTCCGTCTCCATCTTGGTTTTTGGACGTCTCCATCTTGGTCTTTGGTCGTCTCCATCTTGGTTTTTGGACGTCTCCATCTTGGTTTTTGGTCGTCTCCATCTTGGTTTTTAGTCGTCTCCATCTTGGTCTTTGGTCGTCTCCATCTTGGTTTTTGGACGTCTCCATCTTGGTTTTTGGACGTCTCCATCTTGGTCTTTGGACGTCTCCATCTTGGTTTTTAGTCGTCTCCATCTTGGTCTTTGGTCGTCTCCATCTTGGTTTTTGGACGTCTCCATCTTGGTTTTTGTCCGTCTCCATCTTGGTTTTTGGACGTCTCCATCTTGGTTTTTGGACGTCTCCATCTTGGTCTTTGGTCGTCTCCATCTTGGTTTTTGGACGTCTCCATCTTGGTTTTTGGACGTCTCCATCTTGGTCTTTGGACGTCTCCATCTTGGTTTTTAGTCGTCTCCATCTTGGTCTTTGGTCGTCTCCATCTTGGTTTTTGGACGTCTCCATCTTGGTTTTTGTCCGTCTCCATCTTGGTTTTTGGACGTCTCCATCTTGGTCTTTGGTCGTCTCCATCTTGGTTTTTGGACGTCTCCATCTTGGTTTTTGGTCGTCTCCATCTTGGTATTTAGTCGTCTCCATCTTGGTCTTTGGTCGTCTCCATCTTGGTTTTTGGACGTCTCCATCTTGGTTTTTGGACGTCTCCATCTTGGTCTTTGGTCGTCTCCATCTTGGTTTTTGGACGTCTCCATCTTGGTTTTTGGTCGTCTCCATCTTGGTTTTTGGACGTCTCCATCTTGGTTTTTAGTCGTCTCCGTCTTGGTTTTTGTCCGTCTCCGTCTTGGTTTTTGGACGTCTCCATCTTGGTTTTTGGTCGTCTCCATCTTGGTTTTTGGACGTCTCCATCTTGGTTTTTAGTCGTCTCCATCTGGGTTTTTGGTCGTCTCCATCTTGGTTTTAGTCGTCTCCGTCTTGGTTTTTAGTCGTCTCCATCTTGGTTTTTGGTCGTCTCCATCTTGGTTTTTAGTCGTCTCCATCTTGGTTTTTGGTCGTCTCCATCTTGGTTTTTAGTCGTCACCATCTTGGTTTTTAGTCGTCACCATCTTGGTTTTTAGTCGTCTCCATCTTGGTTTTTTGTCGTCTCCATCTTGGTTTTAGTCGTCTCCGTCTTGGTTTTTGGTCGTCTCCATCTTGGTTATTGGTCGTCTCCATCTTGGTCTTTGGTCGTCTCCATCTTGGTTTTTGGACGTCTCCATCTTGGTTTTTAGTCGTCTCCATTTTGGTTTTAGTCGTCTCCGTCTTGGTTTTTAGTCGTCTCCATCTTGGTTTTTAGTCGTCTCCATCTTGGTTTTTAGTCGTCTCCATCTTGGTTTTTGGTCGTCTCCATCTTGGTTTTTGGACGTCTCCATCTTGGTTTTTAGTCGTCTCCATCTTGGTTTTAGTCGTCTCCGTCTTGGTTTTTAGTTGTCTCCATCTTGGTTTTAGTCGTCTCCGTCTTGGTTTTTAGTCGTCTCCATCTTGGTTTTTGGTCGTCTCCATCTTGGTTTTTAGTCGTCTCCGTCTTGGTTTTTAGTCGTCTCCATTTTGGTTTTAGTCGTCTCCGTCTTGGTTTTTAGTCGTCTCCATCTTGGTTTTTGGTCGTCTCCATCTTGGTTTTTGGTCGTCTCCATCTTGGTTTTTAGTCGTCTCCATCTTGGTTTTTGGTCGTCTCCATCTTGGTCTTTGGTCGTCTCCATCTTGGTCTTTGGACGTCTCCATCTTGGTTTTTAGTCGTCTCCATTTTGGTTTTAGTCGTCTCCGTCTTGGTTTTTAGTCGTCTCCATCTTGGTTTTTGGTCGTCTCCATCTTGGTTTTTGGTCGTCTCCATCTTGGTTTTAGTCGTCTCCGTCTTGGTTTTTAGTCGTCTCCATCTTGGTTTTTGGTCGTCTCCATCTTGGTTTTTGGACGTCTCCATCTTGGTTTTTAGTCGTCTCCATCTTGGTTTTAGTCGTCTCCGTCTTGGTTTTTAGTCGTCTCCATCTTGGTTTTTGGTCGTCTCCATCTTGGTTTTTAGTCGTCTCCATCTTGGTTTTTAGTCGTCACCATCTTGGTTTTTAGTCGTCACCATCTTGGTTTTTAGTCGTCTCCATCTTGGTTTTTTGTCGTCTCCATCTTGGTTTTAGTCGTCTCCGTCTTGGTTTTTGGTCGTCTCCATCTTGGTTATTGGTCGTCTCCATCTTGGTCTTTGGTCGTCTCCATCTTGGTTTTTGGACGTCTCCATCTTGGTTTTTAGTCGTCTCCGTCTTGGTTTTTAGTCGTCTCCATCTTGGTTTTTAGTCGTCTCCATCTTGGTTTTTAGTCGTCTCCATCTTGGTTTTTGGTCGTCTCCATCTTGGTTTTTAGTCGTCTCCATCTTGGTTTTTAGTCGTCTCCATCTTGGTTTTTGGTCGTCTCCATCTTGGTTTTTGGTCGTCTCCATCTTGGTTTTTAGTTGTCTCCATCTTGGTCTTTGGTCGTCTCCATCTTGGTTTTTGGACGTCTCCATCTTGGTTTTTGTCCGTCTCCATCTTGGTTTTTGGACGTCTCCATCTTGGTCTTTGGTCGTCTCCATCTTGGTTTTTGGTCGTCTCCATCTTGGTTTTTGGTCGTCTCCATCTTGGTTTTCGGTCGTCTCCATCTTGGTTTTCGGTCGTCTCCATCTTGGTTTTTGGTCGTCTCCATCTTGGTTTTCGGTCGTCTCCATCTTGGTCTTTGGTCGTCTCCATCTTGGTTTTTGGACGTCTCCATCTTGGTTTTTAGTCGTCTCCATTTTGGTTTTAGTCGTCTCCGTCTTGGTTTTTAGTCGTCTCCATCTTGGTTTTTAGTCGTCTCCATCTTGGTTTTTAGTCGTCTCCATCTTGGTTTTTAGTCGTCTCCATCTTGGTTTTTAGTCGTCTCCATCTTGGTTTTTGGTCGTCTCCATCTTGGTTTTTGGTCGTCTCCATCTTGGTTTTTAGTCGTCTCCATCTTGGTTTTTGGTCGTCTTCATCTTGGTTTTTGGTCGTCTCCGTCTTGGTTTTGTGCGACCAGAAGTGACCTCAGAAGGTGGAGCTCAGTACATTTAGCTGACCTTCTCAGAGAGGTCTAAAGAAGCAGAGGAGTCGCTTCCTGCTGGCTGCTACACAGGATGAAGGTTTAAGGCTCTTCAGCATCGGCTTCATCGTTTACTTGTAGTGTGACTGATAGGAAAGTGTTTTATCAGATCAGTTTACTGACACACTTAGACTCTGAAACCCAACCTGTGTGTGTGTGTGTGTGTGTGTGTGTGTGTGTGTGTGTGTGTGTGTGTGTGTATGTGTGTGTGTGTGTGTGTGTGTGTGTCCATAACATAATTATATAACAATCAGACGAAGATGCATCTCACTGAATGTGTTGAAGGTGTTAGAGGGATGATGGAGGTCAAGGTGTTGATACAACAACCTTTTACCAACCTGTGTGTGTGTGTGTTTGTGTTTGTGTTTGTGTGTGTGTGTGTGTGTGTGTGTGTGTGTGTGTATTGACCACAGTTTGAACCCAGAACTTTGAGTCTTCTTTAAAACGTCTGACAGGAAGTTCAGAGTTCATCTGACAGTCAAACAGACACGAGTCCTCTGGTTGTATAAACAAGAGTTTTACATAATGAGACAAACACACACACACACACACACACACACACACACACACACACACACACACACACACACACACAATGACCTGTTAGATCTCTCCCTCCATTCTCAGTATTGATCGCTGTATTGATCGGCTGCAGGCGGCTGATCGTCTCCGTCCAGAAACACACTCCACTTACCGCTGATTACCTCACACACACAGACACACACACACACGCGCGCACCCACACACGCACGCACGCACACGTACACACACACACAACAGAACAGTGGACCTCAGTGCAGAGAGGAAGAGGAGGAGGAAGCAGGAAGTGAAGGATGAAGGAGTTTAAACAGCTGCTGACTGCTGGTCTAGTCCCCTCCATAGTTTTCAGTGTAAACATCAGTCTGACAATAACTGTCTGTATTAAAGGTGTCATATTGTTTTAAAGTATCAGCTGATACTCTCCGTTAATGTGTCACCTCGAGGTCAAATCTTTAATAATCACAACCTCAGTGTTCGTCTTTATGCAGACGACTGTGATCTATTTACTGATTGACTCCAAAAACACAACTGGTCAAAAAACAATCAACAAAAACGATGTTTATTTAGTTAATTATGGTCCCATTTAGAGTCAAAGAGACCAAAAAGGAAAGGATGCTTTAGGGTGTTCTGTTCTGGTTGCAAAAAAACAAGATGGAGACGACCAAAAACCAAGATGGAGACGTCTAAAAACCAAGACGGAGACGACCAAAAACCAAGATGGAGACGAATAAAAACCAAGACGGAGACGACCAAAAACCAAGATGGAGACGACTAAAAACCAAGATGGAGACGACTAAAACCAAGATGGAGACGACTAAAAACCAAGATGGAGACGACCAAAAACCAAGATGGAGACGTCCAAAAACCAAGATGGAGACGACCAAAGACCAAGATGGAGACGACTAAAAACCAAGATGGAGACGTCCAAAGACCAAGATGGAGACGTCTAAAAACCAAGATGGAGACGACTAAAAACCAAGATGGAGACGACTAAAAACCAAGATGGAGACGTCCAAAAACCAAGATGGAGACGTCCAAAAACCAAGATGGAGACGACCAAAGACCAAGATGGAGACGACTAAAAACCAAGATGGAGACGTCCAAAGACCAAGATGGAGACGTCTAAAAACCAAGATGGAGACGTCTAAAAACCAAGATGGAGACGACTAAAAACCAAGATGGAGACGACTAAAAACCAAGACGGAGACGTCTAAAAACCAAGAGGGAGACGACTAAAAACCAAGAGGGAGACGACTAAAAACCAAGATGGAGACGACTAAAAACCAAGATGGAGACGAATAAAAACCAAGATGGAGACGACTAAAAACCAAGATGGAGACGAATAAAAACCAAGATGGAGACGTCCAAAGACCAAGATGGAGACGACCAAAAACCAAGACGGAGACGACCAAAAACCAAGATGGAGACGACTAAAAACCAAGACGGAGACGTCTAAAAACCAAGAGGGAGACGACTAAAAACCAAGAGGGAGACGACTAAAAACCAAGACGGAGACGAATAAAAACCAAGATGGAGACGACTAAAAACCAAGATGGTGACGACCAAAAACCAAGATGGAGACGACCAAAAACCAAGATGGAGACGGCTAAAGACCACACACACACACACTCACACACGGCAGTAATGTGTCGATCACACTGTTCCGTCAACGAGCTGCTAATCAATAAAGGTTCTAGAATCAATCCAACCGTCCAATCAGCCGCCAGCTGCTCAGACTGCATGATGTCACATTAACTGGGAACGCTCTGTAATATAAAATCTATCTGCATTAACACACACACGCACGCACACACACACACACACACACACACACACACACGCACACACAGTAACACACACACGCACAGTAACACACACACACGCACAGTAACACACACACACACACACAGTAACACACACACACACACAGTAACACACACACACACACACACACACACACACACACACACACACACACACACACACACACACACACACACACACACACACACACACACACACACACACACACACACACACACACACACACACACACACACACACACACACACACACAGTAACCCACACCTGGAACCTGCTCAAGGCCTGGGAATAACGGGAGCTCCTGGAATCTCCTTAAAGATCTTCTCTGACATTCTCAAGGAACCATAAAACCTGCTCCACAAGGAGTCTTCAAAACCACATCTGGAGTCCTCAGACCTTGAAGGACTTCTCTGACCTCCTCACCGATTCAAAGAGTCCTGGAACCTGCTCAAGGACCTGGAATCTTCTCAAGGACAGTTGGAGGGAGGAATCATCATCAGAATTGCAAGTTTACCTGAATGTACTCAAATATTAGATATAAAAACTGGATGTGTGTGTGTGTGTGTGTAGTCAGGGTTGTTCTGGGTCAATAAGGTTAATTAGTGTGTGAGTGTGTGTGTGTGTGAGTGTGTATGTGTGTGTGTGTGTGTGAGTGTAATAACAGTCTAATTAATGGCTTCCAGTGATTCAGCCCCTGAAATAATGAGCTTTCTCTTCTCGTCAATACTCTGCAGGCCGTCACACACACACACGCACGCACGCACACGCACACGCACACGCACACGCACAATGTATTGATTTCTGTGGTCGTTTGCTCCACAGGAAGTATTTACAGCGTTCACTCTGCTCTAACAAAACTCCTCCAAAGACCCTGGAACCACTTCAAGGACCCTGGAACTACTTTAAAGATATCTGGAACCACTTCAAGGACCCTGGAACCACTTTAAAGATATCTGGAACCACTTTAAGGATATCTGGAACCACTTCAAGGACCCTGGAACCACTTTAAAGATATCTGGAACCACTTTAAAGATATCTGGAATCACTTCAAGGACCCTGGAACCACTTTAAGGATATCTGGAACCACTTCAAGGACTCTGGAACCACTTTAAAGATATCTGGAACCACTTTAAAGATATCTGGAACCACTTTAAGGATATCTGGAACCACTTCAAGGACCCTGGAACCACTTTAAAGATATCTGGAACCACTTCAAGGACCCTGGAACCACTTTAAAGATATCTGGAACCACTTTAAGGATATCTGGAACCACTTCAAGGACCATGGAACCACTTTAAAGATATCTGGAACCACTTTAAAGATATCTGGAATCACTTCAAGGACCCTGGAACCACTTTAAGGATATCTGGAACCACTTCAAGGACCCTGGAACCACTTTAAAGATATCTGGAACCACTTCAAGGTTATCTGGAACCACTTCGAGGATATCTGGAACCACTTCAAGGACATCTGGAACCACTTTAAAGATATCTGGAACCACTTTAAAGATATCTGGAACCACTTCAAGGATATCTGGAACCACTTCAAGGATATCTGGAACCACTTTAAAGATATCTGGAACCACTTCAAGGACCCTGGAACCACTTTAAAGATATCTGGAACCACTTTAAAGATATCTGGAACTACTTTAAAGATATCTGGAACCACTTCAAGGACCCTGGACCACTTTAAAGATATCTGGAACCACTTTAAAGATATCTGGAACTACTTCAAGGATATCTGGAACCACTTCAAGGATATCTGGAACCACTTCAATGATCCTGGACCACTTTAAAGATATCTGGAACCACTTCAAGGACCCTGAACCACTTCAAGGACCCTGGAACCACTTTAAGGATATCTGGAACCACTTTAAAGATATCTGGAACCACTTTAAAGATATCTGGAACCACTGTAAGGATATCTGGAACCACTTCAAGGACCCTGGAACCACTTTAAAGATATCTGGAACCACTTTAAGGATATCTGGAACCACTTCAAGGACCCTGAAACCACTTTAAAGATATCTGGAACCACTTTAAAGATATCTGGAATCACTTCAAGGACCCTGGAACCACTTTAAGGATATCTGGAACCACTTCAAGGACCCTGGAACCACTTTAAAGATATCTGGAACCACTTTAAAGATATCTGGAACCACTTTAAGGATATCTGGAACCACTTCAAGGACCCTGGAACCACTTTAAAGATATCTGGAACCACTTCAAGGACCCTGGAACCACTTTAAAGATATCTGGAACCACTTTAAGGATATCTGGAACCACTTCAAGGACCCTGGAACCACTTTAAAGATATCTGGAACCACTTTAAAGATATCTGGAATCACTTCAAGGACCCTGGAACCACTTTAAGGATATCTGGAACCACTTTAAAGATATCTGGAACTACTTTAAAGATATCTGGAACCACTTCAAGGACCCTGGACCACTTTAAAGATATCTGGAACCACTTTAAAGATATCTGGAACTACTTCAAGGATATCTGGAACCACTTCAAGGATATCTGGAACCACTTCAATGATCCTGGACCACTTTAAAGATATCTGGAACCACTTCAAGGACCCTGAACCACTTCAAGGACCCTGGAACCACTTTAAGGATATCTGGAACCACTTTAAAGATATCTGGAACCACTTTAAGGATATCTGGAACCACTTTAAGGACCCTGAACCACTTTAAGGATATCTGGAACCACTTCAAAGTAAACACTTCAGCATTGGTTACAGACCCCGAGGTTGCTAACAGCGTACGGATAAAAGTTCCCAGGGGGAACTTGTGTTTGTGAACTTTGGTTCCGCATCACACATAAAACTCTTATTTCGCGTTAGCGGTAAAAAATAAACGAACTATGACGGAACAATAATTCATTTCAGATCCAGTCGTTCTCACAGAGGTTGTGTGACGGACGTCGGCGACCGATGACGACAGAGACGTACCTGTAAACCAGCAGCTTCACCTGAACCAGCAAGTTAAACAACACTCGTCTTTACACGTCAGTCTGTGTTGATTTATTGATGATGAAATGACACAACTGTAAAAACATCTGTAATACTGTCACCACATGTGTCCTGCAGAGACGATCACCTGACGTCACCCAGGTGTGTTCCAGGTAACCAGGTGTGTTCCAGGTCAACAGGTGTGTTCCAGGTCAACAGGTGTGTTACAGGTCAACAGGTGTGTTCCAGGTCAACAGGTGTGTTACAGGTCAACAGGTGTGTTACAGGTCAACAGGTGTGTTAAAGGTCAACAGGTGTGTTACAGGTCAACAGGTGTGTTAAAGGTCAACAGGTGTGTTACAGGTCAACAGGTGTGTTACAGGTCAACAGGTGACTGCTGACTGGCTCATAGAAAAAGGCTCCATGTTTCACTGATGAATCAATGATTTGATTAAAAAGCAGAAACACGGAGAGAGAATCAGGTTTTATAATGATTTCAATAAATACCAGAACATTCCTGGTTTATGAACAGAATCTGATCCTCATCAGTCCATCAGTCCATCAGTCCATCAGTCCATCAGTTCATCAGTCCATCAGTCCATCAGTCCATCAGTTCATCAGTCCATCAGTCCATCAGTCCATCAGTCCATCAGTTCATCAGTTCATCAGTTCAGTCCTCGTCCGTCCCTCTGAGAGAAAGACAACTCCTCCTGCAGGCTCCTGGAATCCATCACTCCAACACTAAACCTATTCCAGGACCTTCCAGGACCTTCCAGGACCGTTTAAAAGAAAATCAATGAAATAAAATGTGCTGGTTCATAAAAGTCGTCCTGAGAAAAAACACCAACCATCAAAAAGACGAACATTTAAAACCTGATTGTCTTTAAAACCAAACTGTCCCTCCGTCCCTCCGTCTGTCCGTCTCATGGAGGACGAGTGATGGCGTCCTCCTCAGCCCTCCAGCTGCCACTGCTGCGCCTGCGAGGCGTCGCATATCGCCATGGAGACGTAACCTTTAGGCCCGACGGGCTGAGCAACGGAGAGACACTGACCCACCGAGACCTGGTAGAGACGGTTGGACTTCTACAGAGAGACAGAGAGACAGACAGAGAGACAGACAGAGAGACAGAGAGACAGAGAGACAGAGAGACAGACAGAGAGACAGAGAGACAGACAGAGAGACAGAGAGACAGACAGAGAGACAGAGAGACAGACAGAGAAACAGACAGAGAGACAGACAGAGAGACAGAGAGACAGACAGAGAGACAGACAGACAGACAGAGAAACAGAGAGACAGACAGAGAGACAGAGAGAGAGACAGAGAGACAGACAGAGAAACAGACAGAGAAACAGACAGAGAGACAGACAGAGAGACAGACAGAGAGACAGAGAGACAGAGAGACAGACAGAGAGACAGAGAGACAGACAGAGAGACAGACAGAGAGACAGAGAGACAGACAGAGAGACAGAGAGACAGACAGAGAGACAGACAGAGAGACAGAGAGACAGACAGAGAGACAGACAGAGAAACAGACAGAGAGACAGACAGAGAGACAGACAGAGAGACAGAGAGACAGACAGAGAGACAGACAGAGAGACAGACAGAGAGACAGAGAGACAGACAGAGAGACAGAGAGACAGACAGAGAGACAGAGAGACAGACAGAGAGACAGACAGAGAGACAGAGAGACAGACAGAGAGACAGAGAGACAGAGAGACAGACAGAGAGACAGACAGAGAGACAGAGAGACAGACAGAGAGACAGACAGAGAGACAGAGAGACAGACAGAGAGACAGACAGAGAGACAGAGAGACAGACAGAGAGACAGAGAGACAGACAGAGAGACAGACAGAGAGACAGACAGAGAGACAGACAGAGAGACAGAGAGACAGACAGAGAGACAGAGAGACAGACAGAGAGACAGAGAGACAGACAGAGAGACAGACAGAGAGACAGAGAGACAGACAGAGAGACAGACAGAGAGACAGAGAGACAGACAGAGAGACAGAGAGACAGACAGAGAGACAGACAGAGAGACAGACAGAGAGACAGAGAGACAGAGAGTTATAATCTCTGTTGGTAACCATGGTGACGTGTTTAGTGGAGGCAGAATAACTCTCTGAACACGCTGGCCAGCCAGTATGGTTGTCTTCTGTAACAGTAAGTGAAGATGCTGGTTCCTCTCAACGTGCCGTCACTCTCCAGGATCTCCAGTTAACATGAACCAACGGGACCAGATTAGCTAGCTAGCAGGATTGTCTGTCTCCAGGGTTGCTAATAGTTTAGCCTTCTGCTAACAGCAGCTAGCGGCTCACGTTAGCTGCTGTTAGCAGAAGGCTAAACTATTAGCAACATTTACTCCGTCTCTGAAACGCTTCTCTGATATTGTAGCTCGCTAGAGCCGCTAGCGTTAGCCTCCAGCTAATGTTAGCCTCCAGCTAATGTTAGCCTCCAGCTAATGTTAGCCTCCAGCTAATGTTAGCCCACTGCTAGCGTTAGCCTCCAGTCTACCGTGACGGTATATAACATGGCGTTGGCGTCTCACCCCCAGGCTCCACTGCTGCGACCCCCCCGAGCCGTGACACTTCATCAGTCTGGGGGGGTCGAAGGTCCTGACCTCGGACACGTCCAGACACAGCAGACCCGCCAGGACCAGCTGACCCTCCTCGTCGTAGGCCCAGTCCTGTTCGGGGTCTCGGGGGTCACACGGTCGCAGGACGACGACCCCCCCCTTCTGACTGGCCCGGCCCTGGGCCGCCAGGCAACGCCCCGTTGCTAGGTTACGAAGCTGAAAGATGGCGGACAGAGAGGAGCCGTTTGTGTTATTTATGATCAACAAACAAACGTAAAGTTACAGAAACACATTATTACAACATGGAGACGGCACGACCATCACAGCATAACCTGTAGCGTGTCGCGTGTAACGTGTAGCGTGTAACGTGAAGTGTGCAACATGTAACGTGTAATGGGTAACACATAGCGTGTAGCGTGTAACATGTAGCGTGTAACATGTAACGTGTAACATGTAGTGTGTAGCGTGAAGTGTGCAACATGTAGCGTGTAATGGGTAACACATAGCGTGTAACGTGTAGCGTGTAACATGTAGCGTGTAAAGTGTAACATGTAGCGTTTAGCGTGTAACATGTAGCGTGTAACATGTAACGTGTAACATGTAGCGTGTCACATGTAGCGTGTAGCGTGTAACATGAAGCGTGTAACATGTAGCGTGTAACGTAACGTGTAACATGTAACGTGTAGCGTGTAACATGTATCGTGTAACATGTAGCGTGTAACATGTAGCGTGTAACATGTAACGTGTAGCGTGTAACATGTATCGTGTAACATGTAGTGTGTAACATGTAACGTGTAACATGTAGCGTGTCACATGTAGCGTGTAACATGAAGCGTGTAACATGTAACATGTAGCGTGTAACATGTAACGTGTAACATGTAACGTGTAGCGTGTAACATGTATCGTGTAACGTGTAGCGTGTAACATGTAACGTGTAACATGTAACGTGTAGCGTGTAAAATGTAGCATGTAACGTGTAGCGTGTAACGTGTAGCGTGTGACATGTATCGTGTAACATGTAACGTGTAGCGTGTAACATGTATCGTGTAACATGTAGCGTGTAACATGTATCGTGTAACATGTAGCGTGTAACATGTAACGTGTAACATGTAACGTGTAGTGTGTAACATGTAACGTGTAACATGTAGCGTATAACATGTAGCGTGTAACATGTAGCGTGTAACGTTTAACATGTAACGTGTAACATAGCGTGTAACATGTAACATGTAACATAGCGTGTAACATGTAGCATGTACGTACCCGTCCTCTCTGCATATAGCGTGTAGCGTGTAACATGAAGTGTGTAACAGGAAGCATGTAACATAGCGTGTAACGTGTAGCAGGAACGTGTAACATGAAGTGTGTAACATGAAGCATGTAACATGACGTGTGACGTGTAGCGTGTAACGTGTAACATGTAGCGTGTAACATGAAGTGTGTAACGTGTAGTGTGTAGCATGTACGTACCTGTCCTCTCTGCAGGACGATGACAGTATAACATGTAGCGTGTAGCGTATAGCGTGTAACATGAAGTGTGTAGCGTGTAGCGTGTAGCGTGTAGCGTGTACGTACCCGTCCTCGCTGCAGGACTTTGGGTCGTCTCAGCCCCTTGTTGACGAACAGCGGCTGATGCTGCTGCTTGTTGCCGTTGGCGACGGTCTGCATCTCGGGGTAGACCGTGTCCAGGTACCAGCGGAACTCGTGACACTGCAGCTGCTTCCTCAACGCCACGCGCTCGCTGATGTCGCCGTAGCTGCGGTCACGTAGCTCCGGACGCAGGGACAGATACTGCTCCTGATTGGACCACAGACACACAGGAAGTGAGGTCAGAGGACGTTTCAGGATCACGGCTCTGTGTGTGTGTGTGTGTGTGTGTGTGTGTGTTTACCTTGTACTCGTCCATCCATACGTGCGCTAGCCGCAGAGAATTGTGGGCCATGGTGTCCTGCCC
>CAKALS010000028.1:396351-398851 GCA_916701275.1 Sebastes miniatus
AAAAAGACACCAGAGTTTCGTCTCTGTGCTTCTGAGCTCTCTGACTCAGCTGGCCGTCCGAGCGGTGGCGTTCCCTGTCGTTGAACGCACCTGATTGGTCCCTGGTTGTCAAACAGGAAACAACATGGCGGCCTGCTCGTGAACTTCCTGTTCTTCCGTCTAAACGATCCGAGATCTACTCCTGGAAACAGACGACGATGTCACGGCTGGATCTGGTGTCATGTTAGAACTAGAGCGTCTAGTTTCACCGCTCGGTCAAAGTTCAGTGAACCGGACACGTCGCGCTGGACGGCTCATTAACATAACAGACTGTTCCCGCCTTTTCATCGTGAAGAGCAACAGCCAATGAGGAGGCTCCAACACTATGTAATATTATATAATAATAAATATAATCATTAAAACAGTGATGGATTGATCTCTCCGGTATTTAAACATTCCCAGTAGCACCTGAACACACCGCAACCACTCACCCATCTCCGGCGACAGCTCCGCTCCCTGATTGGCCGGCAGAGGCCGACGCCCCGCCCTGCGCTCCGTCTGGCCCCGGCTGATTGGCTGGCTGCGGTGCCGCAGGGGGGTCCTTGAGAGGCCCGGCTCCGCCCCCAGAGAGAAGTAGAGGAAGAGGAGGACGGACCAGGTCGCCGAGGTGACGAGGCAGCCGTAACAGAAGTACCTCAGAGTCACACTGGCCATGGTGGCCGAGAGAGCATCGCCTCACATCACACTGCTGCAGAGAGAGAGAGAGAGAGTCACCGCTTTTATTGTGGTAGTCTGAGTAACGTGACGTCATATCCGTTCCGTATCCGTCAACCAAAACAAACCTCAGAGAGTCTAAAACGTTGGAGGGTCGTCGTGGATACGACCTGCACCCTCACATGTTAAATCCAGCGTGGTAAACACTACACATCCAGTAAAGGATGGAAACACTTTGGGTTTCACACATTGAGGAGAAACGTTATCGTCTCCCACCAAAACTCCGGCGTCTCCCCCGTTCCCTCCGGCCGCGGTCGGGAGGCTGAGGCGGGAAAAGCCAACACTAGGATCAGCATTGATTCATGGAGAGACCTTGGTCTGGTCAGCTAACATTACTGCCAAGCAGCTGAAATATAGAGTGATATTGTGCTTTTAGCTGACGTGTGTCTCCTCACTGTGTTGAGTGATGCTCCTTCATGTCTATGTAGAGCGAGCACAAGCGCCAGCAACAGGACGCTGACTTTAGTTGACTTAACGGACACAGGTGAAGCTGCTAACAACACATTTATCATTGTTACTAACAGGCCCTTTAACAAAGGGAACTGTAGATACTAAATACATCTATGGAAATCAGATTGATGGATTATATTCAGCAGAAGTATAAAACATTATAAACTAATCTCTGAAAGAAATGTCTTTAATCTTTGATTTCTGGGTTGCTGGATAATCAATAACTCTTGACAATGACCAGGTAATCAGGTGATGACATCAGGTGTCATGTGATGTCATCAGGTGTCATGTGATGACATCAGATGTCAGATGATGACATCAGGTGTTCTGTTAATAATTGTGTGTCTGAAGTGAACAGGTTAACCCTTCATCCACCAGCAGCTGGTCTTCACAGTGGATAAAGTGTCTGATTGAGCTCCTCTCTCAGCAGCAGTCATCTGGATGAACTCATGTTGATGTGTCTCAGCTGTTCAATCTCAACATCCTGCTGTATGAAGCAGCACCAGCAGACTGAACCCTCACAGAGGGATCTTTAATATTATACATGTCAGTGGATTAGTGAGCCGTATTAAAGAGCAGATCTTAGAGAGTTAAATAAAGCTTAAATGATGTTAATAGAGTTATCTGCTCGCTGACGGTTCACAGTTTAAACTCTAAATGTCTGTTTTCTAAACGGAGTCTGGCAGCAGGTTCTCTCCTAGAGATCAGAGTTTAGAGGATATTAAACTAACTTCAACCTTCAGATGGAGGTTCGACTTTACTGCTGCAGCTGGACTGAAACATTAACTAGTATATATAATATATAACTCATATGATGAGCAGACTGTTGCTCCTCGGGATGAAGGAGAAAGCGTGTCCGGTAATGGAACCCGCCAGATTAGCGAAGGCTAGCTGGACTCAGAGGAGGAATGAGCTAACAGCTAACAGATTAATTCCATGTTAAACAGACTCCTGACATCCGGATGAACTCTACTCACCGTTCAGCAGCTGGTAGCTGTTTGCTCAGCGGCTCTCCGGCAGCTGGAGGAGTCAGACTACAGACAGAGACCACAGAGACCAGAGACCGTTAGTAGGAACCTTCGTGTGTCTGCAGCTTGTTTCCCCTCAGGAACACCACAGCAACACACACAACGTGACTTCCGCTCACTACTTTCACAATAAAAGAGTCCAGGAAGAGCGCCTGTCGTTTTTTATTTTTTATTGAACAAATTCAGATTTCCAACCAACAAATCCAGAATAGCTGAAAAAACGTGAAAAAATATCCGAAAAAATGTAAAAAAAATTAGAAACATTTTCA
>CAKALS010000028.1:406351-411351 GCA_916701275.1 Sebastes miniatus
TGATGCTAACAGGCTAACATTATCAGTGTGATGCTAACAGGCTAACATTATCAGTGTGATGCTAACAGGCTAACGTTAGCAGTGTGATGCTAACAGGCTAACGTTATCAGTGTGATGCTAACAGGCTAACATTATCAGTGTGATGCTAACAGGCTAACATTATCAGTGTGATGCTAACAGGCTAACGTTATCAGTGTGATGCTAACAGGCTAACTCTATCAGTGTGATGCTAACAGGCTAACGTTATCAGTGTGATGCTAACAGGCTAACATTATCAGTGTGATGCTAACAGGCTAACATTATCAGTGTGATGCTAACAGGCTAACGTTATCAGTGTGATGCTAACAGGCTAACTCTATCAGTGTGATGCTAACAGGCTAACGTTATCAGTGTGATGCTAACAGGCTAACATTATCAGTGTGATGCTAACAGGCTAACGTTATCAGTGTGATGCTAACAGGCTAACATTATCAGTGTGATGCTAACAGGCTAACGTCATCAGTGTGATGCTAACAGGCTAACGTTAGCAGTGTGATGCTAACAGGCTAACGTCATCAGTGTGATGCTAACAGGCTAACGTTAGCAGTGTGATGCTAACAGGCTAACGTTAGCAGTGTGATGCTAACAGGCTAACATCATCAGTGTGATGCTAACAGGCTAACGTTATCAGTGTGATGCTAACAGGCTAACATTATCAGTGTGATGCTAACAGGCTAACGTTATCAGTGTGATGCTAACAGGCTAACATTATCAGTGTGATGCTAACAGGCTAACGTTAGCAGTGTGATGCTAACAGGCTAACGTTAGCAGTGTGATGCTAACAGGCTAACTCTATCAGTGTGATGCTAACAGGCTAACGTTAGCAGTGTGATGCTAACAGGCTAACATTATCAGTGTGATGCTAACAGGCTAACGTTAGCAGTGTGATGCTAACAGGCTAACTCTATCAGTGTGATGCTAACAGGCTAACGTTAGCAGTGTGATGCTAACAGGCTAACGTTAGCAGTGTGATGCTAACAGGCTAACATCATCAGTGTGATGCTAACAGGCTAACTCTATCAGTGTGATGCTAACAGGCTAACGTTAGCAGTGTGATGCTAACAGGCTAACGTCATCAGTGTGATGCTAACAGGCTAACGTTAGCAGTGTGATGCTAACAGGCTAACGTTAGCAGTGTGATGCTAACAGGCTAACATCATCAGTGTGATGCTAACAGGCTAACTCTATCAGTGTGATGCTAACAGGCTAACGTTAGCAGTGTGATGCTAACAGGCTAACGTTAGCAGTGTGATGCTAACAGGCTAACGTTAGCAGTGTGATAACAGGCTAACCTGCTCAGTGTGACACTAAAGCTCCAGCGTCTCCAGCGGCAACTCTTCATCCTCTTCCCGTGGCGAGACAACAGCGAGTCCTCTCCCCCAGGGACCGCCCGGGGGCGGGGCTTCAGCTTCACCTTCACCTGTAAACCAATCACTAATCAATCAACCAGCTGATCAGCTGATCACCTTCTATAATTCTATCAGCAGTCAGTAACAACACCCACCTTGAGGCTGTCCATGCGGGGCCTGGTCTCCATGGTGATGACGGAGGCGGTGGGGAAGGAGAGAGGTGGCGAGGAGGAGGAGGAGGAGGAGGTGGGAGGAGGAGGTGAGGAGGGAGAGCGGAGGAGGGAGTGGACGGTGATGGAGGACATGTTGCTGGCGTACTGGTGCTGTGCTCTGCTGGGAGGGGACGGCGAGACGGGGACAGCGGCCTCTCTCACCTTGTTTCCAGCTGTTCTGCTCTGCAGGCCAGATGTGTAGAGTGCAGAGCAGTTTGGACTGCAGAACACCAGGCTGGACCTGGACTGACCCTCCTGTAACACACACAGTGACTTCCTGTCAGCCATCTTTGTTGCTTCACTCTCAGTGTTGAACAGTCGTCTACTGCGTCCCACCTGTTTCAGCTCCTTCACGATGCGGACTCCGTTTCCCAGCAGCACCTTGCAGTAGCTGCAGCTCGGAGGCCTGTGACCAGTGTTCCCAGCAGCAGGTGGAGGTCTCTGTGGTCTACTTCCTGTTGGACCCTGAGAACACGTCAAACAGTCAGTCACAGCTCCCGTTACGGGACATGACGTTCACAACAAAGACTCTTATTGTGAAGGAGTAGAGGAAAGATTTCAAATTAAGACAAAGTGAAACACAGCAGACATTTGTGTGCACAAGTACTGCAGTGCTTTGTCCCACCTGTGTGAGCGGTACTCGGACTCCAGCCAGCAGGGCCAGGGCGCTGCGCTCGGGGCCGGCGGGTCGGCTCAGCTGGTAGTCGACGGGGACGGGGACCCGCAGCAGCTCCGCCACCGCCGCCATCACACCGGCTACGTTCTGGAAAACAGTCACAGTGATGTCATCAGGAGGGAGGGGCTAAACAATGACTCGGCCAATCAGAGAGTGAGAGAGAGACGTTTACCTGAGCTGCTACAGGGTTCAGGGTTATCGCTATGGTAACCAGGTCGGTGTTAGAGCAGGAGGGAGGAGCCTGATGGGTCGGCTCTGACTTCACTTCCTGTTTCACTGCAGAGCCTTTGCCCCAGGAGCAGGGCATCATGGGTATTGTAGGCGAGGGACAGGGCGAGGGCGGCTCCAGTTTGATGAAGGAGAGGTCGGGGTACCTGCTGACCTCCTCGTCCGCCACGCTCTCCGGAGACGACGACGGGACGAAGCCGTCCGGGCTGTCGCGCCCCGACGAGTCCTGAACCCTGAGGAGGAAAACACATGAAGAAGAAGAGCCAGAAGAGTCAGAAGAAGAAGAGTCAGAAGAGGAAGAGTCAGAAGAAGAGTCAGAAGAAGCGTCAGAAGAAGAGGAGTCAGAAGAATCAGAAGAGGAAGAGTCAGAAGAAGAGGAGTCAGAAGAGTCAGAAGAGGAAGAGTCAGAAGAAGAGTCAGAAGAGGAAGAGTCAGAAGAAGAGTCAGAAGAAGCGTCAGAAGAATCAGAAGAAGAGGAGTCAGAAGAAGAGTCAGAAGAGTCAGAAGAAGAGTCAGAAGAAGAGGAGTCAGAAGAATCAGAAGAAGAGGAGTCAGAAGAGTCAGAAGAAGAGTCAGAAGAGTCAGAAGAAGAAGAGTCAGAAGAGGAAGAGTCAGAAGAAGAGTCAGAAGAAGCGTCAGAAGAAGAGGAGTCAGAAGAATCAGAAGAGGAAGAGTCAGAAGAAGAGGAGTCAGAAGAGTCAGAAGAGGAAGAGTCAGAAGAAGAGGAGTCAGAAGAGTCAGAAGAGGAAGAGTCAGAAGAGTCAGAAGAGGAAGAGTCAGAAGAAGAGGAGTCAGAAGAGTCAGAAGAGGAAGAGTCAGAAGAGGAAGAGTCAGAAGAGGAAGAGTCAGAAGAAGAGTCAGAAGAAGCGTCAGAAGAAGCGTCAGAAGAATCAGAAGAAGAGGAGTCAGAAGAGTCAGAAGAAGAGGAGTCAGAAGAATCAGAAGAGGAAGAGTCAGAAGAAGAGTCAGAAGAATCAGAAGAGGAAGAGTCAGAAGAAGAGGAGTCAGAAGAGTCAGAAGAAGAGTCAGAAGTCAGAAGAAGAGTCAGAAGAAGAAGAGTCAGAAGAGGAAGAGTCAGAAGAAGAGTCAGAAGAAGCGTCAGAAGAAGAGGAGTCAGAAGAGTCAGAAGAAGAGTCAGAAGAAGAGGAGTCAGAAGAAGCGTCAGAAGAAGAGGAGTCAGAAGAATCAGAAGAGGAAGAGTCAGAAGAAGAGGAGTCAGAAGAGTCAGAAGAAGAGTCAGAAGAGTCAGAAGAAGAGTCAGAAGAAGAAGAGTCAGAAGAGGAAGAGTCAGAAGAAGAGTCAGAAGAAGCGTCAGAAGAAGAGGAGTCAGAAGAGTCAGAAGAAGAGTCAGAAGAAGAGTCAGAAGAAGAAGAGTCAGAAGAGGAAGAGTCAGAAGAAGAGTCAGAAGAAGAGGAGTCAGAAGAGGAAGAGTCAGAAGAAGCGTCAGAAGAAGAGGAGTCAGAAGAGGAAGAGTCAGAAGAAGCGTCAGAAGAAGAGGAGTCAGAAGAGGAAGAGTCAGAAGAAGCGTCAGAAGAAGAGGAGTCAGAAGAGTCAGAAGAAGAGTCAGAAGAGTCAGAAGAAGAGTCAGAAGAGGAAGAGTCAGAAGAAGAGGAGTCAGAAGAGGAAGAGTCAGAAGAAGCGTCAGAAGAAGAGGAGTCAGAAGAGGAAGAGTCAGAAGAAGCGTCAGAAGAAGAGGAGTCAGAAGAGTCAGAAGAAGAGTCAGAAGAGTCAGAAGAAGAGTCAGAAGAGGAAGAGTCAGAAGAAGAGTCAGAAGAAGAGGAGTCAGAAGAATCAGAAGAGGAAGAGTCAGAAGAAGAGGAGTCAGAAGAGTCAGAAGAAGAGTCAGAAGAGTCAAAAGAAAAGTCAGAAGAAGAAGAGTCAGAAGAAGAGTCAGAAGAAGAAGAGTCAGAAGAGTCAAAAGAAAAGTCAGAAGAAGAAGAGTCAGAAGAAGAGGAGTCAGAAGAGTCAGAAGAGTCAGAAGAAGAAGAGTCAGAAGAGTCAAAAGAAAAGTCAGAAGAAGAAGAGTCAGAAGAAGAGGAGTCAGAAGAGTCAGAAGAAGAGTCAAAAGAAGAAGAGTCAGAAGAGTCAAAAGAAAAGACAGAAGAAGAAGAGTCAGAAGAGTCAAAAGAAAAGTCAGAAGAAGAAGAGTCAGAAGAAGAGGAGTCAGAAGAGTCAGAAGAAGAGTCAGAAGAAGAAGAGTCAGAAGAGTCAAAAGAAAAGTCAGAAGAAGAAGAGTCAGAAGAGTATTCTTCTCAACTTTTAACGGTCTAAAACCAGAAAGAGGAGACGGCATTTACCGGAGCTCTTCCTGATTGTTGTGGGGCGGCGTCGGCAGAGAGGCGGGAACGTCTACTGTTCTGGAGGCGTGGTTTAGAGCCAGGAGCCCCTCCCCCTTCTGCTTCACACCTTTCACTGAAAAAACAAACACAATTTAACTCCTCCTCCTCTCTCCCTCCTCCTCCTCTCTCTCTAGGTCCTCCTCCTCCCCTCTCCTCT
>CAKALS010000028.1:416351-428851 GCA_916701275.1 Sebastes miniatus
GCATCGACACCAGGGTCTGGGGGAGGGGGGGCTGGAGGATTTGGGTCTGGGGGAGGGGGGGCTGGAGGATTTGGGTCTGGGGGAGGGGGGGCTGTTGGATTTGGGGCTGGGGGAGGGATGGCGCTCCTGCAGATCTCTGCTGTTTGGTCCTGTAGTCCTCGATCAGCTCGGTGTGATCCTTCTGCTGCTTCCGGATCTGAACACAGACATCACATCATCACACCGACACCCAGTCTGACACCCACTCTATGTCTTTATCTATATCTATATATCTATATATCTATAGATGTGCAGGTGTACCTGCTCCAGCTGTTTCTGCACCGCCCCCTGCTGCTCGGTGACGTTGAGGAGTTGGGCGGCGTCCTCCTCGGTGAGGGCTCGGCCCGCCTTCTTGGCCGTCCTCTGTTTGGCCGACAGGGACTTCTTGGTCTTGCGGTGAGCGGCGATCTGGTCCTCCAGGAGGCGCTGCTGCATCTGCAGGAGCTGCTGCGTCTCCCCCAACCACTCCTCGTACTGACGCCGCTGGGCCTCGTCTGCACCACACAAAACATTGAAACATGATTCATCTCACATGTTTTATATCAGTTCTAAATGAACCTTAAAGGGAGATTAGTCACGTATTTAATACTCTTATCAACATACAGAATTAATCTGGTTCACTACTGACGTATGAACCCAAAATAAACAGATTTAATATCAATAAACTGATCAAAATGATGCTGAAATAACGACATAGTGATGCTGATCAGTAAAAAGTCAGAATTCATGCTTTGTCAGGTCTGTTACCATGACGACGAGCAGACAACTTTTAAAATGCTTGTTTTCTGAGTTTCAGACTTTTTTTAGACTTTTTTCGGATCTTTTTTCCGACTCTTTCAGATTTTTTGGGGGAATTTTCTCATTTTTCACACATCTGTCCAGATAGTTTTTGGACTTTTTTCAGACATTTTTCAGAAATTTTTTCCAACATTTTTTGGACATTTTTGCGAAAGAATTTCGGATTTTTTTCCGAAATTTTTTGGACATTTTTCCGAAATTTTTGGGACTTTTTCAAACATTTTTCTGACATTTTTTAACTTTTTTCAAACATTTTTTTCAGACATTTTTCGGAATTTTTTCAAATATTTTTCAAACATTTTTCCGAAAAAAATTCGGACTTTTTTTCCCGAAATTCTTTCGACTTTTTCAAACATTTTCCCGACATTTTTTCCGATTTTTTTTGGACTTTTGTCATTTTTCACACATCTGTCCAGACAGTTTTTGGACAATTTTCAGACATTTTTTGGATATTTTTCAAACATTTTTCCGACTTTTTTCCGCCAAAAACCCTCACACATTCACATTTATTATATACCGATGGATTCATCAGGTTTTATAGTTTCAGATGATACCAGTATCTTCATTCGAGCGTTATCGTTATCATCACGTTAACTTCAGCAGCTCTAGTTCTTTATTGTCTCTCTCTCTCCTGTTATATAGAATATTAACGTATCATGTGAATCATCGTTGGGTTTGTTTCCTGATACTCACTGACGAAGCCCGGGCCAAAGCTGGGGGGGTTGGGTCGCACCAACTGGGGGTTCAACTTCCCGTCCTGACAGGAAGAGAAGAGAAGACACTTCCTGTTAGAACCAGAACACAGAAAGCACATCAGGGACTTATTCAAACTGATTCTGATGGTTCTACACACCGGGCCCACCAGGTGAGGAGGCTGAGGAGTCCCCTCTGGACCTGGAGCCACCGGAACCACCGGAACCACAGGGGCCACCGGAGCCACCGGGATCACCGGGACCACCGGGACCTGCTGGAACCTGACAGGTTAAAGGAAGAGGAGTCAGTCTTTAATTACCAGGTGGACTTCAGTCACAGAGGTCAAAGGTCAGAGGTCATCCTACCTGTTGATGACCATGGGGTTGAGTCCCAGGTTGCTCTGGGTCATGACCTTGTTGATGCCCTTCAAAGCCACCATCTTGGCCTTCATGATGGGGTCGGCGATGGAGTCAAAGTCTGCTGGACACACAAACACACCTGTCAAAATAAAAGCCTCCCGGGGCCCAACAACTACACAATAAAAGCACAAAGATGAAACCAGGAGCACTATTCAGGGTTCAGGTCTGCTGGGGTTCAGGTCTGTCGGGGTCCAGGTCTGTCGGGGTCCAGGTCTGTCGGGGTCCAGGTCTTACCTATATTGGGTAACACGGGGTCTGGGGTGGACCTCTGTCTGATCAGGGCCTGCATCTGTTTCTGCTGCTGCTGCTCCTGGCGCTCCTGGTCCAGGAGGTCCTGCAGGAGTAGCGGCTGCTCCTCCAAGAGCAGATGCCTCTGCTGGTTCTGGTCCAGGTCCAGGTCCAAGTCCAGGTCCAGGTCCAGATTCTGGGGGAAGATGGCCTGGCTCTGGGTCTGGGTCTGGGTCTGGGTCTGGTTGGAGGTCCCCGGGTGTGGAAGCTGGGTCTGGGGGTTCAGGAGGAGGAGGCGAGGCTGGGAGGGTTGGAGGGACCGTGGGTGAGGCGGGACAGGAGGGCCCTGGGGGGTCAGACTGGGGTAACCTTGGGGGGTCAGACCGGGGTGACCCTGAGGGTGGGGGGTGAAGAGAGCCGACGGGGACGGTCCAAACGGTCTCTGCTGCTGCTGGAAGACGGACTGTTGACCAGCCATGGGGGGGAGAACCCTGGGTGCCATGCCCGACATCGGAGCCTGTTCCTGGGTCTGGAGAGCCGGTAAGGCCCCTGAAGCAGAACCACAGTCCTTCATCTTCTGGAGGGCCGGCTGGCTGGAGCCTGCTGCCTCGGCCCCCTGAGCTCCGGGGGGTCTGCTGGTGGTGAAGCCGACCCCAGGTTGTGGTGCAGGGTGCTGGGCTGCAGAGAGCCCGTCCCTGGCCTCCGTCTTGACGCCGTCCTGTACTTCCTGTTTGACCTGGCCTAACAGGAAGGCGTGGCTATCGGTCTTTCTGGCCCCGCCGCCGTCCTTCTCCTCCACCGGCTCCCCCAGGTCCAGCTCCTCGTTGAACATGTCCTTCTTGTCCTCCAGATTGAGCTCGGGGTCGGCGTAGGCGATCAGGTCGAACTTCCCCGACAGCAGGAAGTCATCGAGGTGGAGGTCGTTAGGACCCAGATCCAGGTCCTCTTTACCTGAAAGGGGAACGCCGTTACAACACGATGACGAGAGATCTTTACGTTATAACCACAAACCATGATTGTTTACTCTCGTACCGTCTTCAGGGTCCAGGTTCAGGTTCAGGTCCACCAGATCTTTCACCTCCACGTCCTCCAGGTCCTTCACAGCAGAGTCCTCCCCCTCCAGGTGCTCCTCCATCCCATCAGTGGACTCGTGGAAGTGCTGCTGGTGGTGGTTCAGCTGGTCTATCACCATGTGCTGGCCCAGCGGCGGGGGTCTGAGCGGGGACGGCTGGGGGTCTCTGGGGTGCAGCGGCGGCGGGGCCTCGGGGAGAGAAAAGGACAGCCTCAGGCGGTTCTCAGGGGCGCGGTGGCGGAGCTCTATGTAGGGCTGTCCCATGATGCTGTGCTGCTGGAGGGGGAGGGAGCGGGGGAGGAAGGGCTGGGGGACACCTGGGGGAGGGGGGACAATAGTTACATTACACAGTAATCTATTACATTTCTAAAGTTACCACCAACCAGGCTGCTGAGTGTCAATGAGTGATGTACTGTTGGTCTGACCTGGTAGCAAGTGGGAATGAGCACCGGGAGCAGGGAGGGGCCGGATGCTGGTGAACTCTCCAGGCATCGGCCTCCTCATCTGGACCGGGACTCCATCCACCAGACTCAGCCCAGGAACAGGCACCGATCCCTGGGGAGCACGCAGGAAGGAGTCCTGGAGACCCGCTGGAGCTCCTGGAGGATCAGCAAACCTGGAGGAGGAGAGGAGGAGGAGGAGGAGGAGGAGAAGAGGAGGAGGAGAGGAGGAGAGGAGAGAGGAGAGAGGAGGAGAGGAGGAGGACAGAGGAGGAGGAGAGGAGGAGGAGGAGAGGAGAGACGAGGAGGAGGAGAGGAAGAGGGAAGGAGGAGAGGAGGAGGAGGAGAGGAGGAGGAGGAGAAGAGGAGAGGAGAGAGGAGAGAGGAGAGAGGAGGAGGGGAGTAGGAGAGAGGATGAGGAGAGGAGGAGGAGGAGAGGAGAGACGAGGAGGAGGAGGAGGAGAGGAGGATGAGAGAGGAGGAGGAGCAGGAGGCGAGAGGAGAGGAGGAGGAGAGGAGAAAGGAGGAGAGGAGGAGAGAGGAGGAGGAGGAGGGGAGAAGAGAGGAGGAGGAGGAGGAGAGAGGAGGAGGAGGAGGAGGAGAGATGAGTAAACCATGTCTGGGGATCTGGTCTGGACCAGGTGTTGGTGCTCCTCTCACCTGAGGACCGGTCCTCGGACCCCCATCTGCCTGGTGAAGGGAGCCTCGTTGGGGGTGAAACCTCCAGGGAACCTGGGGACCGGAGCCGGCCCACCGGGCCTCACCGTGCCGGGGTAAGGGGGCGGGGGGCGTCCAAACGGGTCTGTTGGAGGAGCGATGGAGGGGTCCGCCTGGGACCAGTGTCGAGGTGTGGCAGAACCAGGGGCGGGTTCAGGTGGAGCAGCGGGGGGTCCGGTGGGTCCAGAGGCTGCTTCCTGCAGACCTTTCTCCTGCCGTAACGCACTCTTCTGCTGCTGCTGCCTCAGGATGAGCTGCCGGAGCCGCTGGCGCTGCACGGGAACACAACAGAACTCAGTAGAACCCAGCAGAACCCACCAGAACCCAGTACAGAACCGCTCTGAATCTAAAGCCACTACAGCGGTGACACCAGACACCAGAACACCGGTCCTACCTGTCTCAGCTTCTCCTCTGAGTCACCGAGCTGAGGCAGCATGCTCATTGGTCCCTCTAAAGAAGCCACGCCCAGCGCTGCCATTTCATTGGTTGTCGTCTTGTCCGTCAGCGAGGGGCCCGGTGTCATGTGACCCTGCTCAAAGGGGTCGTGACCCGGAGTCTGACCGGCCAGGAAGCCGCTCTCCTCCGACATCCCAGGATGCTTTGGGGTCTGGCTGCTAGAGCTTCTGGGAAATGAGTCCTGTTGTTGTTGTTGACGTTGATGTTGTCGTCCTGGAGACGGCTGCACCTGGAGAGAGAACACATACATCAATCTGCAGTAAATACATACAGTATACACTACAGTACAGACGCAGTACAGACGCAGTACTGACGCATAAACTGCAGTACAGACATGTAAACTACAGTAGAGACGTGTAAACTACAGTACAGACGTGTAAACTACACTACAGACGTGTAAACTACAGTAGAGACGTGTAAACTACACTACAGACGTGTAAACTACAGTACAGACGTGTAAACTACAGTAGAGACGTGTAAACTACACTACAGACGTGTAAACTGCAGTACAGACGTGTAAACTACAGTACAGACGTGTAAACTACAGTACAGACGTGTAAACTACAGTACAGACGTGTAAACTACAGTACAGACGTGTAAACTGCAGTAGAGACGTGTAAACTACACTACAGACGTGTAAACTGCAGTACAGACGTGTAAACTACAGTACAGACGTGTAAACTACAGTACAGACGTGTAAACTACAGTACAGACGTGTAAACTGCAGTACAGACGTGTAAACTACAGTACAGACGTGTAAACTACAGTACAGACGTGTAAACTGCAGTACAGACGTGTAAACTACAGTACAGACGTGTAAACTACAGTACAGACGTGTAAACTACAGTAGAGACGTGTAAACTACACTACAGACGTGTAAACTGCAGTACAGACGTGTAAACTACAGTACAGACGTGTAAACTACAGTACAGACGTGTAAACTGCAGAACAGACGTGTGAACTGCAGAACAGACGTGTGAACTGCAGTACAGACGTGTAAACTACAGTACAGACGCAATACAGACGCAGTACAGACGTGTAAACTACAGTACAGACGTGTAAACGGGTGTTATCCATTACCTGATGGTGTGTAAACGTCTCTCCAGACAGTCCTGGAACCAGAGGGGATGAACCGGATCCGGCAGGTTGAGGAATAAAGCTGTCTATCGGCGCCTGGCTGAAGGACTCCGGGTGCTTGTGGGACCGAGGCGTGGAGGGCTGCTGGGCGTAGGGGTCCAACGAGGGCCGCGGCGTGGAGGGCTGCTGGGCGTAGGGGTCCAACGAGGGCCGCGGCGTGGAGGGCTGCTGGGCGTAGGGGTCGGCGCTCCGCTGACTCCCCGGTGATTGAGGGAAGCGCTCGGTGACAGAGGGGCGGGGCGTCCCGGGGTTGGAGGCGTAGGGGTCCAGGTTCGGGTGGGAGGGGGATGGCCGGCGGTTGGCGGGCTGCTGGTTGTACTGGTCCAGTCTCAGTGCAGGCGGCGTGGTGAGGTACGCCGGGTCAGAATGTGGCCGTGGTGTACCAGGAGTCTGAGGGTTGGAGGCGTAGGGGTCAGGCGAGGGCCGGGAGGTCAAAGGTGAGTGCTGGGTGAAGGGGTCCGGGATCTGCTGGCTGTAGTCCGGCCTTGGGGTGCCGGGGGTCTGGGAGTAGGGGCTGCGGTGGGGGGAGCCTAGTCCTGACAGCGGACTGGAGGGGAAGGGAGGGTCCTGAGACTGGGAGAGGGCAAAGCCCAGGTCTGTGGGTCTGGACGGGTCCCTCCTTCCTCCTCCTCCTCCTCCTCCTCCTCCTCCTGGGGGGCCAAACACCTCCTGCTGCTGCTGGGGGGGCATGGGGGCCTTAAACAACCCCCCCTGGACCAGTTCACCCCCCCGACTGTACAGGTCAGACACACGGAGGTTACCACTGGGATGAGGACTCCTCTGGAACGCCTCTGCTCCTCGGACACCCACCAGTCTGGAGGAGGCGTCAGGGGCCGAGACCGAGGAGGTCCGGCTCTGCTGCAGGCCTGGAAGGAGAAACAAGGAGGAGGAGGTTACTGGGAGGAGAAACAAGGAGGAGGAGATTACTGGGAGGAGAAACAAGGAGGAGGTGTTAGCTGGAGGAGGAGGTGTTAGCTGGAGGAGGAGGAACAAGGAGGAGGAACAAGGAGGAGGAGGTTACTGGGAGGAGGAGGAGGAGGAGGTGTTAGCTGGAGGAGGAGGAACAAGGAGGAGGAGGTTACTGGGAGGAGGAGGAGGAGGAGGTGTTAGCTGGAGGAGGAGGACGAGGAGGTGTTAGCTGGAGGAGGAGGAACAAGGAGGAGGAGGTGTTAGCTGGAGGAGGAGGAGGAGGAGGTGTTAGCTGGAGGAGGAGGAACAAGGAGGAGGAGGTTACTGGGAGGAGGAGGAGGAGGAGGTGTTAGCTGGAGGAGGAGGAACAAGGAGGAGGAGGTTACTGGGAGGAGGAGGAGGAGGTGTTAGCTGGAGGAGGAGGAACAAGGAGGAGGAGGTTACTGGGAGGAGGAGGAGGAGGAGGTGTTAGCTGGAGGAGGAGGAACAAGGAGGAGGAGGTTACTGGGAGGAGGAGGAGGAGGTGTTAGCTGGAGGAGGAGGAACAAGGAGGAGGAGGTTACTGGGAGGAGGAGGTGTTAGTGGGAGGAGGAGGAGGAGGTGTTAGCTGGAGGAGGAGGAACAAGGAGGAGGAGGTTACTGGGAGGAGGAGGAGGTGTTAGTGGGAGGAGGAGGAGGAGGAGGTGTTAGCTGACGAAGGAGGTGTCACAGGGAGGAGTTACCTGGCGGGAGTCCGGCGGTCCTGGTCCCGTCGGAGGTCTTGGGGTCGGGGGACATGGCGGGGGAGCCGAAGGCGTCGTGTGCCGGGGAGGCGCTGAGGGAGTTGTGACGCTGCTGCTGGGCTGCCGGGGCGCCGCTGGCCTGGGAGGAGGCGGGGCGAGGAGTTCCCACTACTTTACCGTAGGGGTCCCACGGCGAGGAGGGGCGGGAGGAGGGCGGCGAGAACATCTGGGGGGACGAGGGGGGCTGGTGGAGGGGGGAGGAGGGGAGCGGCGAGAAGCCGGAGGGGGGAGGGGGTGGCGGTCTGAGGAAGACGTCGTCGGCCAGGGTTAGGACGTGTGGTCTGGACGGCGGCAGGTGGAGGGGGGAGGCGTTGCCCCCGGCGACGGGCATCATGGGGCTGCGGCTGTCGGCGTCGGGCGACAGGCGTGCGGCGAGCTGCTGCTGCCGCTGCTGCAGCTGCTCGTTCTTTACCTGCTCCAGCTTCTGCGTGGCCTCGATCTTCGCCTGCTGTTTACTCTGCTGACGCATTATCTGAGACACAAACAGGAAACAGGAAGTGGGAGATGGGACAGAGCGCCACGCGTCACAATGCTGATTGGTCGCTACATATGGCGTTAAAGCAGGATGACATGGCAGCTGGTAATGCTCGCTGTCCCTCGCTCTCTGTCTCTACGTATCAGTGATGATGAGGTCACAGCATGCAGGGGGGGGGGGATGGGGAGACCACATGACTAAAACACGCCGTCATGACATCATTAAACGTTCTGCAGGATCAAACATGTGATAATGAATCAGACAGGTGTTTTAGTCCAGCTGTGGTTCTGGTGGGTGGTAGAGGGGTCTGGGGGGTTCTGGGGGGGCGGGGCCTCCCTGCTGTCTGTCTCTCACCTGGTTCATCACACCTGCAGTGATACCTGCTCACAATTAACGTGACGCTGCTGCCGTCCTCCGGCAATCAGACCACACCGGTCCTGGACTTCCTGTCACATGATCTCAGAGTAAAGACGCAAAGAGACGTTATGCCGGGCCGACGGAGTGACGCTACGCCGGGCCGACGGAGTGACGTTACGCCGGGCAGATGGAGTGACGCTACGCCGGGCAGACAGCGTGACGTTACGCCGGGCTGACGGAGTGACGTTACGCCGGGCTGACGGAGTGACGTTACGCCGGACTGACGGAGTGACGTTACGCCGGGCAGACGGAGTGACGTTACGCCAGGCAGACGGAGTGACGTTACGCCGGGCAGACGGAGTGACGTTACGCCGGGCCGACGGAGTGACGTTACGCCGGGCCGACGGAGTGGCGATAGTGACTACTACCAGAACCGAGAGGCTGAGAGCTCTTCTCTGTTGGAGGACGGCAGCACACCAACATTCAGAGCGAGGTAACATCCCTTCAGAATAAAATCAGTCGGTTCTCAGACGGACCGAGGCCACGGACACCGACTCTGGGTTGAGCGTCCTCAGACCGACAGCACTGATGTGTTGTTTTAGTCGGATCAGAACCCCTCCATTGTTCCCAAACCCTCCAATGTGATCCGGCCCAGAGAAGGTGATCGTGAGCCGTCCTGGCCCATGTCTCTGAGATCCTCTTTGCTTTGGGAGAGTCCGTCGGCTCGGTCTCACAACACACTTCTAGTTCCCAGTGTCTCAGTCCTGGAGGTCGGAGGTCAGAGGTCAGAGGTCAGCGGTCAGCGCTGGAATAAACTATAATGAGGAGATCAACGTCTGGTCCATTCAGAGAGGAGAAAGACTTCAGGAAGCAGCAGCTCCTCAGACTCAACTGAATAACTATAATACACTATTATTATTATTATTATTATTATGAATAATAATACAATATTATTATTATTATTATGAATAATAATACAATATTATTATTATTATTATTAATAATAAAACATTATTAGTATAAGTAATAATAATAACAATACAGTATTAATAATGCAGTATTATTATTATTAATAATAATAATAATACAATATTG
Source organism: Sebastes miniatus (assembly GCA_916701275.1). Taxonomy (NCBI): domain Eukaryota; kingdom Metazoa; phylum Chordata; class Actinopteri; order Perciformes; family Sebastidae; genus Sebastes; species Sebastes miniatus. Next base: position 425,969 of record CAKALS010000028.1, read on the forward strand.
TTAATATAATAAGTATTATTATTATTATTATTATTAATAATACAATATTATTAATAATAAAACATTATTAGCATAAGTAATAATAATAACAATACAGTATTAATAATGCAGTATTATTATTATTATTATTATTATTATTATTATTATTATTATTAATAATAATAATAATAATAATAATAAAACAGTGATTTTTTTTCACAATCGAAAAATTACTGAAATTAATTGATTATCAAAATAGTTTAATTAATTCTCTGTCGATCAGCGAATCAATGAATCAACTAATTTAATGCAGCCGTAAACCAGCTGTGAACCAGCCCTTAACCAGCTGTTGACCTCCAGGTGACCTGAGTGGGAACTGAAGTGTGCGTGGAGCGGCAGAGGAGCTCCCCGGGAGACAGGAAGAGGATTTCAGAGGGGTCATGGATCCAGGAGGTCTGCCTGGAACAGGTTCTCCTTGAGATCTTACCAGAGCCTCTCCTGCTACAGCTGCCTGGGAGGGACAATCTGTATGAGATGGTGATTTTAGGGCTTTTTCCTGCCTCTTCTTACCGGCTCCACATCTGTCTTTAACCTCTCCCTTTTCAATGAGATTACATCACAGGGATTAGTCGGAGTCAGTGAGTGAGGAGCATGCACAACATCTTCATCAATGACACAATGACAGCCTGGTGGTTACCATGGTTACTGCTCAGAGCGGGAAACCAACACCATCCCGCCGCAGTGACCGGACCACGTCTGGTGTTGGTCTCTCCCTCTGATTCTACTTCATGGGTGAAGTGGTAAACTCTCTGCTCACCTGTCTGAACTTCCACTCCTGCTCCTGCTCCGTCTCTTTGGGCCTCAGCGGGTCCTTGAACGCATCCTCCGTCTCTATGGAAACGGGGTCGTAAGGTCCCAGCGGCAGCGGTAGCGGTGACTGCTCCTGCTGTTGCTGCTGCTGATGCTGCGGCATCTGCTGCATCTGCTGCGTCTGCTGCGTCTGCTGCGTCTGCTGCGTCTGCTGCGAGGGCTGGTGGCGTTTCAGCGGGTCGTTGGACAGCTGCACCTTGCTGATGCGCTGAGCTGCCCGGTTGTCTCTCGCTTTTTGCTGGAGGAGAGAAAAAACAACACCGAGGCGGCGCCGTACGTTAGGAGGTTGGGGAACAGTTGGGGAACAGTTGGGGAACAGTCGGGGAACAGTCGGGGAGGAGTTGGGGAACAGTTTGGGAGGAGTTGAGGAAGAGTTGAGGAAGAGTTGAGGAAGAGTTGGGGAGGAGTTGGGGAGGAGTTGAGGAACAGTTGGGGAACAGTTGAAGAACAGTTGGGGAGGAGTTAAGGAGGAGTTAAGGAACAGTTGGGGACCAGTTGAGGAGGAGTTGGGGAACAGTTGAGGAACAGATGGGGAACAGTTGGGGAGGAGTTGGAGAGGAGTTGAGGAAGAGTTGAGGAACAGTTGGGGAGGAGTTAAGGAACATTTGGGTAACAGTTGAGGGACAGTTGGGGAACGATTGGAAAAAAGTTGGGGAGGAGTTGGGGAACAGTTTAGGAACAGTTGGGGAGGAGTTGAGGAACAGTTGGGGAGGAGTTGAGAAACAGTTGGGGAGGAGTTGAGGAACAGTTGGGGAGGAGTTGGGGAACAGTTGGGGAGGAGTTGGGGAACAGTTGGGGAGGAGTTGGGGAACAGTTTGGGAGGAGATGAGGAACAGTTGGGGAGGAGTTGGGGAGGAGTTGAGAAACAGTTGGGGAGGAGATGAAGAACAGTTGGGGAGGAGTTGAGAAACAGTTGGGGAGGAGATGAGGAACAGTTGGGGAGGAGTTGAGAAACAGTTGGGGAGGAGTTGAGAAACAGTTGGGGAGGAGTTGGGGAACAGTTGGGGAGGAGTTGAGAAACAGTTGGGGAGGAGTTGAGGAACAGTTGGGAAAAAGTTGGGGAACAGCATGATGAGAAAATGGCTCAATCTGGTGGACAATAAAACTTTAAAAACTCACCACGAAGGGCGCTCTGTCCTGAGAGCTGGCTTTCCTCCACAACTTGGCGATCTGCTTCATTCTGGTGGACCAGTCTGAGAGAGACACACACACGCACACGCACACGCACACACACGCACACGCACACGCACACACACGCACACACACAGAGAGAGAGATGAACATTTGATGTTCCTATGGAAACATGTTCTGTTAGGTTATATATATATATAAACATATATGTAGTGAATACCAGGATGCTGCTCTATCAGCTGGGGGAAGTTGGTGTTACAGTAGAGGACGGGAGCGACGGTCGCCATCTCTCCCAGAGCTTCTTCTTTCTCCCACTTCAACATGCCCCTCTGAGCCGTCGACATCACGTCCTGCTCGCCCTCTCCCGCTGATGCCCGATTGGCAGGTTTCTCAGGAAGGGGCTTCAGAAAGCCTGCTGTCGTCTGGGCACCGCTGGGCATCATGGGAGTGTGGGTGTTAGGGAAGAGAGGACCAGCTCCCATCAGCCCGTTCATCAGCGGAAGACGAGGAAACACAGTGGCTGCTGGGAAACGGATTTAATAATCAATCTATACAGTCAGTATACAGTCAGGGTACAGTCAGGGTACAGTCAAGGTACAGTCAGGGTACAGTCAAGGTACAGTCAGGGTACAGTCAGGGTACAGTCAAGGTACAGTCAGGGTACAGTCAGGGTACAGTCGGGTAAAGTCGGGGCACAGTCGGTACAGTCGGGTAAAGTCCAGGTACAGTCGGGGCACAGTCGGTACAGTCCGGGTAGTCGGGGCACAGTCGAGGTACGTCGGAGCACAGTGAGAATAAAGTCGGGGTACAATCCAGGTACAGTCGGGTACAGTCGGTACAGTTGGTACAGTCAGGGTACAGTCGGTACAGTCAGGTAAAGTCCGGGTACAGTCGGGGCACAGT
>CAKALS010000028.1:433851-453851 GCA_916701275.1 Sebastes miniatus
GGAGACAGGTAGAGAGGGACACAGGTAGAGAGAGACAGGTAGAGAGGGACACAGGTAGAGAGAGAGACATGTAGAGGTAGAGAGGGACATGGATAAAGAGGGACACAGGTAGAGTGAGAGAGACAGGTAGAGAGGGACACGGGTAGAGAGGGACACAGGTAGAGTGAGAGAGACAGGTAGAGAGAGAGACAGGTAGAGAGAGAGACAGGTAGAGAGAGAGAGGTAGAGAGAGACACAGGTAGACAGGGACACAGGTAAAGAGGGACACAGGTACAGAGGGACTGATCACATGATCATGTGACAGAACTTTACAGACGTTTCCATGGTGAATCTACTTCCTGTTTCTTGTCCCCCCCCCTCCTCACCAGGCCGGTAGGGTTTCCTTTTCCTCTTCTTGTTGCCGTCGGTAACCTCAGGCTCCTTGGTGACATCATCGTCGTGGGCGTGGTCTCGCTCGGGGCTGGAGTCAGATTTCATGTCACAGTCCAGGTCACCTGGAGGACAGACAGGAAGCAGCGGATCAGTGAGCGTCCTCACAGGTAGAGAGAGACACTCTGTGCGTGACCTCTGACCTCTGCTGGGGTCCTGCTCGGTGGGGGGGTCGGGGTCAGGAGGAGTCTGAAGAACGGACACGCTGTTCTGGTTGATGATCCTCAGCTTCAGTTTGGGTTTACACCTGCAGGAGGACAGACAGGAAGCAGCTGATCAGCTGATAACGATCGGAGCAGCATGACCTCATCACAGGTGAGTCACTCCATCAGGGTGCAGCATTAAGAACAGAGGGACAGAGAGTGAAGGTGAGGAAGAGGAGGAGAGCGTGTTCACCTGCGGTACCTGCGCGGTGATGTCAGAGGTTCAACCAGAGACTGCAGGTGAGACAGACCCGACTCTGTGAGACACACTCCGTCCTGAGTGTACGTCTTCATGTCTGCACACACAACAACAACGTTAATATATATACTGTGTATATGTGTGTATGTGTATATATATATGTGTGAATGTACTGGAGGTGTTTCTAATGTCTCACTGACCTGGTTCTCTGATCCTGGAGATGATCTGAGCCATGTAGGGAGAATCTGAACTATCTGACCTCCCTGTGATCACTGAAACACACACACACACACACACACACACACACACACACACACACACACACACACACACACACACACACACACACACACACACACACACACACACACACACACACACACACACACACACACACACACACACACACACACACACCAGTGTCATCATCAGATAAACACATCTGCTTCAACTTTCAGACTAAAACTAAGAGCAGAACATTTAGCAGAGAACAGGTGGCTGCTGTTAGCTCTGTTATTATTTTAGATGGACAACAGTTAGTTGAACAGTTTCTAGAGTTAGATATATATAATGTATATAATGTATATAATATATATAATGTATATAATATATATAATGTATATAATATATATACTGTATATAATATATATAATGTATATATAATGTATATAATATATATACTGTATATACTATATATACAGTATATATAATGTATACTAGATATATAATGTATACAGTATATATAATGTATATACTGTATATACTATATATACAGTATATATAATGTATACTATATATAATGTATATACTGTATATAATATATATACTGTATATAATGTATATACATTGTATATAATGTATATATTGTATATAATGTATATAATGTATATATTGTATATACTGTATATAATGTATATATTGTATATAATGTATATAATATATATAATGTATATACCTTGTTGTGTGTTTTGACCGTAGGAGTTGCGGCCGTGTGTTTGGCACAGCGAGCAGTCGAAGCCTTCATCAGCAGCAACCTCCACCTCATCTTCAGTGTTCAGACCCTGACACACAGCGTGGACCCACCTACACACACACACACAGTTCAGACTTGTTGCAGCCGTCGTCATGATGAGGTCCCAGTGTATATACATGTAGCTGGGGGCTGACTCAGGTGTGTGTTACCTGTCACACTGCTGACACTGCAGGATGAGGTCGTCCTGACTGTACTGTCTCTGACAGAGAGGACAGCGGCTCAGACTGGCGCACGGTCCACAGCGACTGTAGTTATTCTGCCAATCACAGTGCAGCCCGGGGGAGGCGGAGCCACACTGGACACACCACACACACCTGAGGAGGACACACACACACACACAGTCAGAGAGGAACACACGAACACACACACACACACACACACACACACACACACACACACACACACACACACACACACACACACACACACACACACACACACACACACACACACACACACACACACACACACACACACACACACACACACACACACACACACACACACACACTCAGTGTCAGGTGATTGACAGGTGGACCCACCACTTGCACTTCCAGGCTCCTTTAGGTACTGTGTGGAGGGGCGGGTCCAGGCAGTAGGTGTGGTAGCTGATGTCACAGTCGTCACATAGCAACAGTCGCCCGGGGTCGCTGGCCTCGCCGCACGCCTCGCAAACCGTACACTCCAGACAGCGCCACCCTTTGGTCAGGATGACCCGCGTGATCTGGATTACACGGAGGAGAACATGTGAACCAGACTCCTGCTGTAGATCATAGTGATTATTGATGATCAGAGAGTGCGACTGTACCGACCTTGACGTTGACACAGTAGGGATGGTAACACTGTCCACACTGAGAACACGCCAGCAGACGACCTTCAGTCCCCTGACCGAAACTACCACACACCACACACATGTCCTGCACACACACATCACAGTGTGTTTAGTTCATCAACCGGGGTCTAAAACGTGCTGTTTCTCAGAGGGAGGCTGGTGGAGAGGAGCGTACCTGTCTGAGGGTGAAGTGGTCCGACGTGGAGAACATCACCACCGTGTTGTGCATGGAGTTCTCCTCCTCCTCCTTCGGCTGGAACGGCTCCACGTACGCAGTCTGACGGAGACACCACCCTCATCAATACACATATTGATCAGCTGATCATCACTCTGTGTGTGTGTGTGTGTGTGTGTGTGTGTGTGTGTGTGTGTGTGTGTGTGTGTGTTCTTACTCCAGGTGATATAGTCACACAGTCCTGAGTCTTCAGTCGGCTCCTTCCTCTCCCTCCTCTTCCTCCTCCTAAACCTCCACCTCTGGACCTCCTCCTGCCCGGAAACCCTGAACCACGACCCTGAGGGGGGGGAGGTGAGGAAGAGGGAGTCATATCAAACCATCACATCACTGCTTTAATGCTGAGGCCTACATCACACACACACACACACACACACACACACACACACTGTATGTTACCATGGAAACACAGCCAGCAGGATGACATCACACACACTGTATGTTACCATGGAAACACAGCCAGCAGGATGACATCACATACCTGTATGTTACCATGGAAACACAGCCAGCAGGATGACATCACACACACTGTATGTTACCATGGAAACACAGCCAGCAGGATGACATCACATACCTGTATGTTACCATGGAAACACAGCCAGCAGGATGACATCACACACACTGTATGTTACCATGGAAACACAGCCAGCAGGATGACATCACACACACTGTATGTTACCATGGAAACACAGCCAGCGGGATGACATCACACACACTGTATGTTACCATGGAAACACAGCCAGCAGGATGACATCACACACACTGTATGTTACCATGGAAACACAGCCAGCAGGAAGACATCACACACACACACACACACTGTATGTTACCATGGAAACACAGCCAGCAGGATGACATCACACACACTGTATGTTACCATGGAAACACAACCAGCAGGAAGACATCACACACACACACACACACACACACACACACACTGTATGTTACCATGGAAACACAGCCAGCAGGATGACATCACACACACTGTATGTTACCATGGAATCAGCGACCAGCAGGGTCTCCTCACTGACCTCACTCATAATAATGGTTCCCTTCAGTATGACCAGTATGGTTGCCTTTAAGCTCCGCCCACCACACTCACACCCCATAATAACCAGAGAACACACTCACTCAGTTAGTTTACTACACTGTGATGTCCCAGAGGAACGGGGTGAGGACACACTCAGTTAGTTAGTTAGTTTACTACACTGTGACGTCCCAGATGGACGGGGTGAGGACACAGATCAGTTAGTTAGTTTACTACACTGTGACGTCCCAGAGGGACGGGGTGAGGACACACTCAGTTAGTTAGTTAGTTTACTACACTGTGACGTCCCAGAGGGACGGGGTGAGGACACACTCAGTTAGTTAGTTAGTTTACTACACTGTGACGTCCCAGAGGGACGGGGTGAGGACACACTCAGTTAGTTAGTTTACTACACTGTGACGTCCCAGAGGAACGGGGTGAGGACACACTCAGTTAGTTAGTTAGTTTACTACACTGTGACGTCCCAGATGGACGGGGTGAGGACACAGATCAGTTAGTTAGTTTACTACACTGTGACGTCCCAGAGGGACGGGGTGAGGACACACTCAGTTAGTTAGTTAGTTTACTACACTGTGACGTCCCAGAGGGACGGGGTGAGGACACAGATCAGTTAGTTAGTTTACTACACTGTGACGTCCCAGAGGGACGGGGTGAGGACACACTCAGTTAGTTAGTTAGTTTACTACACTGTGACGTCCCAGAGGGACGGGGTGAGGACACAGATCAGTTAGTTAGTTTACTACACTGTGACGTCCCAGAGGGACGGGGTGAGGACACACTCAGTTAGTTAGTTTACTACACTGTGACGTCCCAGAGGGACGGGGTGAGGACACACTCAGTTAGTTAGTTAGTTTACTACACTGTGACGTCCCAGAGGGACGGGGTGAGGACACAGATCAGTTAGTTAGTTTACTACACTGTGACGTCCCAGAGGGACGGGGTGAGGACACACTCAGTTAGTTAGTTTACTACACTGTGACGTCCCAGAGGGACGGGGTGAGGACACACTCAGTTAGTTAGTTAGTTTACTACACTGTGACGTCCCAGAGGGACGGGGTGAGGACACAGATCAGTTAGTTAGTTAGTTTACTACACTGTGACGTCCCAGAGGGACGGGGTGAGGACACACTCAGTTAGTTAGTTAGTTTACTACACTGTGACGTCCCAGAGGGACGGGGTGAGGACACAGATCAGAGTTAGGGTGCGCTTCTTTACCACTCTCATGCTCCAGAGGGGGGAGTCCGGTGGACGGGGCTTAGGGCTGTCCCACCCTGCCTCCCCCATGGAATCCTGGGAGGACGAGGGGGGGCTCACCGCCCTGTGATTACTCCACCACGAACCCTGAGTTAGAGGGGGGGAGGTGAAAGAAAGTGAGGACGGGGGGGAAGAAGAAGAATGCGAGAGGAGGAGGAGGAAGGGAGGAGGAGGAGGAGAGGAGAGGAGGAGAGGAGAGGAGGAGGAGGAAGGAGGAGGAGGAGGAGGAAGAAGGAGGAGGAGGAGGAGGAGGAAGGAGGAGGAGGAGGAGGGAGAAAGACGGAGGAGGAGGAGAGGAGAGGAGGAGAGGAGAGGAGGAGGAGAGGAGAGGAGGAGGAAGGAGGAGGAGGAAGGAGGAGGGAGGAAGGAGGAGGAGGAGGAGGAGGAGGAGGAGGAGGGAGGAAGACGGAGGAGGAGGAGGAGGAGGGAGGAAGGAGGAGGAGGAGGACAAAATGCAGTAACATAAATGCAACAGCCACAAAACAAAAAGTTTAACTGAAACGGAAAAAATAAAATCAGGCAAAATGAGACGATGTTACCATGACGACGACATGCAACCAGTCAGGACACACAGTCACATACTGGGACACACAATATTATATATATATATACACATGTATATATACAGTATTAAATGAATCCCTGACTACTGTGATAATGGATTAAAGGGTTCTTTCCGTCATCTCTAATCAATCACTGATCAGCATTTATAGACCAAACAGTTGATCGATTGATGGAGGATGAAACTATGGATGCACCGATATCGATTTCTTTCAGACCGAGTACGAGTACTTACATTTGGGTACTCTCAGATATCGAGTACCGATACAAGTACTGCTCTGAGCGTAAAGACCCTCGTTAACAGCCAGCTGGAGGGTGTGAGCGACACACGACAGGCTGGGGAGTCCCGCATACGAGGCAGTGCGCCGCCACCGGCAAGTGAGGGCCGGCGCGCCGGCTGAGGTGGGATCCCGGCCCAGCGTAGTCGGGCGGACAACCGGCCCGTCTCGCCCGCACCGCCAGGGAGTTGGAGAGTGAGGACCCGAAAGATGTTGAGGAGAGATTAACGTCACGCTGCTGTAAAGTGGTATCGGAGCCGTTTTGTGAGTACGAGTACATGAGCACAGTATCGGACCCGATACCCGATACTGGTATCGGTATCGGTGCATCCCTATCAGTGATCTTCATCAGTGATCATGTGTGTGAACCAAATGTGATGAAGAGTAGAACAATGAAAGACAGATGAGGAAGAGGAGGAGGAGGAGGAGGAACACTAGTCTGTTCTACGCACACACACTGATATTTCCCATTATCCCCTGAGAGAGAGGACTGCTGGTTGACAGTTTGATCAGAGAGCAGAAGAGCCTCAGATACACAACGGCTTAGGGCAGTGTACTGGGTCAGAGGTCAGAGGTCAGAGGTCACGTACCTGTTTGATCCTGGCTCTGCCGGGGGAGAACTTCCTCTTGGAGATGGCCGGCTTCCCCATCCCGATCTTAGGAGTCAGGGGGAGCACGGTGACGAGAGGAGGAGCCTGGGGCTGAAACACAGAAGGAGGAGGAGTCAGGGGGAGCACGGTGACAGGAGGAGGAGACAAGGAGGAGACGTCACCGTGAGGAGAAAGGAGGAGGAGACAGTTGTCTTGTTAGACTTACCTTTGAATGAGGAGCAGACTCTCTGGCCGGGGGGGAGTAGCGGAGAGGAGGTGAGGGCGGGGAGAGAGGAGGCGGGGTTATGGGAGCTCTGGCGGGGGAGGTCTCGGGGGAGGCCTCGGTGGAGAAGGGAGACTGCCTCAGACGGATGGAGAGGTCGTCCGAAGGTCTGGAGGAGGAGCAGAGAGGAGGTCTCCGACGGGAGAGGGGAGATGGGCTGGGGGGGGACAGGTGCAGGAGGGAGGGGGGAGGAGATGAGGAGGTCATCAGCGCCATCACCTCCAGGTCTAAAGAGGGGTCCAGTTCCAGCACCGGGCTCACCGGCTCCTCCTCCTCCACTTCTGATTGGTCCTCCTGCTCGGCGCCCTCCCCTGCCTCCTCTTCATCCATCCTACCTGTCACATCCTCCTCATCCTCATCCTCCTCCTCTGTATCCTGCTGCTCCCTCATTTGTTGTTGCCCAGCAACCACCTCAGGAGCAGCCACGTCTGTTGCTATTGGCTCCTCCTCCTCCTCCTCCCTCTCTAAAGGCTCAGCTTGTGATTGGTGCTCGTCTTTGGTGGGTTCAAACTGGCTCTGTGATTGGCTGTCATCGTTCGCCGATGTCACATGACAGGAAAGCGGTTTGTCCTCTGGCCCCGCCTCCCCCGTCACGGCTTCACTTTGATTGGTAGGTTCCTCCTCCTGGGGGAGGTCCTCCAGAAGAGGAGAGGGGGGAGGCGGGCTGTGGGGGGAGCAGGAGGGGAGTAAGGCAGTCCTGTGAGGAGAGGCCTCCAGAGAGCCAGCTCTAGGAGGAGGAGGAGGAGGAGGTGAAGATGAGGGGGAGTGGGAGAGTGGTAAGGCAAAGTGTGGTGTGGTGGGTCGGGGGGAGGCAGGAGCTGGCTGTGGGAGGAGGGAGGAGGCAGGCGCTGGCAGTGGGAGGAGGGAGGAGGCAGGAGCAGAGTGAGGAGGAGACTGAGGGTCTTCATTCAGGTCAGATCCCAGCTGGACTCCTACAGAGAGACAGAGAGAAAAGTGAATTTTTGGCGCCGTGAGATCACAAAAGTCAACGCAAAGACCCGAATAAATTCACGCCAGGCGACTCAAATGACGTATTTGCACGAGTTCAAATTTATCTTAAATGCCAGTGAGTTAATATAATATTAAAGTAACACAGTATGTAGATATCTAATGTGTATAAACAGTAACGTCGCTGCCGTATTTATGCCTAATTTAAGTGCTGATGGATTAGCTACAATGTTAGCACAGCCTAGCTCTGATCCATCCAGACTCCACTCAGAAAACAAGCGTTTTAAAAGTTGTTTGCTTGTCGTCTCGTTGACAGACCTGACAAAGCATGAATTCAGACTTTTTACAAATCGGCATCATGATGTTATTTCGGTAGGGATGCACCGATACCATCCTGTGATCACGTGGTCAAACTTGCGCGAGTAACGTAAAGCTAAAGTGTCGCCGATGCAGCTGCTTCCTACCTGGAGGACTGTTTGAGCTGCTGTGCTGATCCTCCTCTTCCTGGTTGTCTTCTTCTCCTCCTCCCAACTCCGTCCTCTCAACAGGCTCCTCTTCTTCTGGACTCTCCTTTGTTGTCTGGCGACGAGGCTCCTCCACCTTCTCCTGCGGTGGAGCTTCTCTCTGCATCTCCTCCTCTTCAGTCTTCCATTCCTTCTCCTCCGCCATGCTGACGTCTAGAAGAAGAGGAAGATGTTATGAACTATAAAAAACAAATAAGTTCTACAAACCATCTGAAACCTGCAGAACTAATCGTTTTATTTCTAAACCACAATGTCTATAATGTGTCCCTGATACTCACCCACAGTGGCTGCAGACTCCATCTCTGTTGTGTGTTGCTGGGGGCTGGAAACCATGTGGCCTCCAGGACTAGGACCAGCATCAGGCTGCACAGGGCTAGTAGGACCAGGACCAGGGCTAGCCTCACACCTTATAGGGCTACCACCAGGTGCAGGACTGGGACTAGCCTCTGACTGCACAGGGCTGGTAGGACTAGGGTTAACTTGTGTATCACCTGATTGCACGGGGCCACAAACAGGACTAGCCACTGGGCTACCGTACACAGAGTTAGCCTGAGCTCGTGGAGCACGAGGAGAGGATGTCTGAGGAGGGCTAACCTGTGAGGGTGGGGGACTAGCGGGTGTTTCACTAATGTGGCTAGTGCTAGGCATCGCAGTGTTATCCTGAGTGGGACTAGAATGGACAGGGCTAGCACGGCTCGGACCAGCCAGAGTGGAAGAAGCATCAACAGGGGTGACTGGTCTTTGATACGAGGGGTTTCCCGAGGCAGTGCTTTGTTGGCTTTCAACGACAGACCTGTCGGGGGTAGTAGGGAGAGGACTTGCTGAGGAGTGGCTAACCCGGCTCAGACTAGCCTGGTTGGGACTAACAGCAGATGAGTCATCAGGTAGGGAACTGGCAGGTGCTAGGCTCGTCTGCCTAATACCGTCTGTTGGTTTAACCAGACCAGAATCAAGCTGAACCACGCCGGGAAGAACGGAGCTCTGGGTTAAGGAACAGGCCACCATGTCCACATCAAGACTTGAACTAGTCAAAGTGGGGCTCAGCTGTGCCACAGTCAGGCCAGGACTGGCTCCAATGTCGGGAGCTTGGCTGTAATGGGGGCTACGATACGTTTCACTGGCCTGAGCTGGACTGTGAGATGGGCTAACACAAGTGACAGTAGCATGTGCAGGGCTGCTGTACGTCGTGGTAGCTAAGGGAGTCTGTCTTTGGACTGGGCCTGAGTGGGCACTACTACAGGTGCTTTGTATGTGAACAGGACTAGCTTGACCAGCAGGACTAGACCTAGGTGGACTGTGGCTGACGTTAACATCAGTTATGCTAGCAGAGCGGGAACTTGTCTGGCCACTGTGGCTCAGACCGTGGCTAAAAGAGCTACTAGCTAGGTTAGTATCAGTGGGCCTACAGTGTGGAGGACTAAAGCTAGTTGGTGCTGGCAGGGGGCTCGTCTCTACTGGAGACATCGGACTGCAGGTAGTTTGGACATGTGAGGGATTTGACTGACCAGGATGTTTGGGACTTTGGCTCGCCTGAGTCTGTGCGAGCTTTGAAAAACTACAAACAGAGGGACCGGTTCTTTCTTGTACCATCAGACTGTACCCGCTGCTAGCTTCTATGTGGACCGGGCTAGCATGAACTCTACTGTCCAGAGTGGAATTAGGATAGTTGGGACTAGTTTCTGACTGAATAAAATGAATGGGATGGTCGACATCTACCTCAATCTCCTCATCCTGACACGAGATGGGGTGGGTGGATCTAGCCACTACTACTGAGGGGAAAGCTGGTTGCGTTGAGGATCTAACAGGTAGTGCCAGGGGGCAGGTTGGTAGCGTTACAGAGCTAGCTGGTTGTGTTGAGGGGCTAGTCTCCGCAGCTACAGGGCTGACGTGGGCAGGGCTCGTCTCCACTGGCATGGGGCTAGCACAGGCCTGATTAGAGCTGGCAGGGCTTGTAGGCATTTGATTGGTATGTTTGGGGCTAGCACTAGCTAAGCTATTTTGGATATGTATGGGGCTGGTTTTACCTTCAATAGGTTCTGTGCAGCGTGATGGGCTGTCACAAGAAGGACTCCGATGAATGTAGCTAGCTGGGGGAGGAACTTCCTCCGTTTCATCAGCACAAGGTGAGCAAGTTAGGCTACTGTGTTCCATTGAAGTGCTAATGTGAACAAGGCTTTCTGGTGTGGGCACGGCAGCACCGTGATGGGGACTAGAACGGTCAGTGCTAATCACGCTACTCTGAACAGGACCACACTGGTTTGGGGGTTTGCCAAGTGTGCGGTGGCTATCAGGGGGCAGTGCGGATAGGTCAGAGCTGGGGCTAAGAGGAGTAGGGCTACTTTCCAGTGTTTGGCCATCAAGGTTAGGTCTCAGCTGCATCTGACTATGGTACAAGGACTTCAGCTCTGAAGTGCTGGTTTGGGTGCATTCTTTTGTGACTCTTGACAGTGTAGAAAGCTGAGAAGGAAGTAGGCTAAGTTGCAAAGGCCTAAAAGGCTGTGTAGAGGCCTGTACTGGGCTAGCAGGCTGTGACAGACTACACTGTGTTGCTCTGAGTGGGGACGGTGATGGGCTACATGGCGCTGAAATGGGCCTCAGTGAGGCGTGTCTTCTTGCTGTCTGGGTAGATCTACAGCAGACAGGTGAGAGGTTCTGGTCCAGTGTAGAAATGTCCTGTGCATGCCCACATCGCAGCGCAGCAGGGCTGCTTGATCCAGGGCTGCTTGATCCAGGGCTGCTTGATCCAGGGCTGCTTGATCCAGGGCTCTCCTGGTCCAGTGTACGTTCAGCATCCTGTGTGGGACTCTGTGAAGGTGAAATGCCAACTTGTGCAGGACCGTGAGGCGTAGGACTATGCCGTCTTTGTGAGGGACTGTGCTGAGGCTGTGTGATGATGGTGATGTTAGAAGGACTACATGGTCTATCGAGCTCAGTTTGTGTAGTGTCATCCTGCACAGGACTGTGTAGTGGGGGGCTTCGTTCAGGCTCTGCAGGCCCTGGCCGCACCTGAGTAGGACTAAGCCCTACCTGGGTCGGTGTGTGTGATGGAGGGCTGTGCGGAAAATTTGCATTGCAACAAGACATGGGACTACCCTGCTGAGATTCTGTGGCCAAAAGCTGATCCTCTGTGGAATTCTGGGTAGGGCTAGAAGAGGTGTAACTGAGCCGACACGGACTATGCTGAGCCTGCAAGGAAGTCACATGGGTAGGGCTTTGTTGAAGCTCTGCTGGATTAACTTGAGATGGGGTATGGTGTTCTGTAGGATCAGGGTTAAATAATGCAGGGCTTTCCCGGAGCTCTGTTGGACCAGAGGGAGATGGTGGTAAACTTTGTTGGGGCTCTGTGGGATCAGGGCGAGATGGTGAAGGACTTTCCCGGAGTTCTGTGGGATCAGGTTGAGATGGTGAAGGGCTTTCCCGGAGTTCTGTGGGATCAGGGTGAGATGGTGAAGGACTTTCCCGGAGTTCTGTGGGATCAGGGTGAGATGGTGAAGGACTTTCCCGGAGTTCTGTGGAATCAGGGTGAGATGGTGAAGAGCTTCCCCGGAGTTCTGTGGGATCCTGGTGAGATGGTGAAGGACTTTCCCGGAGTTCTGTGGGATCAGGGTGAGATGGTGAAGGACTTCCCCGGAGTTCTGTGGGATCAGAGTGAGATCGTGAAGGACTTCCCCGGAGTTCTGTGGGATCAGAGTGAGATCGTGAAGGACTTTCCCGGAGTTCTGTGGGATCAGAGTGAGATCGTGAAGGACTTTCCTGGAGCTCTGCAGAATTAGGGTGAGAGGGTGAAGGACTTTCCTGGAGCTCTGCGGGATCAAGGTGAGATTGTGAAGGACTTTCCCGGAGCTCTGTGGGATCAAGGTGAGATAGTGAAGGACTTTCCCGGAGCTCTGCGGGATCAGGGTGAGATAGTGAATGACTTTCCCGGAGTTCTGCAGGATCAAGGCGAGACAGTGAAGGAATTTCCGTGAGTTCTGCAGAATCAGGGTGAGAGGGTAAAGGACTTTCCTGGAGCTCTGCAGGATCAGGGTGAGCTACTGAAGGACTTTCCCGGAGTTCTGCAGGATCAGGGTGAGATACTGAAGGACTTTCCCGGAGCTCTACAAGATCAGGGTGAGATAGTGAAGGACTTTCCCGGAGCTCTACAAGATCAGGGTGAGATAGTGAAGGACTTTCCGGGAGTTCTGCAGGATCAGGGTGAGATGGTGAAGGAATTTCCCGGAGTTCTGCGGGATCAGGGTGAGGAGGTGAAGGACTTTCCCGGAGCTCTGTGGGATCAGGGTGAGATGGTGAAGGAATTTCCCGGAGTTCTGCGGGATCAGGGTGAGAAGGTGAAGGAAGTTCCCGGAGCTCTGTGGGATCAGGGTGAGATAGTGAAGGAATTTCCTGGAGTTCTGCAGGATCGGGGTGAGATAGTGAAGGAATTTCCCGGAGTTCTGCGGGATCAGTGTGAGAAGTTGAAGGAAGTTCCCAGAGTTCTGCGGGATCAGGGTGAGATTGGGCAGGACTTTCCCGGAGCTCGGTTGGATCAGAATGAGATGATGTAGGAATTTGTTGGGGCATTGTGGGATCACTGTGAGATGGCTCAGGATTTTGTTCGAGCTCTGTGGGTTCAGGGTTAGATGGTGCAGGACTATGTTGGAGCTCTGTGGGTTCAGGGTTAGATGGCGCAGGACTTCGTTGGAGTTCTGTGGGTTCAGGGTTAGATGGTGCAGGACTATGTTGGAGCTCTGTGGGTTCAGGGTTAGATGGCGTAGGACTATGTTGGAGCTCTGTGGGTTCAGGGTGAGGTGGTGGAGGACTATGTTGGAGCTCTGTGGGTTCAGGGTGAGATGGTGCAGGACTTCGTTGGAGTTCTGTGGGTTCAGGGTTAGATGGTGCAGGACTATGGTGGAGTTCTGTGGGTTCAGGGTTACATCGCGCAGGACTATTTTGGAGCTCTGTGGGTTCAGGGTGAGATGGTGCAGGACTATGTTGGAGCTCTGTGGGTTCAGGGTGAGATGGTGGAGGACTATGTTGGAGCTCTGTGGGTTCAGGGTGAGATCGCGCAGAACTATGTTGGAGCTCTGTGGGTTCAGGGTTAGCTGGTGCAGGACTATGTTGGAGCTCCGTGGGTTCAGGGTTAGATCGCGCAGGACTATGTTGGAGCTCCGTGGGTTCAGGGTTGGATCGCGCAGGACTATGTTGGAGCTCCGTGGGTTCAGGGTTAGATGGCGCAGGACTATGTTGGAGCTCCGTGGGTTCAGGGTTAGATGGCGCAGGATTTCGTTGGAGCTCCGTGGGTTCAGGGTTAGATCGCGCAGGACTATGTTGGAGCTCCGTGGGTTCAGGGTTAGATGGCGCAGGACTTCGTTGGAGCTCTGTGGGTTCCGAGGGAGATGGCGCAGGACTATGTTGGAGCTCTGTGGGTTCAGGGTGAGATGGTGCAGGACTATGTTGGAGCTCTGTGGGCTCAAAGGGAGATGGCGCAGGACTATGTTGGAGCTCTGTGGGTTCAGGGTGAGATGGTGCAGGACTATGTTGGAGCTCTGTGGGTTCAGGGTGAGATGGCATAAGACTTTGTTGCGATGGTGTACAGAGGATCTCGGTAGGACTCTGTGGTGACCACATGAGCTGGACTGGGATATGAGCGGTAGGACTGATGGGTGGAACTTCTGTGTGACTTGGACTTGGTGGCAGTGAAATGCTAATGGGTGATGTCTGTGTGGGACTGAGGGGCGGGGCCAGGGAAGGACTGTGTGGGATTGGCTCCTCTTCCTGAGGCCGGCAGGTCGAGCAGACGTAATCTTCAGACCCCGCCCTGCTCTCCCCAGCCTGGACAATACACTCTGTATGGACACACCTGTAACCCCAAAAAAAAATGATGTTTGCTGAATCTTAAATCATTCTTAAAGGATTTTCAGTCATGATTTAGAGTGCTTTATTTAGACTTGAAATTCACACATTCAAACAGAATTATTCTGCCTCCACTTAACGCTCCGCCCACTAAATACCTCATCATGGTTACAAACAAGAGGACGATTTCCCAGATGTTTAAACATCAGTCTAATGCCAGGATCAGACTACACGTTATGTTTGACGGTTACGATGGTCACTATGTCAGATTAGACGATTGACAGTCAATAGATTCTTGTCGTGATTTGGCCGCGACACATGACAGACTACACGTCAGTCCCGTTCCGACAAAACACACTCTCCCGGCACCGCCGTCTTAATATATACGGGCTTACCGGGCTCAAGCCCCCCCGGGCCCGACCATGTAAAGGGGCCCACGAGGCTCCAGGGGAAAACAGTAAGAATATAATTCACAGGGAGAAGAGAAAGCGGGCGCACAACGGGATGCTCCATGACGCAGAGACGCAACGGCAGTGGTGTTTTTTTACTCCGACACAACCTAGATTGAATATCCTACCGCGAGGTCCGGCAGCAGTTGAAGGTCCGATGACATCATTCTGCATAATAAGTAGCCTTCTGTTTACAGCTGTGTGCGTCTGTGCTCAACCGGTCAAAATTTACGGCCGTGACGGAACACGTCGTGGAAAGCAAAAAAAAATAAAAATCAAGAATGCTAGACTTTCTGTCGGGACGTCGTGAGGCATCGTGAGGCGTCCCTGACGTTGTGATGCGTCCCTAACGTCGTGAGGCGTCGTGATGCGTCGTGATGCGTCGTGATGCGTCCCAGACGTGGCGTCGGGTTGTCGTGTACTATAACACACTACACGAGATAAAACAATCGATTGTCACACTCATTTATCGTTCCCGATCCGAGTCGACACCCTACGACGGCCGCGTCAGGCCGTAATCGGGCTGATATCGTTTAGTCTGAACCGGGCATAAAGTAAAAAAAACACCCAGAAAATAATCAAAATGTGTGTGTGTGTGTGTGTGTGTGTGTGTGTGTGTGTGTGTGTGTGTGTGTACCTATAGCAGCAGGTACAGGTCAGATAGTCCTGTGGTGTGTAGAGGTCGGGGGCATGGTGGTCACAGAGAGGGCAGGGCAGGGCCGGGTCACATGACTCGCACAGAAACGGGTGATTGGCCCACTGGCCTGATGACCTCACACCACAGCGGCGGCAGATTCTGCAGTTCTGGAGGTTTAAAAACATACAAACACACACTCATATATAAAACAGGTGTGTCCAAAGTTCAACTGTGTGTGTGTGTGTGTGTGTGTTCATGTCACCTTGCAGCTCCAGCCGGTGCTCGGTGTGTGATCCAGAGGTGGTGTGAGACAGTGTGTGTGGTAGGCTTTATCACAGCGTTCACACACCAGCAGCACGCCATCATCCCCTCGTAACCTAACAAACGCACAGAGAGAGAGAGAGAGAGAGAGAGAGAGAGAGAGAGAGAGAGAGAGAGAGAGAGAGAGAGAGAGAGAGAGAGGACACAGTGATTAATTAATTAATGCCAACATAGTCCTGCACCATTAATGTTTTAACACCAGAATGGATATATCTGCTTCATGTGAGTCTATGTGGAGCTAGAAGGAAGTCACCGCTTTTATTGTGGTAGTCTGAGTAACGTGACGTCATATCCGTTCTGTATCCGTCAACCAAAACAAACCTCAGAGAGTCTAAAGCGTTGGAGGGTCGTCGTGGATACGACCTGCACCCTCCCATGTTAAATCCAGCGTGGTAAACACTACACATCCAGTAAAGGATGGAAACACTTTGGGTTTCACACATTGACAGGAAAAGCAGAGCTACACAGAGCAGAGCTACACAGAGCAGAGCTACACAGAGCAGAGCTACACAGAGCAGAGCTAGACAGAGCAGAGCTAGACAGAGCAGAGCTAGACAGAGCAGAGCTACACAGAGCAGAGCTAGACAGAGCAGAGCTACACAGAGCAGAGATACACAGAGCAGAGCTAGACAGAGCAGAGCTACACAGAGCAGAGATACACAGAGCAGAGCTACACAGAGCAGAGATACACAGAGTAGAGCTAGACAGAGCAGAGCTACACAGAGCAGAGCTACACAGAGCAGAGATACACAGAGCAGAGATACACAGAGCAGAGCTACACAGAGCAGAGCTAGACAGAGCAGAGCTAGACAAAGCAGAGCAGATCAGCGATAGACTGAACAGAGCAGAGCTACACAGAGCAGAGCTAGACAGAGCAGAGCAGATCAGAGATAGACTGAACAGAGCAGAGCTAAAGGTGCATGCTAACTTCTAAAGAAGGACAAAATGTGTCCGAAAATAAGGCTGGAAAAATACCAAATATCTCTAAAATATGGCCCAAAGAAAATGTCAAAAAGAATGTTTGTGTTTGTGTGTGTGTGTGTGTGTGTGTGTGTGTGTGTGTGTGTGTGTGTGTGTGTGTGTGTGTGTGTGTGTGTGTGTGTGTTACCTGCAGCTCTGACACACTCGGCACTGAGGACACTGCCAGCCGGCCCGGCACAGGGGGGAGGGGGCCAGAGGGGGGTCCAGGCAGCTGCCATGGTAACGGTTACCACAGCAACAACACATCAACAAACTGCCGACATCACCGCCACTCGAACACAACACACACCGCCAAGAGGACGCTGGAGACACACGGAGACACAAAGTCCAGTTACGGTCCACGTTTAGAGTGTGTGTGTGTGTGTGTGTGCGTGCGTGTGCGTGAGTGTGTGTGAGTGTGTGTGTGTACCTGTGAGTGTGTGTGAGTGTGTGTGTGTACCTGTGAGTGTGTGTCTTGTACACAGTGTGTATCTCTGGCTCCAGTCCTGGTGAACTCCAGCGGCAGCAGCACAGGGGAAGTGGAAGCTCCGCCCACAGCTCGTCTCCCGGCAACGCAGCGACGCTCCGAGCCGACGGCAGAACGCACACACCTGGAGACAGGTGAGAGAGAGGGGAGGGGGGCTTAGTGAGGCTGCACATGGCTCAGTGTGTAGTTTGTGTACTTCCTAATCAGACGACACTAACAGACCTGCGTGCTTCCTGAGTCGATGGCTTTGTCCACGTAGAGCAGTGATTGGCCCTCGCCGCGGCACACACCCTCTGACCACGCTGCACACTGCAGGTGAGCACAGCACTGACCTGCACGCACACACACACACACACAGTGAGGGTTACCTGAGAGGACAGACCGAGGGCTCAACATCTGCACTGTTACACTGTAAAACAGGAAGTCTGTAGGAAGCCTGAAGGGGTTAAAGAAGGGGTGAAGGAGAGGAGGAGGTAGAGGAGGGGTGAAGGAGGAACAGGAGGTAGAGAAGGAGTGAAGGGGTTAAAGAAGGGGTGAAGGAGAGGAGGAGGTAAAGGAGGGGTGAAGGAGAGGAGGAGGTAGAGGAGGGGTGAAGGAGAGGAGGAGGTAGAGAAGGGGTGAAGGAGAGGAGGAGGTAAAGGAGGGGTGAAGGAGAGGAGGAGGTAGAGGAGGGGTGAAGGAGAGGAGGAGGTAGAGAAGGGGTGAAGGAGGAACAGGAGGTCAGCTTCTGGTACCTGTGGGGTCGAACAGTGATTGGACGTTGATGTCAGGTGGGAGGCCGACGGGTCCGAGCTGCTCCACGAACACTGAGGAAGACTCTGAAACACCAGGAGACACTGATCAATACCTCTGATCAATACCGCTGATCAATACCTCTGATCAGACATCAGGACTAAACCAGACGGACTGGACAGGAAGTAAACATGAACCCAGGCTGTTGCCTAGTAACGCAATTCTGTTGAAATGAGCTAAAAGGGCGGTAAATACAGGAAGACAGGAGGAGGAAGATAAAGTAGAGAGTACTCACCACACTGTTCTGGACTGCTGCACCTACACACACACATGCACACGCACGCACGCACACACACACTTGATTAATGGACCACACTGACACAATAGAACTGAGTGACTCTATAATGAAACACATCTTATGTGTAGTTTGACTTTTATTTTGATAGGGGGATAAACAGGAAGTGAGTGGTGACTCACGTGGGCGGGGCCTGGTCGCCGCGGTAGCAGTGGTCGTGGCAGTCGTTGTCTCGGTCGGAGGAGGCGCGGCGGTTGAGGATGTGGAGCGGGATGTAGCCGGGCGTCGGGCCGAACACCACCAGGCGGCCCTGGCCCAGAGGAGGCTCGTCGCCACGGTAACAGAAGGCACACTGCTTCAGACTGCAGGGCGGCGAGCACGGGGGGGAGGGAGAGGGAGGGAGAGAGAGAGAGAGAGAGAGAGAGCGAGAGAGAGCGAGAGAGAGCGAGAGCGAGAGAGCGAGAGAGAGAGAGCGAGAGAGAGGGTTTATTAGTTATCAGTTCGTTACAGATTGATTCTCTTCTGATGAACACGCACGCCAAAGCCGTCTCACCGTTTTTTGGTGTGTCCCAGGCTGGGGGGGGGCGAGCCCCCGGAGTCCTCGGACAGCTGGAACAGGGGAGACAGAGAGTCCTCGTCCTCCAGTCGGGGGCAGGGGGACACTGGAGGACTGGAGCAGGGACTCAGGGCGGGACTCTGCTCCTGAGGACTGGCCCCGCCCCCCTCTGTCTCCATAGGAACCGTCTCCACGGGGGCGGGGCTGTGGCTCGGACTGGGCCGGTCCTCCTCCATAGGATCAGGATCAGGTCTGGAGGCGGGGCTGTGAACCGGGCTGAGGTCCGGGGACAGGGAGGGGGAGGCGGGTAGGGAACCGACCCGAGGTTCTTCCCCAGGACTGGAAGCTGGTCCGAGGCTGGAGGCCCGGAGCGGGGCAGCAGGAGCAGCAGGAGCAGGGCTGGTTCTGTCATCCTCCTCCTCAGCACCGGGAGCTGGTTCTGTGCTGGACTCTGGTGGGACTGTGGGGTCGGGGTCCGGCTCAGGTTCTGGACCGAGACGGTCCTGGTTGGGCACAGGGTCCGGCTCAGGTTCCGGACAGAGATGGTCCTGGCTGGGTTCAGGGTCCTGCTCAGGTTCTGGTTCAGGGTCCGGTTCAGGGTCCGGTTCAGGGTTTGCGTTAGATTTCCTCCTGGAGGTGGACCGACGGCGTCCTGCTGTCTTCACCTCTGTGGACACACAGCAGCATCAACTCACACCCAGAACAGAACAGAACCACCGGGCCACGAGGTCCAGTCAGAGTCCTGATCCACAACTAGAATTGGACCGGTTTAAACTCACCTGTCTTCTGGGGGGGGGTCTTCTCCGTGGCGTCCGTGTTCTCTTCATCCTCTACCTGGGCTTGACCTCGACTCCGCCCCCTGCACACACACACACAAACACACACAGAAACACACACCTGGTCAGGTGACATCAACAGTGTCTCTGGGACTGTCCCTTTAAATGTCCACACGGCTGACATCATAACATAATGATGTCATCAGTGATGACTGCTGGGTAACGTAGTGTTTCTGACTAAAAAGCAGCTGGAGAAAAAACCCTTTCCACTTTATTAGGTACACTGATCTGACTAATGATTAGTGTGTGTGTGTGTGTGTGTGTGTGTGTGTGTGTGTGTGTGTGTGTGTGTGTGTGTGTGTGTGTGTGTGTGTGTGTGTGTGTGTGTGTGTGTGGCAGGAAGTAAAACCCGGAGCAGACTCAGTCCAGGCCTCTTTGCTGCTTATTACCCAGCATGCAACTGAACCACTTCCTCTCCAACACATCTTGCTCACCACAACACGCACGCACGCACGCACGCACGCACGCACGCACGCACGCA
>CAKALS010000028.1:458851-463851 GCA_916701275.1 Sebastes miniatus
TGATTACTTCTCTGTTAGCATTAGCATTAGCTAAATGTTAGCTGTTAGCTGTTAGTAACAGTCCATCCCGGCTCCACCGCGCGCTGCTTCCCCGTCCCGCGCTCCTCGGTAATAACCCGCGGTACCGACCCAACCCGGGAACAGAAGAGCGCTCCAGCAGCAGAGCAGCAGACGGTAGAGCGGTGGAGCGGTGGAGAGCTGCTGTAGAGAGAGAGCTGGAGAGCTCCAGAGCTTCTTACTGATATGATGCTGTTAGTTGTTGTGTTTCCTCTGCAGCGGGTAACCGGTCAGTTCTGTCTGCTCAGAGAGAGAGAGCCTCCGCACGGTGCCGGGCTCCGGTAGATCATCCCCGGTGCTCCGGTTAACGGACAAAACTCGGTTTAACGCTGAAAAACAGGCGGAAGATTAAAGTGAAGCGGCCGCTCCGTCATGGAGGCCATGTTGGGGAGCGACCGAAGCACCGCCTGTCAGCGACAGCACGAGAAGTAGGTCCCGCTAAACATTCACTCTGGAACCGGAGCGGGGACGGTTACCGGACACGGTTTATCTCTGACGGCCGGATGGAGGCGACGTGCACCGGGGGAGAGAGTTTAAAACGTGTCGGTGTGTGTGTGTTTTTGTTTGTTTATAGAGGAAAGAGTGTCTGACCCCGCGGAGGGATCTGATGGAGGGCTGCTCCGGTGAAGCGGTCTCTGTCATCAGACCTGAAGTCCCGGACTGGATCAGCCAGGGGCCGGACTGGAGCCGGACTGGATCAGCCAGGAGCCGGACTGGAGCCGGACTGGATCAGCCAGGGGCCGGACTGGAGCCGGACTGGATCAGCCAGGAGCCGGACTGGAGCCGGACTGGATCAGCCAGGAGCCGGACTGGATCAGCCAGGACCCGGACCTAAAGAAGTTGTAGTTTTGCTGCCTAAACCTAAAGAGGCGTTTGTGTTTAAAACGTGACGTTTAATTCAGTTTTACATGGTAGTAGGGCCTTTCCGGGAACCATCACCTTACCGTGGGCAGGACCCGGGCGGCAGAGGCTGGCTCTGGGGACGTGGAACGTCACCTCTCTGTGGGGGAAAGAGCTGGAGCTTGTGCGGGGTGGAGCGCTATTAGTTGGATCTGGTAGGGCTTACCTCTACGCACAGCCTCGGTTCTGGAACCGTACTCCTGGGCGGCTGTGGCTCAGAGGGTAGAGCAGGTTGTCCACCAATCGGAAGGTCGGTGGTTCGATCCCCGGCTGCTCCAGGTCACATGTCGATGTGTCCTTGAGCAAGACACTTAACCCCAAATTGCTCCCGAAGGCATAGCCATCGGTGTGCGAATGAGTATTTAGATTAAATCCTGATGGGCAAAGTTGGCACCTTAGCAGCCTCTGCCATCAGTGTATGAATGGGTGTGTGAATGGGTGAATGCTGACATGTAGTGTAAAGCGCTTTGAGTGGTCGGAAGACTAGAAAAGCGCTATATAAGTCCAAGTCCATTTACCATTTACTCTATTCTTCTCTGGAGTTGCCCAAGGTGTGAGGCGCCGGGCGGGTGTGGGGATACTCACAAATCCCCTGCCGCTACGTTGGAGTTTACCCCGGTGGACGAGAGGGTCGCCTCCCTACGCCTTCGGGTTACGGGGGGGAGAACTCTGACTGTTGTTTGTGCGTATGCACCAAACAGCAGTTCGGAGTATTCGGCCTTCTTGGAGACCCTGAATGGAGTCCTGTATGGACTCCATAGTTCTGCTGGGGGACTTCAACGCGCACGTGGGCAACGATGGAGACACCTGGAGTGGCGTGATTGGGATCTGAACCCGAGTGAACCCGAGTGGTTGTTTGTTACTGGACTTCTGTGCTAGTCATGGACTGTCCATAACGAACACCATGTTCCAACATTAGGATGCTCATAAGTGTACGTGGTACCAGAGCACCCTAGGCCGAAGGTCGATGATCGATTTTGTGATCGTATCGTCTGATCTGAGGCCGCATGTTTTGGACACTCGGGTGAAGAGAGGGGCGGAGCTGTCAACTGATCACCATCTGGTGGTGAGCTGGGTCAGAGGGTGGGGGAAGACTCTGGACAGACCTGGTAAGCCCAAACGGGTAGTGCGGGTGAACTGGGAACGTCTGGAGGAGGCCCCTGTCCGAGAGATTTTCAACTCACACCTCCGGCGGAGCTTTTCTGGCATCCCTGTGGAGGTTGGAGGCATTGAACCCGAGTGGGCGATGTTCAAAGCTTCCATTGCTGAAGCTGCAGCGGTGAGCTGTTATTTTAGGGTCTTAGGTGCCTCAAGGGACGGCAACCCTTGAACACTGGGTGGACACCAGTGGTCAGGGAAGCCGTCCGACTGAAGAAGGAGGCCTTCCGGGATATGTTATCTCGGAGGACTCCGGAGGCAGTTGCAAGGTACCGACAGGCCCGAAGAGCAGCAGCCACTGCCGTGACGGAGGCAAAGCAGCGGGTGTGGGAGGAGTTCGGAGTAGCCATGGAGAAGGACTTTCGGTCGGCACCAAGGTGCTTCTGGAAAACCATCCGGCACCTCAGGAGGGGGAAACGGGGAACCATCCAAGCTGTGTACAGTAAGGATGGGACACTGTTGACATCAACTGAGGAGGTAATCGGGCGGTGGAAGGAGCACTTTGAGGAACTTCTGAATCCGACCAATACGCCCTCTATTGTAGAGGCAGAGCTGGAAGCTGATGGGGGATCATCATCAATTACCCTGGTGGAAGTCACTGAGGTAGTCAAACAGCTCCACAGTGGCAAAGCCGCGGGGGTTGATGAGATCCGTCCAGAAATGCTGAAGGCTCTGGGTGTGGAGGGGCTGTCTTGGATGACACGTCTCTTCAACACTGCGTGGAAGTCGGTGACAGTGCCTAAGGAGTGGCAGACCGGGATGGTGGTTCCCCTGTTCAAAAAGGGGGACCAGAGAGTGTGTGCCAATTACAGGGGTATCACACTACTCAGCCTCCCTGGTAAAGTCTACTCCAAGGTGCTGGAAGGGAGGGTTCGGCCGATAGTCGAACCTCGGATCGAAGAGGAACAATGCCTGAACAATTGGCCTCCGCCAGGGCTGCACTTTGTCACCAATCCTGTTGGTGATTCATGGACAGGATATCAAGGCGTAGTCGGGGGGATGTGGGTTTTCAGTTCGGTGTGCTGAAAATCGCATCGCTGCTTTTTGCAGATGATGTGGTCCTGTTGGCATCATCGGCCTGTGACCTCCAGCACTCGAATCGGTTCGCAGCCGAGTGTGAAGCGGCCAGGATGAAGATCAGCACCTCTAAATCAGAGGCCGTGGTTCTCAGCAGGAAACCGATGGATTGCCTACTCCGGGTAGGGAATGAGTCCTTACACCAAGTGAAGGAGTTCAAGTACCTCGGGGTCTTGTTCGCGAGTGAGGGGACTATGGAGCGTGAGATTGGCCGGAGAATCGGAGCAGCGGGGGCGGTATTGCATTCGCTTTACCGCACCGTTGTGATGAAAAGAGAGCTGAGCCGGAAGGCAAAGCTCTCGATCTACCGGTCAGTCTTCGTTCCTACTCTCATCTATGGTCATGAGGGTTGGGTCAGGACCCAAAGAACTAGATCTACCGGTCAGTCTCCGTTCCTACTCTCACCTCTGGTCATGAGTGTTGGGTCATGACCGAAAGAATGAGATCGCGGGTACAAGCGGCCGAAATGTGTTTCCTCAGGAGGGTGGCTGGCGTCTTCCTTAGAGATAGGGTGAGAAGCTCAGTCATCCGTGAGGGACTCGGAGTAGAGCCGCTGCTCCTTTGCGTCGAAAGGAGCCAGCTGAGGTGGTTCATCTAGCACGGATGCCTCCTGGGCGCCTCCCTAGGGAGGTGTTCCAGGCACGACCAGCTGGGAGGAGACCACGGGGAAGACCCAGGACTAGGTGGAGAGATTACATCTCCACACTGGCCTGGGAACGCCTCGGGATCCCCCAGTCAGAGCTGGTTAATGTGGCCCGGGAAAGGGAAGTGTGGGGTCCCCTGCTGGAGCTGTTGCCCCCGCGACCCGACCCCGGATAAGAGGTTGAAGATGGATGGATGGATGGATGGTAGTAGGTGTAGCAGGCCCCTACTGACCCACATCCATGGAGCTGATAACAACTGATAACACCTATTTAATGGACCGATAACAGTCTTATCCCGACCCTCCTCCATTCAGCACCACAGAAACAAGACAGTCACCAAAATACCAATAAATCAATAAAGAATCAATACTTCCTCTGAGTGACTCAGTGTTTCCTCCACATCCTTTCACCCACACATTAATAACATAATATTATATATATATTTATATATATATTATATATAATATATATACAGTATATATTATATATATAATATTTATATATATATAAATATAAATTTATATATATGTGAATATTATATAAATATATATATATAATATTTATATAATCAAGTATGAAGGAACTCTATAAGGTTTCATGATCACAACCCCCAAAGGTCAGTTGGAACCTACTCTACCACTAGAACCTAATAGAACCTCCTAAAGGACTAATAGAACCTCCTCAGTGACCACTAGAACCTCCTAAAGGACCACCAGAACCTCCTAAAGGACCACTAGAACCTCCTAAAGGACTAGTAACGACCATAACAATGAACAGAGGGGTGACTGATGACATATGCCGTCCAGTCTCGACAAGGTGTTCTAGTACCAGTAGGGTGGTAATCATGTTCTCCTGGTTCCTGATGGAGGGTCGTATCAGTACGTGGATCGTCGTGGATCTCAGGTGGAACCGATGCTGAGCAGTAAAAGCTTGATAATCACAATAACAACAACTTTTATTGGACATTGACAACATGTTTTTATACATGAACCCAAATATGTACAGAACAAACATCCTATAGACGGACGGGTTCCCTGTCCTGTGAGCAGTTCAGATGAACTCCACTCCTCCGTCTGTCACGTAGAAGGAGCTGATCCTGTAAGCCTTCGTCCTGGAGGAGGAGGAGGAGGAGGAGGAGGAGGAGGAGGAGGAGGAGGAGGTGCA
>CAKALS010000028.1:468684-476184 GCA_916701275.1 Sebastes miniatus
TATTGGTTAACAACGCAGGAACTAACCCTCTGATTGGTTAACAACGCAGGAACTAACCCTCTGATTGGTTAACGACCCAGGAACTAACCAACTGATTGCTTAACGACCCAGGAACTAACTCTCTGATTGCTTAACGACCCAGGAACTAACTCTGTGATTGGTTAACGACCCAGGAACTAACCTTCTGATTGGTTAAGAACGCAGGAACTAACTCTGTGATTGGTTAACAGTCCAGGAACTACTCTGACAATCGGTTAACAATGCAGTGACTGATTTTCTGATTGGTTAATGATACAGGAACTAACTCTCTGACTCTCCAACTAACTTTCTGATTGGTTCACAGTTGTTTACGAGTAAAGAAACAACGTTTCTGATTGGTTAATGACGCTCTAAGCAGCCCTCTGATTGGTCGATGGAGCAGGAACCTAACGCTCTGATTGGTTAATGAAGCAGGAACCTAACGCTCTGATTGGTCGATGGAGCAGGACCCTAACGCTCTGAATGGTTAATGAAGCAGGAACCTAACGCTCTGATTGGTTAATGAAGCAGGAACCTAACGCTCTGAATGGTTAATGAAGCAGGAACCTAACGCTCTGATTAGTTAATGAAGCAGGAACCTAACGCTCTGAATGGTTAATGAAGCAGGAACCTAACGCTCTGATTAGTTAATGAAGCAGGAACCTAACGCTTTGATTGGTTAATGAAGCAGGAACCTAATGCTCTGATTGGTTAATGAAGCAGGAACCTAACGCTCTGAATGGTTAATGAAGCAGGAACCTAACGCTCTGATTGGTTAATGAAGCAGGAACCTAACGCTCTGATTGGTTAATGAAGCAGGAACCTAACGCTCTGATTGGTTAATGAAGCAGGAACCTAACGCTCTGATTGGTTGATGTGTGTCTTCAGGTCTGGTTGCAGAATCTGGAGCGTCCTTCTCTGATGTGGTGAAGAAAGCACCGGAACCACAACTGGTCGCCACGCCGCATCCTACAGCACGGGAGGTACACACATCTACATATCTACACACACACACACATCTACACACACATCTACACACACACACACACACACACACACACACATCTAAGTGTACTTCAGGAAGTACGTGGATTAGAACACACTGAGTCCTCCTCCTCCTCCTCCTCCTCCTTTTCCTCCTCCTCCCTCTCCTCCTCTGCTTCCTCCTCCTCCTCCTCCTCCTCCTCTGCTTCCTCCTCCTCCTCCTCCTCTTCCTCCTCCTCCCTCTCCTCCTCTGCTTCCTCCTCCTCCTCCTCCTCCTCCTCTTCCTCCCCATCCTCTTCCTCCTCCTCCCTCTCCTCCTCCTTTTCCTCTTCCTTCTTTTCCTCTTCCTCCTCCTCCTCCCTCTCCTCCTCCGCTTCCTCCTCTCCTCCTCCTTCTCCCTCCTCCTCCTCCTCCTCCTCCCTCTTCTCCTCCGCTTCCTCCTCCTCTCCTCCTCCTCCTCCTCCTCCTCCTTTTCCTCCTCCTCCTTCGCCGCAACTTCACGTCTCTCTCTCTGTCTCCGGGTAGAAAAGCAGCCGCTCACTTCAGAGAGAAAACAATTTCACAAAAACAGAACTGATGATGAAGGAGGAGGAGGAGGAGGAGAGGGAGGAGGAGGAGGAAGGGGAGGAGGAGGAGGAGGAGGAAGAGGAGGAGGAGAGGGAGGAGGAGGAGGAGGAGGAGGAGGAGGTGACGGGGTTGTACTTTCTGTAGGAGCCAAATATTAAGAAAGGAGTGGTTGAATTCCTTATTATAAGAGAAACATTATGTTGATAGTAATTGGTATTTTTGCCCCATGTGGCCAACCACAGCATTGAATTGTTTATAAATTTGGCACCAGTTGATGCCGTCATCCTGATTTAGTATCAGCTGTGGAGAGCGCAGCTGTTTAAGGACGCCAAGAGCCGAAATAGTTTTTTAACGGGCTTTAATATAGTTTGTTCATTTCAATAAGACAAAGTTTAAGTTAATCTTTTTTCTTTACTTTGGGTTGCCGCGGCATATCCTGTTTTGGGTTGTTTGGGTTGGTTTATGTAGTTTAACACACACACGCACACACACACAAAGGCTGCAAATCAATCATATGCATCCAATGACAGAAAGGACATCTAACCGTGAGTAAACCCATGAATGAGCGCAACTTTATTTAGTAGATGCCTTGTTGACACGTTTTCTTGGCGAAAGAAATATGGCTTAGGAGAGGAAATTAGAAGGAAGCCATAATACTTTCTTTTATATTTTGGTTCTGTCAATCAGTCCTCAGGCCTCCCAGGAGACAGAGAGGAGCTTCACTTCACCTCCTCTTCTCCTCTTCTTCACCTCCTCTTCTGCTCCTCTTCACCTCCTCTTCTCCTCCTCTTCACCTCCTCTTCTGCTCCTCTTCACCTCCTCTTCACCTCCTCTTCACGTCCTCTTCTCCTCCTCTTCTGCTCCTCTTCACCTCCTCCTCCTCCTCCTCTTCACCTCCTCTTCACCTCCACTGTCTGCAGTTTAACGTTGATTCATCTGCTCGCATCGCGGCGATCAGAACGCAGGAAACGCAGACGGAGATCTGCAGATCAGACGAAGATTCAGAGACTTCAAACTAACACACACACATACACGCGCACACACACGCACACACACACACGCACGCACACACACACACACACACACACACACACACACACACACGCACACACAGTAGAGAGATGATGTGGTGCTACATCATGAACCGCTCCCTGTTAAACCATATGTGGGCTTTTATTTTGAAGAATGTAGTGCAGCTCCTCCGGTGTTATGTGTGTTTATATATGTATATATATATACACCATCCTTTTCCTGTTAGTAACCATGGTGACGTGTTCAGTGGGCGGAGCGGTCTATATGGTATTATTCCTAGTGTTGTTCATATATTTTTGGAAGCGAATATATTTTCTAGGACTGTCAAAGTTAACGTGATAATAAGGCGTTAACATAACTTGTGATTTTGAGGTTGTAGCGGCTCAGTTTTAAAGTTAGAGTGAAGATCCTGGTATCATAGTAAACTATAACCCTGATGAATCCATCGGTACCGACCATGATACTACTACTACTACTACAACCAGGTCAGACTAGCTGGTCATGGAGGAGGTTAAATAACGCTACGAAGTTACGCTACATTTTGTCAGAAAAAAAATTCCAAAACATGTCCGAAAGAAAGGCAGAAGTATATTATAATATCACAGTAAACTATAAACCTGATGAATCCATCGCTACCAACATGATGTCACATGTTCTTCTTCTCTTATATTAATTACAGTATGTCTCATCCAGAGTTCTAGATTTATGAAAGCCATGTTTTTACCCTCATTACATTTTAATATTACACGTTCTCTCATCACACACACACGCACACACACACACACACACACACACACACACACACACACACACACACACACACACACACCCTCTCTGCAGGGTTCCATGTTATTCTAATGTCGTTGTGTGTTTACTGAAGTGATGTTCTCTCATGTTCGTCCTCCATAATTAAACAGCACAGCTCATGAATAAATAATGAGCTCTGCTAAAACACCTAGTGCGCACACACACACACACACACACACACACACACACTGGAGGTGCAGCTCTGATTAGATGGATATTTTCTCTACTGTACAGCAGGATATTAAATATGAAACAGAAACAGGAAGTGAAGTGTTTCCACGAGTCACTCGTCTGCAGCGCCGCTTTCATAACGCTCCTCCTGTCAGGAGATACAACACTAACACAGTACTACTGCTACTGCTAGTACTCACTCAGTCAGAGTATACTGCTACTGCTAGTACTCACTCAGTCAGAGTATACTGCTACTGCTAGTACTCACTGTCAGTCAGAGTATACTGGTACTCCTAGTACTCACTGTCAGTCAGAGTATACTGGTACTGCTAGTACTCACTGTCAGTCAGAGCTCTGAGTACTTCTTCATTGTGGTACTGGTACTTCTAGTACTTCAGTAATCTGCACTAACCACAGTAATAAGGCCAGCTGAAGGTCATGACCTCTGTGTGTACTAGTACTTCAGTAATTAGACCAGCTGAAGGTCATGACCTCTGTGTGTACTAGTACTTCAGTAATTAGGCCAGCTGAAGGTCATGACCTCTGTGTGTACTAGTACTTCAGTAATAAGGTGAGCTGAAGGTCATGACCTCTGTGTGCACTAGTACTTCAGTAATAAGGTGAGCTGAAGGTCATGACCTCTGTGTGTACTAGTACTTCAGCAATAAGGTGAGCTGAAGGTCATGACCTCTGTGTGTACTAGTACTTCAGTAATAAGGTGAGCTG
This sequence comes from Sebastes miniatus, assembly GCA_916701275.1. Taxonomy (NCBI): domain Eukaryota; kingdom Metazoa; phylum Chordata; class Actinopteri; order Perciformes; family Sebastidae; genus Sebastes; species Sebastes miniatus. The sequence goes on from CAKALS010000028.1 coordinate 472,990, forward strand.
AAGGTCATGACCTCTGTGTGTACTAGTACTTCAGTAATAAGGTGAGCTGAAGGTCATGACCTCTGTGTGTACTAGTACTTCAGCAATAAGGTGAGCTGAAGGTCATGACCTCTGTGTGTACTAGTACTTCAGTAATAAGGTGAGCTGAAGGTCATGACCTCTGTGTGTACTAGTACTTCAGTAATAAGGTGAGCTGAAGGTCATGACCTCTGTGTGTACTAGTACTTCAGCAATAAGGTGAGCTGAAGGTCATGACCTCTGTGTGTACTAGTACTTCAGTAATAAGGTGAGCTGAAGGTCATGACCTCTGTGTGTACTAGTACTTCTAGTACTTCAGTAACAAGGCCAGCTGAAGGTCATGACCTCTGTGTGTACTAGTACTTCTAGTACTTCAGTAATAAGGCCAGCTGAAGGTCATGACCTCTGTGTGTACTAGTACTTCAGTAATAAGGTGAGCTGAAGGTCATGACCTCTGTGTGTACTAGTACTTCAGCAATAAGGTGAGCTGAAGGTCATGACCTCTGTGTGTACTAGTACTTCAGCAATAAGGTGAGCTGAAGGTCATGACCTCTGTGTGTACTAGTACTTCAGTAACAAGGCCAGCTGAAGGTCATGACCTCTGTGTGTACTAGTACTTCAGCAATAAGGTGAGCTGAAGGTCATGACCTCTGTGTGTACTAGTACTTCTAGTACTTCAGTAACAAGGCCAGCTGAAGGTCATGACCTCTGTGTGTACTAGTACTTCTAGTACTTCAGTAATAAGGCCAGCTGAAGGTCATGACCTCTGTGTGTACTAGTACTTCAGTAATAAGGTGAGCTGAAGGTCATGACCTCTGTGTGTACTAGTACTTCAGCAATAAGGTGAGCTGAAGGTCATGACCTCTGTGTGTACTAGTACTTCAGCAATAAGGTGAGCTGAAGGTCATGACCTCTGTGTGTACTAGTACTTCAGTAACAAGGCCAGCTGAAGGTCATGACCTCTGTGTGTACTAGTACTTCAGTAACAAGGCCAGCTGAAGGTCATGACCTCTGTGTGTACTAGTACTTCAGTAACAAGGTGAGCTGAAGGTCATGACCTCTGTGTGTACTAGTACTTCAGCAATAAGGTGAGCTGAAGGTCATGACCTCTGTGTGTACTAGTACTTCTAGTACTTCAGTAACAAGGCCAGCTGAAGGTCATGACCTCTGTGTGTACTAGTACTTCTAGTACTTCAGTAATAAGGCCAGCTGAAGGTCATGACCTCTGTGTGTACTAGTACTTCAGTAATAAGGTGAGCTGAAGGTCATGACCTCTGTGTGTACTAGTACTTCAGTAACAAGGCCAGCTGAAGGTCATGACCTCTGTGTGTACTAGTACTTCAGTAATAAGGTGAGCTGAAGGTCATGACCTCTGTGTGTACTAGTACTTCAGCAATAAGGTGAGCTGAAGGTCATGACCTCTGTGTGTACTAGTACTTCAGCAATAAGGTGAGCTGAAGGTCATGACCTCTGTGTGTACTAGTACTTCAGTAACAAGGCCAGCTGAAGGTCATGACCTCTGTGTGTACTAGTACTTCAGTAACAAGGCCAGCTGAAGGTCATGACCTCTGTGTGTACTAGTACTTCAGTAATAAGGTGAGCTGAAGGTCATGACCTCTGTGTGTACTAGTACTTCAGCAATAAGGTGAGCTGAAGGTCATGACCTCTGTGTGTACTAGTACTTCTAGTACTTCAGTAACAAGGCCAGCTGAAGGTCATGACCTCTGTGTGTACTAGTACTTCTAGTACTTCAGTAATAAGGCCAGCTGAAGGTCATGACCTCTGTGTGTACTAGTACTTCAGTAATAAGGTGAGCTGAAGGTCATGACCTCTGTGTGTACTAGTACTTCAGTAACAAGGCCAGCTGAAGGTCATGACCTCTGTGTGTACTAGTACTTCTAGTACTTCAGTAATAAGGCCAGCTGAAGGTCATGACCTCTGTGTGTACTAGTACTTCTAGTACTTCAGTAATAAGGCCAGCTGAAGGTCATGACCTCTGTGTGTACTAGTACTTCAGTAACAAGGCCAGCTGAAGGTCATGACCTCTGTGTCTACTAGTACTTCTAGTACTTCAGTAATAAGGCCAGCTGAAGGTCATGACCTCTGTGTGTACTAGTATTTCTAGTACTTCAGTAACAAGGTGAGCTGAAGGTCATGACCTCTGTGTGTTCCAGGTGTACGACCAGATGCTGCAGCGCTTCGCCCAATTGGAGGAGAGAGTCCTTCAGAAGACCCGCCCCTGAGCCACGGCGACCAATCAGCTCGCTCCGAGACGCCCTTTAATGGACGCCATGAGAGAACATTTCCACAAACTAAAACACTCACTATGATTTTAATATAATGAGTTCTTTATCTGAACTGATCAGTGATAGATTAGTACTGTTGTTCAATAGATGTGATTGATGGCAGGAATACGTATTAAGAATAGAATTAAACTGTAAATCAGATGAATGTAAGGTATGTTGATCTGAAGGTTGTCGTGTGGTTAACACCGTGACGCGGTCGTGTGGTTAACACCGTGACGCTGTCGTGTGATTAACACCGTGAAGCGGTCGTGTGGTTAACACCGTGACGCTGTCGTGTGATTAACACCGTGAAGCGGTCGTGTGGTTAACACCGTGACGCGGTCGTGTGATTAACACCGTGAAGCGGTCGTGTGGTTAACACCGTGACGCGGTCATGTGATTAACACCGTGAAACGGTCGTGTGATTAACACCGTGACGCGGTCGTGTTAACACCGTGACGCGGTCGTGTGATTAACACCGTGACGCGACGCGGTCGTGTGGTTAACACCGTGACGCGGTCGTGTGATTAACACCGTGACGCGGTCGTGTTAACACCGTGACGCGGTCGTGTGGTTAACACCGTGACGCGGTCGTGTTAACACCGTGACGCGGTCGTGTGATTAACACCGTGACGCGACGCGGTCGTGTGGTTAACACCGTGACGCTGTCGTGTGATTAACACCGTGACGCGGTCGTGTGGTTAACACCGTGACGCGGTCGTGTGGTTAACACCGTGACGCGGTCGTGTGGTTAACACCGTGAAGCGGTCGTGTGGTTAACACCGTGACGCGGTCGTGTGGTTAACACCGTGATGGTCGTGGTCAGGTTCAGTAATAAAGATCACGGGTCGGGTTAAAGGAACTACAGGAGGAGCGTCATGTGACTCGGTGA
>CAKALS010000028.1:481184-491184 GCA_916701275.1 Sebastes miniatus
CATCCCCGTCGTATTTGTCTCTGAGACGGAGCCCGACGATGTCAGAAGCAACGAGGGACATCCCCGACGTCAACCTCTTTAATCAGAACCGTTCTGATTGGAGGAAACGACAGCTTCGCCTGAAACCTCGCCAGTGAGAAAAGTGTGTCGCCGCTGGACGTTGGACGTTGGACGTTGGACGTTGGACGTTGGACGCTGGACGCTGGACGTTGGACGCTGGACCTCTGCTTCCTGTCACTGTGATGGACGGAGAGACGGCTGCCTCTCTCTCTCTCTCTCTCTTTATGTTTCACACCAGAGAGTGAATAATGTCTTCTCCTCTGTCCTTCTGCTCTTTGTCCTCCTCTCAAGGTCTTTACAAGTGTCTCATATTTATTATGTCCATGTTTCCTTCTCTCCATATCTACCGGAGGATACAGAAGTATTGTCTTTACATTCACTTCTCCAGAGCCTTTAGATAGAAAGTAATCATTATAATATATAATATCAGTAGCCCCGAGAGACTCTGTGTTTTATTATCCGTGTCAACGTCGGCGTCCTGCTCAACCCCGTTGACCCCGTTGACCCCGCTGACCTCGGCACTGTGTGATCATAGAAGAGGACATAATTAAATATAATGTGGATGTTTGCCGTCGGTAGAATACGGCGGTGAATCAGCAGCACTCAGGCTGATGGGTTAGCAGCGCCAATCACTCCTCTGAGTCACACATCCACCACGTCTGGACACGTCTGGACACGTCTGGACACGTCTGGACACGTCTTCAGGGTGGTAACTATGGTTACAAGAGACTAGGACAGGTGTGACATCAACTTGTACATGTCTTGGTCTTGTGGGCATTTTTTCTCTGACTCGTCTTGGTCTCATAGTTGCTGTGACCTGGATTTGACTCGGGTCGGGAGGTTCGTTTAACTCTGACTTGTCTTGGTCTCCTGGGTCTATAGACTCAGACTTGTCTTGGTCTCCTGGGTCTATAAACTCTGACTTGTCTTGGTCTCCTGGGTCTATAGACTCAGACTTGTCTTGGTCTCCTGGGTCTATAGACTCAGACTTGTCTTGGTCTTGTGGGATGGGAGGGAGAGAGAGAGGGAGAGAGAGAGGGAGAGAGAGAGAGGGAGAGAGAGAGAGAGAGAGAGAGAGAGAGAGAGAGAGATTCTGGGTGCCTAGCAACAACACACATCCCTGAACTCTGTCCCCACCGGCCCGGTCGGCAGCCTTTAGAGAGTCCACCGCTCATCTGGTCAATTAGGACCCCGTTAATGTCATCAATTAAACCCTGGGTTCATTTGTCCAATTAAGTCTTCTGCTAATTGATCATGTAGGGGGGCGGAGACGTCTAATCAGACGGATCGGATGTCATCTGCGAAAACACTCCCGTTAACTCACAGACAGACACAGAAGGACAAGAGGACACCTTCCAGAGCAGGAGGAGGTTAATTGAAACAGCTCGTTAAGGAGTTAACTGATTAACGCAGCTCGACTGACACCTGCACCCAGATGTGAATGAGTCCCCACAATACACAGCTGCACATGGTGATGTTGTGATGTTGTGTCTCCGTCCTCATGTATAACTCTGTGTTGTGTCTCCGTCCTCCTGTATAACTCTGTGTTGTGTCTCCGTCCTCCTGTATAACTCTGTGTTGTGTCTCCGTCCTCCTGTATAACTCTGTGTTGTGTCTCCGTCCTCCTGTGTAACTCTGTGTGTGTCCATACTGAAGATTTAGAGCTCCTAACTTCCTCCTCAGCCTGATTTCCATTTGACACACCGAGCTGCTGCAGCGGCTCAAAGATGCTGGAAAGGCACATTGAGAAGCTGCAGATAATCACACCGGGACACCAGCGAGAGTGAGACATTAAATCACTCGTATGGGCTTTAAAACGGCGTCTCTCCGCTCGGCTCTCCGCTCGGCTCCGAGGTCGTTGCTCCTGATGGATTCATCACTTCGACCAGATCTTCACCTTCTGGGTTCGTCCTGAAGGTGGAACGAACCCGTCAGAGTCCGTCCTCATCACACAGGACCACATCGTCATGGTGAGGACAGAGTACCTGAGCAGGTAGAATACAGAGTACCTGAGCAGGTAGTAAACAGAGTACCTGAGCAGGTAGAATACAGAGTACCTGAACAGGTAGAATACAGAGTACCTGAACAGGTAGTATACAGAGTACCTGAGCAGGTAGAATACAGAGTACCTGAACAGATAGAATACAGAGTACCTGAACAGGTAGTATACAGAGTACCTGAGCAGGTAGAATACAGAGTACCTGAGCAGGTAGTAAACAGAGTACCTGAGCAGGTAGTAAACAGAGTACCTGAACAGGTAGAATACAGAGTACCTGAGCAGGTAGAATACAGAGTACCTGAGCAGGTAGTAAACAGAGTACCTGAACAGGTAGAATACAGAGTACCTGAGCAGGTAGAATACAGAGTACCTGAACAGGTAGAATACAGAGTACCTGAACAGGTAGTAAACAGAGTACCTGAACAGGTAGTATACAGAGTACCTGAGCAGGTAGAATACAGAGTACCTGAGCAGGTAGAATACAGAGTACCTGAACAGGTAGTATACAGAGTACCTGAACAGGTAGTATACAGAGTACCTGAACAGGTAGTATACAGAGTACCTGAACAGGTAGAATACAGAGTACCTGAACAGGTAAGTTTTTTGGACTTTAACTAGTCCTGCATACTTTCAGCTACAGAAACCGTTCAGAAATATTCAGCTCTTTAAGGACATTAGTGCTATGACTTGTCTTGTTTCAACTATTTATACTTTTTAAAATATTAAGCTTTTTCCACATTTGGTTTTCTAATGTAACTCAATGGAGAAAACCTTCAAATCCTCTTAAACCTTCTCCACTTTGAATTGCTACTGCTTCCGCATACTTTCAGCTACAGACTTCATTCTCTGCCAGGTGTACATTTCATCTTCTAGGGTTTTCAGCAGTGCAGCGCAATGCATTTGAGCTTTAACATTTTTAGGCAAGTCATTTCACATTTCTGCATTTTCAGCAATGCTTTGCAATAAATGTCAGCTGTCAGCATTCCCACGCATTCTCAGCAGGAAATGCATTTTATAGTTAATGATGATAACTAATTATTTAAAGAAAAATGTGGAAAGATTCACTTTGTCCTCCTTTATCTCAGTCTCTTTATGCCGCCCTTTAATCTGTCACTCATTTACACACACACACTTGTAAAGATGCTGCAGTAGAAGTCGAGGTGTGTGTTCTTGCGTTATGCAGCCGCTCGCTGAAACATCAATTACATCGTCACTTTGGCTTCATATCACTGAATTAGCATGTCACTGTGACGACAACACACACACACACACACACGCACACACACACTCTCTGCTGCAGGAGCTGTGACAGCTCGGCAACACAATAAATCTTTGTCACACAGTTTGCTGACGCCACACACTGTCAAATACACACACATGTTCACACACACACAAACACACACACACACACACACACACACACACACATACACACACTACTGTACTAGACACATACAGTATTTCTTAAAGCAACACTCCGACATTTTGTCATGTTGGTGGATGTGTCTGTCTGCTTTGTATCTAAAAAAGGTCCGTAACGCCACGTTTTTACAACGATACGATACACATTCATGGTTCCATGGTTCTGATACGATTCAAGGACGATATTTGGCTCATCTAGATCGATACGATACGATTCTATTTGGCTCATCTAGATCGATACGATACGATTCTATTTGGCTCATCTAGATCGATACGATACGATTCTATTTGGCTCATCTAGAGCGATACGATACGATTCTATTTGGCTCATCTAGAGCGATACGATACGATTCTATTTGGCTCATCTAGAGCGATACGATGCGATTCTATTTGGCTCATCTAGAGCGATACGATGCGATTCTATTTGGCTCATCTAGAGCGATACGATGCGATTCTATTTGGCTCATCTAGAGCGATACGATACGATTCTATTTGGCTCATCTAGAGCGGTACGATACGATTCTATTTGGCTCATCTAGAGCGATACGATACGATTCTATTTGGCTCATCTAGAGCGATACGATGCGATTCTATTTGGCTCATCTAGATCGATACGATACGATTCTATTTGGCTCATCTAGATCGATACGATACGAACATCAGATCTGCCAAAATGTGTAAATTTAGTACAAACTCACTTGTTTAAACCTTTTTATTCATTTTTACATTATTCCTATCCTGTAAAATGTGACTTTATCTTTTGTAAAAGATTTCTTTTTGCGATGCAAATGAACTTCACTGATTGCAGAGAGCCTTAATTTCTTACTGGCAGTCATTCTGTCAGCAGGAGTGGGAGTCAGATTTGTCTTCACTCCTTCTAGCTGGTATTTATCTCGGCCTTTTGTTCCTCCTTTCTCTCCTGTTTTGTTTCCTTTCTGGGTTAATAATCATTTTCATTTGAAAGCCTTGATGTATTTGTGAGTTAATTTCAGTGTAATTTTCTAATCAAATGCTCTTAATGTGCCTCGAACGGGGCATTAGAGTGACGAGGGAGACGGGAGCTTTTACCTCGGCTGCACTTTGGATCACATGTTTCAGCCCCGAGACAGATTCACGTCTTCCACTTTGAGTTTTTTAACAATTGGGTCAATTATTTGACTTTGTTCTGCTACAAAATTAAGTCTTATTTAAAATGTACAGCTATGGCTCATCCATAAGGCGCCCACATCAGGAACCACTGGTTTAGATGGTCCAGTTTGAACATCGCCTTGGCGCTTGAAGTTCCCGTCAGTAGCAGACGGTGTCAAATTGAAGTGAATGGGAAGAAACTTCCTCAGTTTGAATATGTGTGCTGCATTTCCTGAACTTTTGAGGACATTTCTGCCCTGAAGATGTGTCTACATGTTACTCAACATGACCTTTACTCTTTTTAGACGCTTGGCGTTTGGCTGCAGCTCTCCACGTCGACACTGAAGTCTTTGGACGGCTGAACCTGAACCGTCTATAACTCAGAGCATCGGAGCTGGTTGGAGACGGCAAACAGCTGCCTGGGAGTTCAGGATTAAAGAGCTCATCCACCGTGGTAAGAAACTGTCCGACTCTCACCCGTTGGGGTTTTCCAAAAAAAGGAAACAGAAACATTAAGATAAATGAAGAGAATAGTTTCATAATGGGAGAAATAAAGAAAGATGAGGCAAAAGAGAAATTGTCTTGTTTTTAAATTTTTATATCCTGTTCACAAAATTTCTCTACACATCGTCACCTCCTTTTCTGGGTTCTTCCCGTCCTTCCTTCCCGTTTGACAAATCTTTCCTCCGCCATTTCCTGTTTCATTCTCATTCTTTGGTCTTTGTTTTCTCTTCCGCCCGCCATGCAGTGACAGATAATCAAACGCCACATTAAACTTTTATGCCGCTAACAAACAAAGGAAATGGCTTCAGCTGGAGCGTGGCGGCGGTTGACATTGTGCGACGGAGGGATGAAAAGATGGAGAGAACATCAGTGATGAGGAAGAGAGGGTTTATGTTTGTAAAGACGGATTGTTACAGCGGATTGAAAATCATCCGTTTTAAAGGTCATGTATGATTGCAGTTTCTGCCTCCTCTTCCTGATTCAGTCACTGTCGTTGGTTTTTTAACATTCCTCCTTTGATTTTATTGTTTTACAGCATACATATTCCAGAACAAAAACTATGTGAATATGACAAGTTTGTAAAGATGATAGCAACAGTTTCGGGCTGTAACTATGGCTGTTTCAGAGGTTATCATACAGTACGGCATACAATAGACCAGCAGACAGCAGTGTGTACAGTAGACCAGCAGACAGCAGGGTGTACAGTAGACCAGCAGACAGCAGGGCGTACAGTAGACCAGACCAGCAGACAGCAGGGTGTACAGTAGACCAGACCAGCAGACAGCAGGGTGTACAGTAGACCAGCAGACAGCAGGGTGTACAGTAGACCAGCAGACAGCAGACAGCAGGGTGTACAGTAGACCAGCAGACAGCAGGGTGTACAGTAGACCAGACCAGCAGACAGCAGGGCGTACAGGAGACCAACAGACAGCAGGGTGTACAGTAGACCAGACCAGCAGACAGCAGGGTGTACAGTAGACCAGACCAGCAGACAGCAGGGTGTACAGTAGACCAGCAGACAGCAGGGTGTACAGTAGACCAGCAGACAGTAGACAGCAGGGTGTACAGTAGACCAGCAGACAGCAGGGTGTACAGTAGACCAGCAGACAGCAGACAGCAGGGTGTACAGTAGACCAGCAGACAGCAGGGTGTACAGTAGACCAGCAGACAGCATGGCGTACAGTAGACCAGACCATCAGACAGCAGGGTGTACAGTAGACCAGACCAGCAGACAGCAGGGTGTACAGTAGACCAGTATACAGTAAAGCACCGTTTCCACCAGGAAGTTCCTGGACTTTTAGTCCCTGGAACTACTTCTCAAGGAACAAAAAGGTTCTTTCAGCACACTGTTGTCTGTAAATAGCCACTAGCTCACAGCGAACGCTAAAGCTAGCATGATGTTAACGTAGCATTAATGACATATTGGAGTTTCCATAATCACCAGATTCTAAAATGTAAATATCGTTCACATCAATGTTCATAGTGTAGTTATGACTGGGACACATTTTATAAGTAGTAGAACAAGTATTCATATCCTTTACTGTAGTAAAAGTACTAATACCACACTGTGAAAATACTCCTGCATTTAAAACCTTAAATGTAGTTAAAGTAAAAGTATTCATTGTGCAGTAAAATGTACTGAAAGTAACTAAAGTAAAGTATTGATGGCGTTGAGTCCAGTGAGCTAGCTTTAGCTTTAGCGTTAGCTCTGAGGTCACTTCCATGATAATAAGACCAAGACAGGAAGTTCATCCTCAGCCTGTTGTTATATTGTTCTTATTGTGTAGATGAGCTCCCGACTCTGTTACCTCTCAACATCAAGTGTTATTAAATATGAATATTATAATATTATAATGTAATCAGCCAACGTCTCCTCTGGTGTTTCTGTGTGATCAGTGTGCTGATTGGCTGCTTTAATACATGAAGATCAAACACTAATCAACACACACACACACACACACACACACACACACACACACACACACACACACACACACACTCAGAACACACCGCTGACAGTAGAAGTTGTGTTTGTATCTCAAACACAGAGAGGAACCCTGGTACATGATGAAGAGGACGTTCTGTCTGTGGTTGTTTGATGCTGAAGGTTCCTGTCGTTTACTCTCCTCCTCCTCTTCTTCCTCTTTTAATCTCTCCTCCTCTCCCTCACTCTCAGTTATCTTCTCTTTCACCCTCATCCATCCATCAGGGATCCACGTGGCTCCACTCCTGGTCCGTGTCCACAGCCTCCGTCCTTTCCACGCTCCCTATTCATTGTCTATGTAAGCAGCCGTGCAGCAATGCATTCTGGTAGCGTGGCGGCGCGACTCGAGAGACTTAGCGTCACGACGGCTGCTCCTCATTTGCATAAAGTTGAGGTCTAGTCTACTTTATGCAAATCACAGGCGTCCGACGCTCGGCGCTCAGCGAGGTCGCGGTGTTTAAGATGAGAGCGATGCTAAAAATCTTCTTCTTCTCCCGATGTTCAGACAGAAACAGGAACAGAAACAGGAACAGAAACAGGAACAAGAACAGGAACAGAAACAGAAACAGAAACAGGAACAGGAACAGAAACAGAAACAGAAACAGGAACAGGAACAGGAACAGAAACAGAAACAGGAACAGGAACAGAAACAGGAACAGGAACAGAAACAGAAACAGAAACAGGAACAGAAACAGGAACAGGAACAGAAACAGGAACAGAAACAGAAACAGAAACAGAAACAGGAACAGGAACAGATCATTGAGCTGATTATAAACAGAACCGGGCCGAAGCAGAACACGGTTCTAAGATCGAGTCCTCGTTGCGTCCTCTAAAGCAGACGGACATTTAGTTTCTAGTGTTGCTTCATAACGTGTGTTCCTCTGTCCTGGTCCTGTTAAATACAAACATGCTGGTTGTTCCCGGTACCGTTACGGAGACTCACCTCCAGAATCAGGACAAAAAGCTGAACCCAGCTGTGTAGAACTACCGGAGCACTACTCCACTACCTCATATTTAACACAAAGAACCTTTAAGTTTGGGTTTGTCTCCAGAAAATGACTGGAGGTTAATGCAGCGCCCCCCTTGGTGTAATATACAGTATATATACGGTGTATATAGTATATGTGTGTGTATCAGTATCTGCTGCTGCTTCATGGAGCTGGTTAATATTGCAGCGTTGTGTCAGCGCTCTCAGCAGGCGTCCTGCCGGCGCTCTCAGCATGCAGCTCGCTGCGTCTCGGCTGCAGCTCTTCATCACGCTGCTCCGTCCTCTTTAAACATGCAGCGTCTGCCGTCACCTCTACTACGTCAACATGAAGGAGCTAATTCACTGCCAGTAATCAGGTCGAGGAGGAGATCAGCTGGTGTGTTCTGGTCGGCTTCCTTCAGGCCTTCTCTCCCCAGCTTCACGTGTTGGGTTCTAAAGACGTTCTGCAGACAGAGTCCAGAACTGTGTTAATGTTTTAGATGAGTTCATTAGGAATCAGAACTTCTCTATATTGAACATAATCAGCAGCAGCCTCGGTGTGAAATATATAAATATATAAATGAGGTTCAGACTCTGAACTCTCAGCTACGAGCAGGTTGGTGACGTTTGTCCTGTAAACCTGCTGCATTGTGGTTATTATTTCTAAGATTTAATGTTACAGAAGAACTCTGATTGTAATTTATGTCAATGCTTTTCATGTAGAGAAGGTCTAGACCGGACTCTATAATCTAGAGACCCAACAAGATGAGCATCGTCATGTGACAGTGGTAAGAAGAAACTCCCCTTTAGAGGGTAGAAACCTTCAGTCGACACCTGCTGGACTGGACGGGCATTTGTTGGGAAGCAGTGATTAACAACCTTAAAGGTCCCATATCGTGCTCATTTCCAGGTTCATACTTGTATTTTACGTTTCTACTAGAACATGTTTACACGCTGTAATGTTAAAAAAACAAAACGTTATTTTCTTTGTATACAGTCTGCCTGAATATACCTGTATTGACCCTGAAACGCTCCGTTTTAGCTCATTTCAACAGAATTGCGTTGCTAGGCAACAGTTTGGGACTTTTTTTCACGCAAAGTTATGACTTTATATCACAGTTTGGGTCCATGTTTACTTCCTGTCAGCTGATGTCATTCACATACAGTACACACTGCAACAAGGAAATAAACTGGGAAACATTTAGAATATTTAATGGTCTAAATATTTTATATTTGTGACATCACAAACAGACAGAAATCCTTAACGGCTTGTTTCAAACACACAGTTTCTGAATACGGTCTGTTGCGTTTTTCTCCGTATATATTGAACGTTTCAATACTTTAACAGTATTTATATAGAACTTAAAGCTGATTTATACTATATAAAGTATACCACCTCAACACCTGTTCCCACTTCCCCTCATCAGCTCGTCTTCTCTGTGTTTTCTAGCATCTGTTGTCCTGTCTGAACCTCGACCTGGACTCTGGACTCTCTCCCTTTGGACGTCCCTCCCGGCCTTGTGAGTCCTGTACCAGTAAGTCCAGATCCTGAACCGGCAGATCTGATCCGTGTCTTGAGACAGAACTTGTTTCTCCACTGTGTCACATTCAGGAAGTCGTGTTGATGTAAACTTCTGTTTCTGATTCACATCCCAGTTTTTTCACCGCAGCATCTCGTAAGTTTACATCGAATTCTCAACACAAAGAGAGCAGAGAGGAAACTTCTTCTTCTTCTTCTTCTCTTCCAAGGCCACCGGCTCGTCTTATAGACGGTTACATAAAGAAGTTATATAAGCAGCTGACAGACTGGCAGGGCGACCGAGCTATAGTACGACTGAGGAGAGAGAGAGAGAGAGAGAGAGAGAGAGAGAGAGAGGATGGAGAAGGATGAGAAAGAGGAGGAGGAGGACAGAAAGAGAGGGAGGGAAACAGGAAG
>CAKALS010000028.1:496184-508302 GCA_916701275.1 Sebastes miniatus
GATCAGGTCTGATCATCCAGGTCTGATCATCCAGGTCTGATCATCCAGGTCTGATCATCCAGATCTGATCATCCAGGATCAGGTCTGATCATCCAGATCTGATCATCCAGGTCTGATCATCCAGGTCTGATCATCCAGGTCTGATCATCCAGGATCAGGTCTGATCATCCAGATCTGATCATCCAGGTCTGATCATCCAGGTCTGATCATCCAGGTCTGATCATCCAGGATCAGGTCTGATCATCCAGGTCTGATCATCCAGGTCTGATCCTCCAGGTCTGATCATTCAGGTCTGATCCTCCAGGTCTGATCATCCAGATCTGATCCTCCAGGTCTGATCATCCAGGTCTGATCATCCAGGATCAGGTCTGATCATCCAGGTCTGATCCTCCAGGATCAGGTCTGATCATCCAGGTCTGATCATCCAGGTCTGATCCTCCAGGTCTGATCCTCCAGGTCTGATCCTCCAGGTCTGATCATCCAGGATCAGGTCTGATCATCCAGGTCTGATCATCCAGGTCTGATCATCCAGGTCTGATCATCCAGGATCAGGTCTGATCATCCAGGTCTGATCCTCCAGGATCAGGTCTGATCATCCAGGTCTGATCATCCAGGTCTGATCCTCCAGGTCTGATCCTCCAGGTCTGATCATCCAGGATCAGGTCTGATCATCCAGGTCTGATCATCCAGGTCTGATCATCCAGGATCAGGTCTGATCATCCAGGTCTGATCATCCAGGATCAGGTCTGATCATCCAGGTCTGATCATCCAGGTCTGATCCTCCAGGTCTGATCATCCAGGATCAGGTCTGATCATCCAGGTCTGATCATCCAGGTCTGATCCTCCAGGTCTGATCATCCAGGATCAGGTCTGATCATCCAGGATCAGGTCTGATCCTCCAGGTCTGATCATCCAGGTCTGATCCTCTAGGTCTGATCATCCAGGATCAGGTCTGATCATCCAGGTCTGATCATCCAGGTCCGATCATTCAGGTCTGATCATCCAGGATCAGGTCTGATCATCCAGGATCAGGTCTGATCCTCCAGGTCTGAGTCCTTCTCCTCAGCCTCGTCCTCCAGTGGGTTCTGGGTCTGGACTGGTACAGGAGGATCCTGATCAGATGCTAAACAACCTCAACCAGTCTCAGGGGCCCAACGTGTCAACCCCCCCCCACCCCCGGCCTTCGCCTACAAATGTCCCTCAAAGAGACACAAGAGACACAAGAGACACCTCCCAACCAGGAAGAGACGCAACACAACCACAAAGAGACAATGACCACGGGGCGGTTTGAAGCATCTTGCTCAAGGACACTTTGATTGATATATATATATATATATATATATATATATACACACCCACATGGTATATCAATTATATAATATATGTATATAAACAACAACGACAGTGTTTGTGAAGAAAAAGTGAAATATAATGCAGCATTTTATGATGGTATTTCCACACTGACTTTATTTCTTGTTTACATTTTAAATTGTTTTTTTATTTATTTATTATTATTATTATTATCATTATTATTGCTATTGTTATTATTATTATTATTTTATTATTATTATTATTATTATTATTATTGTTGTTGTTATTAATATTATTTTATTATTATTGTGACCATTACTATTATTATTATTATTATTATTGATATTATTGATAGTATTAATAATAATAACAATTTTATTATTATTATATGACCATTATTATTATTATTATTATTGTTATTGTAATTATTGTTATTGTTATTATTTTAATATTGATATTATTGATAGTATTAATAGTTATTATTTTAGATTTCTCCAGCATGGAGAGGAGAGTGTTGATTACCCATGATGCCTCTGTGATGACCATAACATCATATAGTGATAGAGTGTCTGAGTGGTGATGTTATCTATATCTATATATCTACATAGAGTATCTGAGTGATGGTGTTTGATGCTGCTGCTTCTCTTCTTCTCTCCTTTGTATTTAAACACACCCCCCCCTCCCCTCTTTAGGAGCCATTTTGGACTCAGTTCAGCTCGGGTGCACCAAACACCGTCAAGCCTGTCAGAACAAAAGGCTGCACTTCCGGTCAAGACTACCAAAATAAAAGTAGCCTGTGTTGCTTCTCATCTCATGTCATCATCACCACCATCACCACCACCACCATCATCATCATCATCACCATCACCACCATCACCATCACCATCACCATCATCACCATCACCATCACCACCATCACCATCATCACCATCATCATCATCATCATCATCATCACCATCACCACCATCATCACCATCACCATCACCATCATCACCATCACCATCACCACCATCACCATCATCACCATCATCACCATCATCATCATCATCATCATCACCATCACCACCATCATCATCATCATCACCATCACCACCATCACCATCACCATCACCATCATCACCATCACCATCACCACCATCACCATCATCACCATCATCACCATCATCATCATCATCATCATCACCATCACCACCATCATCACCATCACCATCACCATCATCACCATCACCATCACCACCATCACCATCATCACCATCATCACCATCATCATCATCATCATCATCACCATCACCACCATCACCATCATCACCATCATCACCATCACCATCACCATCATCACCATCATCATCATCATCATCATCATCATCATCACCATCACCACCATCACCATCATCACCATCATCACCATCACCATCACCATCACCATCATCACCATCACCATCACCACCATCACCATCATCACCATCACCACCATCACCATCACCACCATCACCATCATCACCATCACCATCATCACCATCATCACCATCATCATCATCATCACCATCACCACCATCACCATCACCACCATCACCATCACCACCATCACCATCATCACCATCACCATCACCATCATCACCATCATCACCATCATCATCACCATCACCACCATCACCATCATCACCATCACCATCACCATCATCACCATCATCACCATCATCATCATCATCATCATCATCACCATCATCACCATCATTTAGTGATGGTTATATAAATGGTCTGATGTCTGTAGATTCTGTAAAAATGTAAAAACATGAATGAATCTTTGTGATTGTGAATAACAGCAGACCGTTAGAACATCTGAGTCCATGTTTCATTTCACCGTGACTCGGGTCCTCCAGAACCTGGTCCCGTACCCGGGTCCCCTCTACCAGGCTAGTATCATGGACGGGTTATTGAACGGGTCTGCTGGATTCAGGCCCGGAGCCTCCGGATCAGAACCTCTGTTTGAAGTCACTGTTGACATTTGTTGTTGGGAAGTCGATCAGACGACTTTAAAGAGACAAAACGACGAAAAAAAGAGACGGCGAACGACGGAAGGAGGTTAAATAACGCTCCAAAGTTATGCTAAAATGATTACACTCAAACCCTTTTCAAAGGAGTCCCTGACCTCTGACCTCCAGATGTGTGAGCGTGTGAGGGTTCTTGTCTGAAAAAGGTCCGAAAATTGTCAAAAAAATTAGAAAAAGTCTGAAAAATGTCCAAAAAAGTCTGAATATTGTCAAAAACATTTAGGAAAAAATTTCCTGAAAAAGTGAGAAAATGGCAAAAGATTTCCGAAAAAAGCCAAAAAAGTCCGAAAAAAATGTCAAAAAGAAGTCTGAATATTGTCAAAACAATTTATGAAATAACAGTAAAAAACATGTCAAAAAAATGTACGAAACAATCTCCTAAAAAAAACAGAAAGAAGTCCGGAAATTGTCAAAAAAATGTATGAAAAAAAGACAAAAGAAAAGTCAGATCCTGGTATCATAGTAAACTATAAACCTGATGAATCCATCAGTACCAACCAGGTCAGACTAGCTGGTCATGAAGAGGTTAAATAATGCTTCAAACTGTCATGTCCATGTTCAAAGGGGTCCCTTGACCTCTGACCTCCAGATGTGTGAATGTAAATGGGTTCTATGGGTACCCACGAGTCTCCCCTTTACAGACATGCCCATTGTTTGATGCTAAATGCAGAACCTGTGAGGGTTTCTGGATCAATATCTGTCATTGATCTGTGTTGTTCATTGATTTACATTAATAAATATATACATACATTTACATAAAGCAGCATATTAGTCCACTCCCATGTTGATAAGAGGATTAAATACTGGACTGATCTCCCTTTAAGGTTCATTTAGAACAGATAAAACAGATAGAACAGATAAAACAGATAGAACAGATAGAACAGATAGAACAGATAGAACAGATAGAACACATAGAACAGATAGAACAGATAAAACAGATAGAACAGATAGAACAGATAGAACAGATAGAACAGATAAAACAGATAGAACAGATAAAACAGATAGAACACATAGAACAGATAGAACAGATAAAACAGATAGAACAGATAAAACAGATAGAACACATAGAACAGATAGAACAGATAAAACAGATAGAACAGATAAAACAGATAGAACAGATAGAACACATAGAACAGATAGAACAGATAAAACAGATAGAACACATAGAACACATAGAACAGATAGAACACATAGAACAGATAGAACACATAGAACACATAGAACAGATAGAACACATAGAACAGATAGAACAGATAGAACACATAGAACAGATAGAACACATAGAACAGATAGAACAGATAGAACACATAGAACAGATAGAACAGATAGAACACATAGAACAGATAGAACAGATAGAACACATAGAACAGATAGAACACATAGAACAGATAGAACAGATAGAACACATAGAACAGATAGAACAGATAAAACAGATAGAACAGATAGAACAGATAGAACAGATAGAACAGATAAAACAGATAGAACAGATAAAACAGATAGAACACATAGAACAGATAGAACAGATAAAACAGATAGAACAGATAAAACAGATAGAACACATAGAACAGATAGAACAGATAAAACAGATAGAACAGATAGAACAGATAGAACAGATAGAACACATAGAACAGATAGAACAGATAAAACAGATAGAACACATAGAACACATAGAACAGATAGAACACATAGAACAGATAGAACACATAGAACACATAGAACACATAGAACAGATAGAACAGATAGAACACATAGAACAGATAGAACAGATAGAACACATAGAACAGATAGAACACATAGAACAGATAGAACAGATAGAACACATAGAACAGATAGAACAGATAGAACAGATAGAACACATAGAACACATAGAACACATAGAACAGATAGAACAGATAGAACATGTGATTAATGATGATCAACTGGTCTTATTAGAGTCCTCTTCTAGAACCTGGTCTCCTCCATGGGGCTTTATTCTGGAACCGGAAGCTGGGGATGGTGATGGAGGTTTGCAGCTTGACGCATCAACGAGTCTTCTTGTCCCCAACAGCCCCGACCAGAGAGAGAGAGGACGGGGAGGCGGAGAGAGCTGCACCGAGACCAGAGACCAGAGACCCGGAGACACAGAGAGAGAGACAGAGACACGGAGACAGAGACAGAGAGACACAGAGACAGAGACAGAGACAGAGACAGAGAGAGACTCCTCCAGCGGCTCTCTGGGACTCTTTCTGCCGGCTCTGAGAGAGACTGACCCGGACTGAGCTGAGCCGCTGTCCGACACGCATGGATCCGGATCCACTGGGAAGTTCTCCTTAGAGGAGGAGGAAAAGGAGGAGAGGAGAGGGAGAGGAGAGGAAGAGGAGGAGAGGAGAGGGAGAGGAGAGGAGAGGGAGAGGAGAGGAAGAGGAGGAGAGGAGAGGAAGAGGAGGAGAGGAGAGGGAGAGGAGGAGAGGAGAGGGAGAGGAGAGGAGAGGGAGAGGAGAGGAGAGGAAGAGGAGGAGAGGAGGAGAGGAGGAAGAGGAGGAGGAGAGGAAGAGGAGGAGAGGAGGAGAGGAGAGGAGGAGAGGAGGAGGAAGAGAGGAAGAGGAGGAGAGGAAGAGGAGGAGGAGAGGAGGAGGAGGAGAGGAGAGGAGGAGAGGAGGAAGAGGAGGAGGAGAGGAGAGGAGGAGGAAGAGGAGGAGAGGAGGAGGAGAGGAAGAGGAGGAGGAGGCTGGATTCTTCCTCTCTGCAGCCTGCAGCCTGGTCCGGTCTGGATCCGGTCTGGAGCTCGGTGGACTACACGTTGTCCCGGATCCCGTTAACCGGGGCCTCGGATGGTTGGTGGATTTTACGCAGCTCTTCTGGAACTTTAAGTGTTTAAATGTTGGAGGAGGATCTGGAGGCCAGCAGGACAGAACCAGAACCAGAACCCGTTGGAGACTAGACTAGAGAGGAGGAGACATGTGGCTCCCCTGGATCTCCGGAGCGCTGCTGCTGGGGACTCTGTGTGCAGGTAAGAGGCTGTTTACTCTGTGTGTGTGTGTGTGTGGGGGGGGGGGGCTGCAACACCAGGAGACACCAGGAGACACCACAGCCTGCAGGAGAGGAACCCTGCAGGCTGTGGTGTCTCCATCACAGCAGCTCCGCGTAAAGACGCAGGACGGGAATGTGACCAAACCCCTCAGAGACCTGCGTCCTTTAGAGACCCGGTCCGGGGACTGTGTGTTGTGCTGCTGCTGATGCTGCTGATGGTGATGATGGTGATGGTGATGATGCTGATGGTGATGATGGTGATGGTGCTGATGGTGATGATGGTGATGGTGGTGCTGATGGTGATGATGCTGATGGTGATGATGGTGTAGAGCAGCATCAGCACATGTCGGACTCCTACAGGAACCTGATCCCAGAGCGGGTCTCTTTCTGGACCCGGATCAGGGTTTCTGGGGGTTTATTTATTGTGTGCTCGGTTTAAAGGTGGACTGAGGATGCTGCTTGTGATCGTGTCCTCATTTTGCACCGCCTTCAGTGTGTGTGTGTGTGTGTGTGCGCGTGCGTGCCAGGTCAGTGTGTGAATCTGAGGACAGTCTGGTGGATCTCTGCAGGAGTCACTTCAGTCCAGCTCTGCGTGCACATCCCTCTGTCAGCGGGCTGCGGCCCCGCGCGTGCGTGTGCGCGTGTTCTCCATTGTCTGTTCACTCAGGCGTGCGTGCATGGGCTAGATCGATAGTCGATCAGCAGCAGCGGGTACACGCGCGCTTTAACCGGAAACATCGATCTGTTTTTACGCCCCTGCATGTGCACGCGCCTCTGCTGCTGCTCGGTACCGCGTCCGTGCACGCGCGTTTGTTTCTTTTACTACGGGTGGATGAATGAAGCCGCGCGGCCATGTGGCCTCGTAGTAGAGGAGAGGAGAGGAGGCGTGTGCGCGTGCGTGCTGGAAAAATACTCCACAGACGTGAAACGGAGGAGATCCTCTGACAGGATGCTCTCTCTCTATATATACACTATATACACTATATACACTATATACACTATATATACTATATATACTATATACACTATATATACTATATACACTATATATACTATATACACTATATACACTATATACACTATATATACTATATACACTATATACACTATATATACTATATACACTATATACACTATATATACTATATACACTATATATACTATCTATACTATATACACTATATATACTATCTATACTATATACACTATATACACTATATATACTATATACACTATATACACTATATATACTATCTATACTATATACACTATATACACTATCTATACTATATACACTATATATACTATCTATACTATATACACTATATATACTATCTATACTATATACACTATATATACTATATACACTATATATACTATCTATACTATATACACTATATATACTATCTATACTATATACACTATATACACTATCTATACTATATACACTATATATACTATCTATACTATATACACTATATATACTATCTATACTATCTATACTATCTATACTATATACACTATATATATATACACCTGTACTCTTCTATAGCTGCACATGCAGGTGGAGCTTCCTGCTCTACATGTGTATATATACATATATATTATATATACACCTGTACTGTTGTACATGTGTACCACATCAGGATGCTGCAGGTGGAGCTGTACTCTCCTCTCTCTCTCTCTCTATATATATATATATATATATATACTGTGTATATAAATTTGTGTTTGGTGGATTATTTCTCTGTTGTATCAATGCTAATGGTGATGCTAATGCTAATGGTCATTGTATTCTACATGGTTGAAAGCCTGTTTATTGACCTTCACAATGATGTCACTCTTGTAAGGATCATGTATTTGTGGGATGAGCAGCACAGCTGATGATGTGTGGAGCCCCGGTGCCGATGGTAAACAGTGTATTCTCCTGTTGGTGTTGACTCTTGTTGTGAGTTGTTTGGTGGATGATTGAACTCTCTATCAGTAACAAGGAACAAACAAGACATATTGATTGATTGAATCCACCGTCAGGAGCCTCAGTAGCGGTGGAAGATCCATACGCAGCCACAACAGCCTGGCACCTCCTCCTCATGCTGGTCACCAACCTGGTCACACGTTGCTGTGGGATGGCGTTCCATTCCTCAACCAGGATTCACTGCAGGTCAGCCAGCGTGGTTGTGTTGGTCACTCTAACACGTACAGCACGCCCAAGCTGATCCCACATGTTGAATTGGGTTGAGGTGTGGACTCTTGGCAGGCCGTTCCATTCTCTCTACTCCCACATTGTGGAGGTAGTCTGTGATAACCCTGGCTCTGTGGGGGCGAGCGTTGTTTCTTGGAGGATGAAGTTAGGTGCCAGATTGTGGAGATATGGGATCGCCACTGGCTGCAGAATCTCATCCTGATATCTCCCTGCATTGAGATGGCCTTCAATGATGACAAGCCTTGTTTTACCAGTGAGGGAGATGCCCCCCCCCCCCCACACCATGACACTGCCCCCACCAGAAGCTGTTACTCCATCGGTTCAACAATCAGCATAGCGTTCTCCACGTCGTCTCCATACTTTGACACTGCCATCCAACTTTGGCAGACAGAACCTGGACTCATCACTGAACATGACATTCCCCCACATGTTCAGGTTCCATTGTCTGTGTTGGAGACACCAGCGCCAACGGGCCTGACGGTGAAGGGCAGTCATTGCAGGCTTCCTGGTAGCCTTATGAGAATACACTGTTTACCAATGGCAGAGCATTTTGGAACATTGTTCTTGGGCGCTACCCACATAATCAGCTGTGCTGCTCATCCCACAAATACATGATCCTTACAAGTGGGACATCATTGTGAAGGTAAATAAACAGGCTTTCAAACATGTAGAATACAATGACCATTAGCATTGGAACAACAGAGAAATAATCCACCAAACACAAGTTTCTGAACTTTGTTTTTCCAGTATATATACACACCTGTACTGTTCTATAGCTGTTAGGGATGTCCATAATTAAAGTGACTGTTAGTAACAATGATAAATGTGTTGTTAACAGCTTCACCTGTGTCCGTTAAGTCAACTAAAGTCAGCGTCCTGTTGCTGGCGCTTGTGCTCGCTCTACATAGACATGAAGGAGCATCGCTCAACACAGTGAGGAGACACACGTCAGCTAAAAGCACAATATCACTCTATAGTTCAGCTGCTTGGCAGCAATGTTAGCTGACCAGACCAAGGTCTCTCCATGAATCAATGCTGATCCTAGTGTTGGCTTTTCCCGCCTCAGCCTCCCGACCGCGGCCGGAGGGAACGGGGGAGACGCCGGAGTTTTGGTCGGAGATGATAACGTTTCTCTCTGATGAGCCCCGTCACTTCACAAGACCGTCACCATCTTGGTTTTTGGTCGTCTCCATCTTGGTTTCTAACCGACCAGTAGTGACAGGAGAAGGTGGAGCTCAGAACAACCTAATACTGAATGAGACATGTTTAGTTTGAATGAACAGCTGACTTCAGTACGTTTTATTCTCCGAGTTGTGACTAGCGTCTCATTTATATTCTGATCCAGTTCGTCCCGGCGTTGGCGTCCTCCAGGCGTTGGCGTCCTCCAGGCGTTGGCGTCCTCCAGTCACGTCTCATCTGAATAATATTAAAACCACCTGATGTCATATTTAAAGGATGCTCTTCAACAGCAGCTTTAGAGGTTCACTTCCTGCTGCAGACACTCGACACAAAGAAACCTCTGCAGGCCTCTCCCACAGCTAGTGATGTATGGGGGGGGGGGGGGGGTATTGATCGCTGAGAAAGCAGGTCAGCTGAGCTACAGCCGTATATCACAGAGAGGAATGAAACACTGCAGCTCAGCTACTGTAAACACACAGAGCTGAAGCATGTTCTCGTGTTTCAGACTGGAGGTGAACCGGTCCGTCTAGATCTCACTTATTATCATCAAATCTCTGATTTACACTCAAACCAACACGGCACTTCTATTCAATTGATTTTATTTTTATATAGCGTCAATTCATAACAGAAGTTATCTCAGTCCGTCTCTAAACACTGTCTGACTTCCTGTCTGACTTCCTGTCTGAGTCCATTTCAACATGCCGTTGTCAGACTATGGAGTCAGCAGATAGTTGGTTTGATGTCCTGACACCTGAAGAAGAAGATCCACTAGATGGTAGGAACTAGTATTTACTTTACAACGATAGTTTCTCAGAGTTTACGAGGCTCACCTGAACGCACCGTGGCGTTCCTGCTGTCGCCTAGACTACGGCGAGCATAAACCCGCTTTACCGTACAAAGTGATGTCGACACACGCGCAATAATAACGCTTTAGAGGCCAACATGTCGTGTGTTAAAGTGTTTAATCAGGTGATTACTGTACGTGTTTGGTGTGATGTTCTTGCCGTACTGATGCCGTAGTTCTGAGGGGAAATATTGTTTTTATTTATTAGGGCTGTCAAAGTTAACATGATAATAACAAGTTAACACAAATTCATTTTAACGCCACTAATTTCTTTAACGCGTTAACGCAACTTGGGTTAAAACTGTCAAGTCCATTTTCAAAGGGATCCCTTGACCTCTGACCTCCAGATATGTGAATCTGTGGGTTTTTACGTCTGAAAAATGCCCATAAAAAGTCTGTTAAAAAAAAACTGAAAAATGTCCGGGAAAAAAGTGAGAAAATGTTTGGAGAAAAGTCGGAAGAATGTCGGGAAAAAAAAGTTAGAAGATGTCGGGGAAAAAAAGTTAGAAAAATTCGGAAAAAAAGTCTAAAAAATATTGGAAAAAAAATATAAAAATATCAGAAAAAAGTCAGAAAAATGTTCGAAAAAATGTCCGAAAAATGTCGGGAAAAAAAAGTCAGAAAAGTTTCAGTGTTTGTGTGTTAAAAAAATGTCAGGAAAAAAAGTTAGAAAAATTTCGGAAAAAAAGTTTGAAAAATGTTGTGAAAAAAAAATTCCGAAAAATGTCAGAAAAATTTCGGAAAAAAAGTCAGAAAAGTGTCAGTGTGTATGTGTGTGTTAGAAAAATGTAGGAAAAAAATCTAAAAATGTTGTGAAGAAATGTCAGATAAATGTCGGGAAAAGAAATCTGTCTGTGTATATGTGTGTGTTAGAAAAATGTCGGGAAAAAAAGTTAGAACAATTTCGGAAAAATGTCTGAAAAATATTGGAAAAAAATTCTAAAAATGTCAGAAAAGAAATCAGAAAAGTGTCAGTGTGTGTGTGTGTGTGTGTGTGTGCATGTGTGTGTGTGTGTGTGTGTGTGTGTGTGTGTGTGTGTGTGCACTCAACAATAGAGCTCCTTTCAAACGGTCCAATCAGAGGGCAGCGTTCTCCGTGGTCGTGCTATAGAGTAACAGCAGAGAGCCGGTCGGTATTGTGTTTGGTCGGCTGTAAAGGTTGGTGACAGATGGGGGGGCGGAGGGGGGGGTGGTCCACGGCTCTCTTTCATTGACAAACTGACGGCTCCCAGGGGCCCCGAACCCCCCGACCCCCCCGAACCCCACGAACCCCCCGACCCCCCCGAACCCCACGAACCCCCCGACCCCCCCGACCCCTCCTCCACTCTCCCTGGAGGACCAGAGGAATGACTCTCTGTCTGGGGGGGTGGGGGGGTCCTGTCTGGTCTGGAGAGGACGGGGATGGGGACAGATGTTGTCTGGACAACAACAACAAGCAGACGCTCTTACTGCCGCTGGTTCCTCTCCGGACGAACTGCTCTTATCGGCTGCTCGACGGTCACGTGCACGCTTGGCCTCGTG
>CAKALS010000028.1:508802-521302 GCA_916701275.1 Sebastes miniatus
CCACTGCTAGAGTTAGCCTCCAGCTAATGTTAGCCCACTGCTAGAGTTAGCCTCCAGCTAATGTTAGCCCACTGCTAGCGTTAGCCTCGAGCTAATGTTAGCCCACTGCTAGAGTTAGCCTCCAGCTAATGTCAGCCCACTGCTAGAGTTAGCCTCCAGCTAATGTTAGCCCACTGCTAGAGTTAGCCTCCAGCTAATGTCAGCCCACTGCTAGCGTTAGCCTCCAGCTAATGTTAGCCCACTGCTAGCGTTAGCCTCCAGCTAATGTCAGCCCACTGCTAGAGTTAGCCTCCAGCTAATGTTAGCCCACTGCTAGAGTTAGCCTCCAGCTAATGTCAGCCCACTGCTAGCGTTAGCCTCGAGCTAATGTTAGCCCACTGCTAGAGTTAGCCTCCAGCTAATGTTAGCCCACTGCTAGCGTTAGCCTCGAGCTAATGTTAGCCCACTGCTAGAGTTAGCCTCCAGCTAATGTTAGCCCACTGCTAGCGTTAGCCTCCAGCTAATGTTAGCCCACTGCTAGCGTTAGCCTCGAGCTAATGTTAGCCCACTGCTAGAGTTAGCCTCCAGCTAATGTCAGCCCACTGCTAGAGTTAGCCTCCAGCTAATGTTAGCCCACTGCTAGAGTTAGCCTCCAGCTAATGTCAGCCCACTGCTAGAGTTAGCCTCCAGCTAATGTTAGCCCACTGCTAGAGTTAGCCTCCAGCTAATGTCAGCCCACTGCTAGAGTTAGCCTCCAGCTAATGTTAGCCCACTGCTAGCGTTAGCCTCGAGCTAATGTCAGCCCACTGCTAGAGTTAGCCTCCAGCTAATGTTAGCCCACTGCTAGAGTTAGCCTCCAGCTAATGTTAGCCCACTGCTAGAGTTAGCCTCCAGCTAATGTTAGCCCACTGCTAGAGTTAGCCTCCAGCTAATGTTAGCCCACTGCTAGCGTTAGCCTCCAGCTAATGTTAGCCCACTGCTAGCGTTAGCCTCCAGCTAATGTTAGCCCACTGCTAGAGTTAGCCTCCAGCTAATGTTAGCCCACTGCTAGCGTTAGCCTCCAGCTAATGTTAGCCCACTGCTAGAGTTAGCCTCGAGCTAATGTTAGCCCACTGCTAGCGTTAGCCTCCAGCTAATGTTAGCCCACTGCTAGAGTTAGCCTCCAGCTAATGTTAGCCCACTGCTAGAGTTAGCCTCCAGCTAATGTTAGCCCACTGCTAGAGTTAGCCTCCAGCTAATGTTAGCCCACTGCTAGCGTTAGCCTCCAGCTAATGTTAGCCCACTGCTAGAGTTAGCCTCCAGCTAATGTTAGCCCACTGCTAGCGTTAGCCTCCAGCTAATGTTAGCCCACTGCTAGTGTTAGCCTCCAGCTAATGTTAGCCCACTGCTAGCGTTAGCCTCCAGCTAATGTTAGCCCACTGCTAGCGTTAGCCTCCAGCTAATGTTAGCCCACTGCTAGCGTTAGCCTCCAGCTAATGTTAGCCCACTGCTAGAGTTAGCCTCCAGCTAATGTTAGCCCACTGCTAGAGTTAGCCTCCAGCTAATGTTAGCCCACTGCTAGCGTTAGCCTCCAGCTAATGTTAGCCCACTGCTAGCGTTAGCCTCCAGCTAATGTTAGCCCACTGCTAG
Organism: Sebastes miniatus; assembly: GCA_916701275.1. Lineage (NCBI taxonomy): Eukaryota > Metazoa > Chordata > Actinopteri > Perciformes > Sebastidae > Sebastes > Sebastes miniatus. The sequence continues at coordinate 510,411 of CAKALS010000028.1, forward strand.
CGTTAGCCTCCAGCTAATGTTAGCCCACTGCTAGAGTTAGCCTCCAGCTAATGTTAGCCCACTGCTAGAGTTAGCCTCCAGCTAATGTTAGCCCACTGCTAGCGTTAGCCTCCAGCTAATGTTAGCCCACTGCTAGAGTTAGCCTCCAGCTAATGTTAGCCCACTGCTAGCGTTAGCCTCCAGCTAATGTTAGCCCACTGCTAGAGTTAGCCTCCAGCTAATGTTAGCCCACTGCTAGTGTTAGCCTCCAGCTAATGTTAGCCCACTGCTAGTGTTAGCCTCCAAACAAAGGAAAAGTTTGGTGCACTTGACAAAGAGAGTATCTAGTACTACTACCACTAGATACTCTTTACTACTAGTACTACTACCACCAGGTACTCTTTACTACTAGTACTACTACCACCAGGTACTCTTTACTACTAGTACTACTACCACCAGATACTCTTTACTACTAGTACTACTACCACCAGGTACTCTTTACTACTAGTACTACTACCACCAGGTACTCTTTACTACTAGTACTACTACCACCAGGTACTCTTTACTACTAGTACTACTACCACCAGGTACTCTTTACTACTAGTACTACTACCACCAGGTACTCTTTACTACTAGTACTACTACCACCAGGTACTCTTTACTACTAGTACTACTACCACCAGGTACTCTTTACTACTAGTACCACTACCACCAGGTACTCTTTACTACTAGTACTACTACCACCAGGTACTCTTTACTACTAGTACTACTACCACCAGGTACTCTTTACTACTAGTACAACTACCACCAGATACTCTTTACTACTAGTACTACTACCACCAGATACTCTTTACTACTAGTACTACTACCACCAGGTACTCTTTACTACTAGTACTACTACCACCAGGTACTCTTTACTACTAGTACTACTACCACCAGGTACTCTTTACTACTAGTACTACTACCACCAGGTACTCTTTACTACTAGTACTACTACCACCAGGTACTCTTTACTACTAGTACAACTACCACCAGATACTCTTTACTACTAGTACTACTACCACCAGGTACTCTTTACTACTAGTACTACTACCACCAGGTACTCTTTACTACTAGTACAACTACCACCAGGTACTCTTTACTACTAGTACTACTACCACCAGATACTCTTTACTACTAGTACTACTACCACCAGGTACTCTTTACTACTAGTACTACTACCACCAGGTACTCTTTACTACTAGTACTACTACCACCAGGTACTCTTTACTACTAGTACTACTACCACCAGGTACTCTTTACTACTAGTACTACTACCACCAGGTACTCTTTACTACTAGTACAACTACCACCAGATACTCTTTACTACTAGTACTACTACCACCAGGTACTCTTTACTACTAGTACTACTACCACCAGGTACTCTTTACTACTAGTACTACTACCACCAGAGACTCTTTGTGCTTACTGTCCAGAGGGCCGACAGGTTCTGACCTCCCTCGGGTCATCTGTCTGAACTCGTGACCCCGCCTCCTGTCCGTCTGTCCGTCCCCCTCCTCGCTGTAGGACGTCCTTCGTCCCGTGATCTTGTGACCCCGCCTCCTGTCCGTCTGTCCGTCCCCCTCCTCGCTGTAGGACGTCCTTCGTCCAGTCCGTCTCTGCAGCAGCTCCCTCCTCTTCCTGGTGGACAGAGGAAGTAGTTGGACGTGCAGGACGTCGCTGGGCTCCGACTGCCGCCGCCGCAGTGTCTGTCTCCTGTCTGTCTGTCCTCCTCCTGCTCTGTCCTCCGCCATGAACCACGATGCAGACTTCCTCCTCCCTCTGCCCGTCTCCATCCTCTTCCTGTCTTTGCCGTCCTCCTCTTCCTCCTTCTCCATGTTGGACAGAGACTTCCTGCGTTCCTTCTTCCTGTCGCTCTTCTTCTTCTTCTCCTCCGTCTTTTTGTCCTCCTTCATCGGTCCACACGGTTCAGACTTCCTCCTCAGCATCCGTCTGTCTGTCCTGTCTGTCTGCCTCTCCTCCTCCTCCTCCTCCTCTTCCTCCTTCCCTCCTCCGTACGGTTCGCTCATCCTCCTCCCCGTCCATCTCTCCTTCTCCTTCCACTTCCTCATCATCAGGCTGCTCAGACGCTTCATCGCCATCCAATCAGTTCGTTCAAAAACAAAACACGGAAACTAAACGAAACTAAATAAAAATAAAATAAAAGCCTTAAAACGACTCTAAATAAATATAATCTTAATTTATGAGCATTAAAATACTCAGTTTAATCCACTCTGAGATTTATCGGTTACAGCCAGGAGCTTATGCGCTACTATGAACTTTAAATAATAATATAAACTAATCGCATAAAGCTGATTAAACTAAGATAAATGTAAGAATCAATTAAATAAATTAAAACAAAAGTACATCAGTGAAACAACAACATTAACTAAACATATAACTGTTAACGCACTTATTTAAAATAAAATAAAAAAACATTAAAAAACGTTTAGGTCAAAAAACTAAATAAACTGGATTCTATTAATTTGTGGATTAAACTTAAATCAAACTAAATAAAAAGAACAACGTGATTAATTAAGATAAATCAAGTCATCAAATTAAATAAATAAATAGATAAAACTAAATGTAGGATTTAAATATGTTATTGAGGTTAAATAAGAAATCAGTTCAACGTTACAGTTCAGAATCAGCCGAGAGGAAAATAAAACCAGTTCATCCAGCGGTGGAGGAACATCTGCATCTTTAATCCTCCAGTCCAACCTGTCCTACATCCAGAGGGATCCTCAGGTCAGACAGACAGGTGATCAGCTGATCAGGTCAGACAGACAGGTGATCAGGTGATCAGGTCAGACAGACAGACAGACAGACAGTGAAGTGTTTGTCCTCAGAGTGTTTCAGCTCTGCTCAGTTTGTCTTGCTGCTCATGTTAGCCACTCCTCCCTCTCCGGTCTACACTGCAAAAGATTAGCCTTTTTTATCGTTGCTGTTATTATTAATATCACCACGTACACCATGACCATTTATAACCGTCCAATCAGGTGCAGGAACGGTTTCTGTCCTGTTTCCTGTAGTCAGTCAGCATCGAGACAAGATAGCATTTGTTTTGTCTCATGATGATGTTTTTAGTCGTCTCCATCTTGGTTTTTTTCTGGTCGTCTCCATCTTGGTTTTTTGCAACCAGTAGTGACACTAGAGGGTGGAGCTAAGTACAACTGAACGCTGAATAAAACATTTTTAGGCGACCAAAATGTTCTGATGAACTTTGATGAAGTGAAAACACACAGTGAAAGGGTTAAAGTTGTTAAAGACTGAAACACGGACAACTCCCAGACCGGACAACGCCGTGGTAGCGACCTGTCAATCAGCAGGTAGCCCCGCCCTAAAGCATCCCCTGCTTTATGGTCTATCTGACTCTAAATGGGACCATCATCTACTAAATGAACATCATGCTGTATTGAAGAAGACGTGAAACATAAACTCATGTTGAGGATGTTTACTGAGGTCAGAGATCAAGAGAGAAGGAGGCTCATTTTCTATCAGACGTCTATAGAAGCAGTATATATATTATGGCAGTGTTTTGACGCAGATCTTTTTGTCCTCTGAGGACATCAGAGCAGCTTTTTTAAGCGAGCCTCAGGGGTTAAAAACCTTGGAGAAATAGGACGGACATGTTTTGCAGTGTACTTCTCTCTCTCTCTCTGTGAGGATGACAAAAACAAAAGCACTTCCTGCGCTCCATCTGGGCCTGATGTGCTTCGCTGGGTTTATTTAAGGATCACAGTTACAGGGATTATGAGCAGCTTTCTAATATCAGGTCACTGTTGACTCTCACAGCAGCAGACACAGATCCTCTGGTACTGTTATCATTCTGACATCCAGCTGGAAGCACTGACCTCCGGCTCAGGACAGAGACCTGGGAACGGCTCTCTAGTTCTGCAGGTATCTGTCATAAACCCAAGTTACAACGGAGATGAAGAGTCACCAATCACACGCACTCTTCTTCAATCAGTGTGTGGGAGTGTTTCTACATCTACAGAAACAGCTCAAGTAGTTAGCTTAAAGTTAGCTGAAGGTAATGGATAAACAGCATCTGATTGGCTGTCGAGCAAAAACAGCTGAACATCAAACACCAGCAGTGTGTGTGTGTGTGTGTGTGTGTGTGTGTGTGTGTGTGTGTGTGTGTGTGTGTGTGTGTGTGTGTGTGTGTGTGTGTGTGTGTGTGTGTGTGTGTGTGTGTGTGTGTGTGTGTGTGTGTGTGTGTGTGTGTGTGCGTGCGTGCGTGCGTGTGTGAGTGTGAGCGAGCTGCCAATATTTCTAACTGAAGCAATGCCAAGTTCAGCTTCCAGAAATGAGTCCGGGAGGGGCGGCGGGAGGCTGAGTGGCGGCGGGAGGCTGAGTGGCAGCGTGCTCTGATAAAAGCAGCAGCTAATCCGATTTCTCCTTTATGACTGTTACCTTGTCGTGGTAAGGGAGCTTGTGCACCCCATTGACCCCTTAGAGCTATGCCGGTGGGAGGCAACTCCTGGCAGGTTTTACCAAACCGGACAGGTCTAGGGCGAGGGGTCAGACAAAATACAGTCAAAACTGCCTCTTGACCATGGAGCTTTTAGAAAAATGGTCTACGACCACTGTGGATAACTTGTGGAAATGGCAGCTTGGGCTAATCACCCACCCTGCTGTCAAATAAATGATTACAGAAACTGAAACTATGGATACTTACCTCGAAAGTGACCTAAGCCTAACTGACGACCCTCAAATGGGACCCATGAACCCCTTGGGGCAAACTCAACAGAGACCTCAAGGGGGGAAAAGTCTGCTGAAGCTTAAGTCAAGAACGAGAATTGGATGCTGGAATGTTAGAACATTATACCAGACAGAAAAACTGGCACAACTGGCCAAGGAAATGCAACGTTACAACATAAGCATTATCGGGGTGTGTGAAAGCTGATGGAACACCTTTGGAGAGGTAAGAACTGCCACTGGAGAGACCTTCCTCTACTCTGGCAACCCAAAGGAAGACCCCCACACATACGGAGTAGGACTACTCCTATCAAAAGACGCAGCTAAAAGTCTCATAGAATGGGAACCAATATCAGAACGGATCATCACAGCCAGGTTTGCATCCAAAGGACACAATATCACATCCATTCAGTGCTACGCTCCAACCAACACTGCTGTGTTTGAAGAGAAAGAAACTTTTTACCAAGAACTACAGGCAGTTTTCCAAAAGGCTCCCAAGAGAGACATTAAGATTGTGATGGGAGACATGAATGCCAAGATTGGAACGGATGACGGGAAGGGAACAATGGGGACAGAAGGTCTGGGGCAGATGAACGAGAACGGGCTTCTCTTTGCAAGCCTTTGTGCCCTCAACGAGTTGGTGATTGGAGGCAGTCTTTTCCCACACAAACAAACCCATAAAGCTACATGGATATCTCCGGACCACCGCACAGAGAACCAGATCGACCACATTGCAATAGATAGGAAATGGAGGAGAGTTCTCCTCGATGTCAGAGTCAAGAGGGGCGCCAATATAGACTCAGATCACCATCTTCTCGTGGGAGAACTCCGGATGAAGTTGGCAGTAAAAAAGAAAGCTGGAAACAGGATACAGAGAAGATTTGAGACAAGAAAACTAAAAGACATCAAGGCACGGCAAGAATGGGGAATTCTACCCCAGTCTGTAACAGAGAGACAGACCGCAATAAGAAGGAAGGCCTCCGACAAGACTACCAACAAAAGAACATAATCGTCAGAAAGAGCTGCAAGAGGGACAATAAAGCACAAGCAGAGGAACTCGCCAACAAAGCAGAGGCAGCAGCCAGGCAGAACAATGCAAAGGAATTGTACAAAATGACCCGACAGTTAGCTGGTAAGAACAAGAGCTTTAGTCGACCTATCAGAGACAAACAGGAAAACCTTCTCACTAAAGACTCCCAACAACTAGAGCGCTGGAAGGAACACTTTGAGGAAGTCCTTAATAGACCTCACCAAGACATTGAAGAAGCGAGAAGAGACCTAAACATCAACTGTGACAGGATATCAAAGGAAGAAATCAAAAGAGCCATCAAAAAACTGAAGCTCGGCAGAGCACCAGGAAAGGACAACATCCCCCCTGATGCACTGAAAGCAGACATCAGTGCCACCGCTGACATCCTCCACGGGCTTCTAAATGAGATCTGGGTAAAAGAGGAGGTACCCAATGACTGGAAACAAGGGCTAATTGTCACAATTCCCAAGAAAGGCAACCTCAGTGAATGCAAGAACTGGAGAGGCGTCATGCTTCTCTCAGTCCCCAGCATAATCCTCTGCAGAATCATCTTGGATAGAATGCAAGAACCACTGGACAAGATATTCAGGAAGGAACAAGCAGGTTTCCGGAAGAACAACTCCTGTACAGATCACATCGCATCACTCAGAATAATTGTCGAGCAGTGCATCGAATGGCAGTCATCACTGTTCATCAACTTTGTTGACTTTGAAAATGCCTCCGACAGCCTAGACAGAAACATTCTGTGGAAGCTGCTCCGACATTACGGAATACCCATAAAACTGGTCAATCTCATCAAATGTATGTACAATGGATTCACGGGCCAAGTCATTTCAAATGGCAAGCTATCAGACACCCTCCAAATAAAAACAGGAGTACGACAAGGCTGTCTTCTGTCCCCCCTGCTCTTTCTTGTTGCCATCGATTGGACTATGAAAAAGTCAGTGGCTGGCCGAAGGACGGGGTTACAGTGGACTCCTTTCACACTATTGGAAGACCTCGATTTTGCAGATTACTTGGCACTGATCTCAGGAACACACACACAAATGCAACAGAAGACAAACAAATTACATGAACACAGCAAACAGCTAGGCCTCATGATCAACGTTGGAAAGACCGAGGTCATGAGGATCAACACTAAATCCCAAGGAATAAATATCAAGGAGCAACCCCTAGGAAATGTGGCAGAGTTTGTCTACCTGGGAAGCAACATCAGCACAGACGGAGGAGCAGATAAGGATGTGGAGCTACGCATCAGCAAAGCAAGACATGCCTTCAGAACACTCCAACCTGTATGGCTCTCTTCCCAGCTCTCCAAAAACACACAAATCTGAATTTTCAACTTAAATGTAAAATCTGTCCTCTATGGCTGTGAAACCTGGAAAACCACAAACACAATCACCAACAAACTGCAAGCGTTCATTAACAACTGCCTCCGATACATACTGAGGATATGGTGGCCCAGAAAAATTACAAATACAGACCTGTGGAAACAAACAAACCAGGAGCGAATCAACAAAGAGATCAAAAGGAGAAAGTGGAGATGGATTGGGCTTACACTCAGAAAACAAGCAACTAACATAACAAGACAATCTCTGGACTACAACCCACAAGGAAAGAGGAAGCCAGGGAGACCAAAAAACAACTGGAGACGGTCTACGCTCGATGAGCTAAACAAGATCGGGACCTCCTGGCAAGAAGCAAAGAGCACTGCACAGAAGAGAGTGAGGTGCAGATCCATGGTGGACGCCCTATCCTCCCAACGGGACCAAGAGGACTAAGAAGAAGAAGAATCCAATTTCTTCCTCTAATATCTAATAGAGACTAAATAGAGTTTTAATTCATTCATCTTTGAATCAAACAAACTGCCAACGAGCTACACCGTCACATAACACACACACACACACACACACACACACACACACACACACACACACAAACACACCTGTAGCCTCTGAAGTCAATAACCAACGTCTTCTCATATCTTCATGAATGACTTCTGCTTCGTTATTTATGTAAATGAGCCTCCTGATCACATCACAGATTGTAACCTGTCCGTCAACAGCTCTCTGAAGTCTGTGGACCAATCAGAAGCGGCGCTGCAGTACCATGTGTTAGAGGTGATCAGAACACCTCTGAATGACATCATCATGTTTTCATCATATTACCTGTTAATGTTGATGAAGCTGAAAAGTTCTATTTCTATTTCTATGTTTTTTAACTTAGCTAATAGTTGACTAATAGTACTGGATAAACAGTTAGTTAGTAGTTCTCTAAATATCTCCTACCAAAGTGTTGAAGCAGGAAGTGAAGCAGGAAGTGAACCTGAGTCAGGATCAAAGAGCACGAGACCATCTGAGCCAACAGGAAACACAACTAACACAACAACATCTCCATCATGTGTTCACAGGATTACTATTATTATTATCAGTTCTTCACTAAACCTCAGAGGGGGTTTCTGTGACAGCTGATTTCAAACAGAAACACACACACACACACGCACGCACGCACGCACGCACGCACACACACACAAACACACACAAACACACACACACGCACGCACGCACGCATGCACGCACACACACACACACACACAAACACACACGCACGCACGCACACACACACGCACGCACGCACGCACGCACACACACATACACACACACACACACACACACACACACACGCACGCACACACACACACATACACACACAAACACACACACACACGCACAAACACACACACACACGCACACAAACACACACACATACACACACAAACACACGCACACACACACACGCACACACACACGCACGCACACACACACACATACACACACAAACACACACACACACACGCACAAACACACACACACACACACGCACAAACACACACACGCACACAAACACACACACAAACACACGCGCACACACACACACACACACACACACACACGGAGAGAGTACCTCTGGCCTTGTCTCTCTTGATGCGGGTGAACAGTTTGATGCTGACGGGGGAGGACGAGGGTTGCTGGTTTGAATCCCTGGAGGTTGACCTGAAGATCCCACTGAAACTCAGCCTGACACACACACACACACACACACACACACACACACGTTCAGGATCTTCTTCTACTGGTTCTGCAGCAGCCTGTAGCCAGGTGTGTGTGAGGTGTGTGTGAGGTGTGTGTACCTGCGTGGAGACTTAGGAGGTGATGAGTCCTGCTGGGGGGGTCCAGTCTGGTAGGGGAAGATGGTTCTGGGGGATCCGGGACTCATCCTGGCCGGGCTGGAGGTCCTGGCCGGGCTGGAGGGCCGGCTGAACGGAGCCCGCTGGAAGAAGCTCCTGGTGGGGCTGCCGGCAGAGTGATACAGAGACTCCACCTGGAGGACAAGACACATCATGACAGGTAACCACATTTTAATCTGTATCTTAAAGGACCTGAAGCTTTCAATTAAGATTTTAATCTGACCAAAACATTTACATTACAACTAATGGATCAACTAATAGAGGACCACTGGGGGCATCACATCTATCAGCTGATGACTCAGCAGCAGGTGAGTGATGTCATCAGTTTGAAATGAAGGTTTTTACCTTCCTGCTGCCATCTTTCTCTGCCGGCCCAGGATCTCCCTCCAGGAAGGGCATCGCCGCCGCGCTCAGCTCCTACAGACACACGGACTCATTAAAAACATTATTCTCCGTGCTCTCGTCAGTGTTCTGACTCTTTCCGTGCACCACGTCGGACCGGTCGACGTCCAAACTGCAGACGGCGGTGGAAAAGGTTCAGAAGTGCTGAGCTCGCCTCCTCTCCTGTTGCATCATGGGAGAGTTTGGAGGGTAAACATAGAGGCAGATAAACATCTGCTGACTGAAGTCTTTACTGTGAGCCTCCACCTCAGAGGTCAGAGGTCACAGACCGGGTTCCTGAGAGGCAGAGATGAGGGTTTAATTCACAACACTCATCATCATCATCAACATCATCATCATCATCATCATCATCATCATCATCATCATCATCATCACTCCAGGATGAATATTTCTGGTTGCCATGGAAACTGAACCAGACACACAGACTCAGCTGTGTTGTTGTTTCTTTCACACTAAAGTTTCTCTGTTTTAAACTTGTTGTGATGACCAGACGTCCTCAGACTCAGATGTCCCGGGACTCAGACGTCCTCAGACTCAGACCTCCTGAGACTCAGACGTCCTCAGACTCAGATGTCCTCAGACGTCCTCGGACTCAGACGTCCTCAGACTCAGATGTCCCGGGACTCAGACGTCCTCAGACTCAGATGTCCTCAGACGTCCTCGGACTCAGACGTCCTCAGACTCAGATGTCCCGGGACTCAGACGTCCTCAGACTCAGACGTCCTGGGACTCAGACGTCCTGGGACTCAGACGTTCTAAGACTCAGACGTCCTCAGACTCAGACCTCCTGAGACTCAGACGTCCTCAGACTCAGATGTCCTCATACGTCCTCGGACTCAGACGTCCTCAGACTCAGATGTCCTCAGACGTCCTCAGACTCAGACCTCCTGAGACTCAGACGTCCTCAGACTCAGACGTCCTCAGACGTCCTCGGACTCAGACGTCCTCGGACTCAGATGTCCTGGGACTCAGACGTCCTGGGACTCAGACGTCCTGGGACTCAGACGTCCTGGGACTCAGACGTCGTGGGACTCAGACGTCCTCGGACTCAGACCTTTAACATGATAAAACGACGTACCTGCATCACAGAAAAGGAGCCAGAGGAGAGTCAGTTAGGATCTTTTTGTCGTGGCGGACACACAAGGTCGGGGTGGACGGACTTTAAGCCAGGAGACGATTCAACGCTGAGTTATTACGTAGTTCTTACGTAGCACCACAGAAGAAGAAGAGCTCCAGTTATTTGTGTTTTATTAGTTATTAATCTGATGAAGCTCCGCTGTGTGTGTGTGTGTGTGTGTGTGTGTGTGTGTGTGTTGTGTGTCAGAGGTCGTCTTCCAAGGTCGCCGGGTGTGTGATGAAGTCATGATGTTTGTCACAGCTGAGTCACAGAAACAACTGAACTAAACCAGCACTGGGCCTCCGTCACGTCGTCCTGCTGCTGCGTTCAGATCACTCTCAGAAGTATTCACAAACAAATATTGAGTTATGTAACTC
>CAKALS010000028.1:526302-541676 GCA_916701275.1 Sebastes miniatus
CAGCTGTTACTCCGTATTCTGCTGCAGCTGTTGTATCGTATTCTGATGCAGCTGTTAATCCATATTCTGATGCAGCTGTTAATCCGTATTCTGATGCAGCTGTTACTCCGTATTCTGATGCAGCTGTTACTCCGTATTCTGATGCAGCTGTTGCATCGTATTCTGATGCAGCTGTTGCATCGTATTCTGATGCAGCTGTTACTCCGTATTCTGATGCAGCTGTTACTCCGTATTCTGCTGCAGCTGTTGTATCGTATTCTGATGCAGCTGTTAATCCGTATTCTGATGCAGCTGTTGCATCGTATTCTGATGCAGCTGTTACTCCGTATTCTGATGCAGCTGTTGCATCGTATTCTGATGCAGCTGTTACTCCGTATTCTGATGCAGCTGTTGCATCGTATTCTGATGCAGCTGTTAATCCGTATTCTGATGCAGCTGTTAATCCGTATTCTGATGCAGCTGTTACTCCGTATTCTGATGCAGCTGTTACTCCGTATTCTGCTGCAGCTGTTGTATCGTATTCTGATGCAGCTGTTACATCGTACTCTGATGCAGCTGTTGCATCGTATTCTGATGCAGCTGTTACATCGTATTCTGATGCAGCTGTTACTCTGTATTCTGATGCAGCTGTTACATCGTATTCTGCTGCAGCTGTTACTCTGTATTCTGATGCAGCTGTTGCATCGTATTCTGATGCAGCTGTTGCATCGTATTCTGATGCAGCTGTTACTCCGTATTCTGATGCAGCTGTTACTCCGTATTCTGCTGCAGCTGTTGTATCGTATTCTGATGCAGCTGTTAATCCATATTCTGATGCAGCTGTTAATCCGTATTCTGATGCAGCTGTTACTCCGTATTCTGATGCAGCTGTTACTCCGTATTCTGATGCAGCTGTTGCATCGTATTCTGATGCAGCTGTTGCATCGTATTCTGATGCAGCTGTTACTCCGTATTCTGATGCAGCTGTTACTCCGTATTCTGCTGCAGCTGTTGTATCGTATTCTGATGCAGCTGTTAATCCGTATTCTGATGCAGCTGTTGCATCGTATTCTGATGCAGCTGTTACTCCGTATTCTGATGCAGCTGTTGCATCGTATTCTGATGCAGCTGTTACTCCGTATTCTGATGCAGCTGTTGCATCGTATTCTGATGCAGCTGTTAATCCGTATTCTGATGCAGCTGTTAATCCGTATTCTGATGCAGCTGTTACTCCGTATTCTGATGCAGCTGTTACTCCGTATTCTGATGCAGCTGTTGCATCGTATTCTGATGCAGCTGTTGCATCGTATTCTGATGCAGCTGTTACATCGTATTCTGATGCAGCTGTTGCATCGTATTCTGATGCAGCTGTTACTCCGTATTCTGATGCAGCTGTTGCATCGTATTCTGATGCAGCTGTTACTCTGTATTCTGATGCAGCTGTTACTCCGTATTCTGCAGCTGTTACACCGTATTCTGATGCAGCTGTTACTCTGTATTCTGAGGCAGCTGTTACTCCGTATTCTGCAGCTGTTACACCGTATTCTGATGCAGCTGTTACTCTGTATTCTGATGCAGCTGTTACTCCGTATTCTGCAGCTGTTACACCGTATTCTGCTGCAGCTGTTGTATCGTATTCTGATGCAGCTGTTACATCGTACTCTGATGCAGCTGTTGCATCGTATTCTGATGCAGCTGTTACATCGTATTCTGATGCAGCTGTTACTCTGTATTCTGATGCAGCTGTTACATCGTATTCTGCTGCAGCTGTTACTCTGTATTCTGATGCAGCTGTTGCATCGTATTCTGATGCAGCTGTTGCATCGTATTCTGATGCAGCTGTTACTCCGTATTCTGATGCAGCTGTTACTCCGTATTCTGCTGCAGCTGTTGTATCGTATTCTGATGCAGCTGTTAATCCGTATTCTGATGCAGCTGTTAATCCGTATTCTGATGCAGCTGTTACTCCGTATTCTGATGCAGCTGTTACTCCGTATTCTGATGCAGCTGTTGCATCGTATTCTGATGCAGCTGTTGCATCGTATTCTGATGCAGCTGTTACTCCGTATTCTGATGCAGCTGTTACTCCGTATTCTGCTGCAGCTGTTGTATCGTATTCTGATGCAGCTGTTAATCCGTATTCTGATGCAGCTGTTGCATCGTATTCTGATGCAGCTGTTACTCCGTATTCTGATGCAGCTGTTGCATCGTATTCTGATGCAGCTGTTACTCCGTATTCTGATGCAGCTGTTGCATCGTATTCTGATGCAGCTGTTAATCCGTATTCTGATGCAGCTGTTAATCCGTATTCTGATGCAGCTGTTACTCCGTATTCTGATGCAGCTGTTACTCCGTATTCTGATGCAGCTGTTGCATCGTATTCTGATGCAGCTGTTGCATCGTATTCTGATGCAGCTGTTACATCGTATTCTGATGCAGCTGTTAATCCGTATTCTGATGCAGCTGTTACTCCGTATTCTGATGCAGCTGTTACTCCATATTCTGATGCAGCTGTTACTCCGTATTCTGATGCAGCTGTTACTCCGTATTCTGATGTAGCTGTTGCATCGTATTCTGATGCAGCTGTTACTCCGTATTCTGATGCAGCTGTTACTCTGTATTCTGATGCAGCTATTACTCCGTATTCTGATGCAGCTGTTGCATCATATTCTGATGCAGCTGTTAATCCGTATTCTGATGCAGCTGTTAATCCGTATTCTGATGCAGCTGTTACTCCGTATTCTGATGCAGCTGTTACTCCGTATTCTGATGCAGCTGTTACTCCGTATTCTGATGCAGCTGTTGCATCGTATTCTGATGCAGCTGTTGCATCGTATTCTGATGCAGCTGTTACATCGTATTCTGATGCAGCTGTTAATCCGTATTCTGATGCAGCTGTTAATCCGTATTCTGATGCAGCTGTTAATCTGTATTCTGATGCAGCTGTTACTCCGTATTCTGCAGCTGTTACTCCGTATTCTGATGCAGCTGTTACTCCGTATTCTGATGCAGCTGTTACTCTGTATTCTGATGTAGCTGTTGCATCGTATTCTGATGCAGCTGTTGCATCGTATTCTGATGCAGCTGTTACTCTGTATTCTGATGCAGCTGTTACTCCGTATTCTGATGCAGCTGTTACTCCGTATTCTGATGTAGCTGTTGCATCGTATTCTGATGCAGCTGTTGCATCGTATTCTGATGCAGCTGTTACATCGTATTCTGATGCAGCTGTTGCATCGTATTCTGATGCAGCTGTTACATCGTACTCTGATGCAGCTGTTGCATCGTATTCTGATGCAGCTGTTACTCCGTATTCTGCAGCTGTTACACCGTATTCTGCTGCAGCTGTTGTATCGTATTCTGATGCAGCTGTTACATCGTACTCTGATGCAGCTGTTGCATGATATTCTGATGCAGCTGTTACATCGTACTCTGATGCAGCTGTTGCATCGTATTCTGATGCAGCTGTTACTCTGTATTCTGATGCAGCTGTTGCATCGTATTCTGATGCAGCTGTTGCATCGTATTCTGATGCAGCTGTTACTCTGTATTCTGATGCAGCTGTTGCATCGTATTCTGATGCAGCTGTTACTCTGTATTCTGATGCAGCTGTTACTCCGTATTCTGCAGCTGTTACACCGTATTCTGATGCAGCTGTTACTCTGTATTCTGAGGCAGCTGTTACTCCGTATTCTGCAGCTGTTACACCGTATTCTGATGCAGCTGTTACTCTGTATTCTGATGCAGCTGTTACTCCGTATTCTGCAGCTGTTACACCGTATTCTGCTGCAGCTGTTGTATCGTATTCTGATGCAGCTGTTACATCGTACTCTGATGCAGCTGTTGCATCGTATTCTGATGCAGCTGTTACATCGTATTCTGATGCAGCTGTTACTCTGTATTCTGATGCAGCTGTTACATCGTATTCTGCTGCAGCTGTTACTCTGTATTCTGATGCAGCTGTTGCATCGTATTCTGATGCAGCTGTTGCATCGTATTCTGATGCAGCTGTTACTCCGTATTCTGATGCAGCTGTTACTCCGTATTCTGATGCAGCTGTTACTCCGTATTCTGATGTAGCTGTTGCATCGTATTCTGATGCAGCTGTTGCATCGTATTCTGATGCAGCTGTTACATCGTATTCTGATGCAGCTGTTACTCCTGTATTCTGATGCAGCTGTTGCATCGTATTCTGATGCAGCTGTTGCATCGTATTCTGATGCAGCTGTTACTCCGTATTCTGATGCAGCTGTTGCATCGTATTCTGATGCAGCTGTTACTCTGTATTCTGATGCAGCTGTTGCATCGTATTCTGATGCAGCTGTTGCATCGTATTCTGATGCAGCTGTTACTCCGTATTCTGATGCAGCTGTTGCATCGTATTCTGATGCAGCTGTTACTCTGTATTCTGATGCAGCTGTTGCATCGTATTCTGATGCAGCTGTTACTCTGTATTCTGATGCAGCTGTTACTCCGTATTCTGCAGCTGTTACACCGTATTCTGATGCAGCTGTTACTCTGTATTCTGAGGCAGCTGTTACTCCGTATTCTGCAGCTGTTACACCGTATTCTGATGCAGCTGTTACTCTGTATTCTGATGCAGCTGTTACTCCGTATTCTGCAGCTGTTACACCGTATTCTGCTGCAGCTGTTGTATCGTATTCTGCTGCAGCTGTTACATCGTACTCTGATGCAGCTGTTGCATCGTATTCTGATGCAGCTGTTACATCGTATTCTGATGCAGCTGTTACTCTGTATTCTGATGCAGCTGTTACATCGTATTCTGCTGCAGCTGTTACTCTGTATTCTGATGCAGCTGTTGCATCGTATTCTGATGCAGCTGTTGCATCGTATTCTGATGCAGCTGTTACTCCGTATTCTGATGCAGCTGTTACTCCGTATTCTGATGCAGCTGTTACTCCGTATTCTGATGTAGCTGTTGCATCGTATTCTGATGCAGCTGTTACTCCGTATTCTGATGCAGCTGTTACTCCGTATTCTGATGCAGCTGTTACTCCGTATTCTGATGCAGCTGTTGCATCGTATTCTGATGCAGCTGTTACTCCGTATTCTGATGCAGCTGTTACTCCGTATTCTGCTGCAGCTGTTGTATCGTATTCTGATGCAGCTGTTAATCCGTATTCTGATGCAGCTGTTGCATCGTATTCTGATGCAGCTGTTACTCCGTATTCTGATGCAGCTGTTGCATCGTATTCTGATGCAGCTGTTACTCCGTATTCTGATGCAGCTGTTGCATCGTATTCTGATGCAGCTGTTAATCCGTATTCTGATGCAGCTGTTAATCCGTATTCTGATGCAGCTGTTACTCCGTATTCTGATGCAGCTGTTACTCCGTATTCTGATGCAGCTGTTGCATCGTATTCTGATGCAGCTGTTGCATCGTATTCTGATGCAGCTGTTACATCGTATTCTGATGCAGCTGTTAATCCGTATTCTGATGCAGCTGTTACTCCGTATTCTGATGCAGCTGTTACTCCGTATTCTGATGCAGCTGTTACTCCGTATTCTGATGCAGCTGGTACTCCGTATTCTGATGTAGCTGTTGCATCGTATTCTGATGCAGCTGTTACTCCGTATTCTGATGCAGCTGTTACTCTGTATTCTGATGCAGCTATTACTCCGTATTCTGATGCAGCTGTTGCATCATATTCTGATGCAGCTGTTAATCCGTATTCTGATGCAGCTGTTAATCCGTATTCTGATGCAGCTGTTACTCCGTATTCTGATGCAGCTGTTACTCCGTATTCTGATGCAGCTGTTACTCCGTATTCTGATGCAGCTGTTGCATCGTATTCTGATGCAGCTGTTGCCTCGTATTCTGATGCAGCTGTTACATCGTATTCTGATGCAGCTGTTAATCCGTATTCTGATGCAGCTGTTAATCCGTATTCTGATGCAGCTGTTAATCTGTATTCTGATGCAGCTGTTACTCCGTATTCTGCAGCTGTTACTCCGTATTCTGATGCAGCTGTTACTCCGTATTCTGATGCAGCTGTTACTCCGTATTCTGATGCAGCTGTTACTCCGTATTCTGATGTAGCTGTTGCATCGTATTCTGATGCAGCTGTTGCATCGTATTCTGATGCAGCTGTTACTCTGTATTCTGATGCAGCTGTTACTCCGTATTCTGATGCAGCTGTTACTCCGTATTCTGATGTAGCTGTTGCATCGTATTCTGATGCAGCTGTTGCATCGTATTCTGATGCAGCTGTTACATCGTATTCTGATGCAGCTGTTGCATCGTATTCTGATGCAGCTGTTACATCGTACTCTGATGCAGCTGTTGCATCGTATTCTGATGCAGCTGTTACTCCGTATTCTGCAGCTGTTACACCGTATTCTGCTGCAGCTGTTGTATCGTATTCTGATGCAGCTGTTACATCGTACTCTGATGCAGCTGTTGCATGATATTCTGATGCAGCTGTTACATCGTACTCTGATGCAGCTGTTGCATCGTATTCTGATGCAGCTGTTACTCTGTATTCTGATGCAGCTGTTGCATCGTATTCTGATGCAGCTGTTGCATCGTATTCTGATGCAGCTGTTACTCTGTATTCTGATGCAGCTGTTGCATCGTATTCTGATGCAGCTGTTACTCTGTATTCTGATGCAGCTGTTACATCGTACTCTGATGCAGCTGTTGCATCGTATTCTGATGCAGCTGTTACATCGTATTCTGATGCAGCTGTTACTCTGTATTCTGATGCAGCTGTTACATCGTATTCTGCTGCAGCTGTTACTCTGTATTCTGATGCAGCTGTTGCATCGTATTCTGATGCAGCTGTTGCATCGTATTCTGATGCAGCTGTTACTCCGTATTCTGATGCAGCTGTTGCATCGTATTCTGATGCAGCTGTTACTCTGTATTCTGATGCAGCTGTTGCATCGTATTCTGATGCAGCTGTTACTCTGTATTCTGATGCAGCTGTTACTCCGTATTCTGCAGCTGTTACACCGTATTCTGATGCAGCTGTTACTCTGTATTCTGAGGCAGCTGTTACTCCGTATTCTGCAGCTGTTACACCGTATTCTGATGCAGCTGTTACTCTGTATTCTGATGCAGCTGTTACTCCGTATTCTGCAGCTGTTACACCGTATTCTGCTGCAGCTGTTACATCGTACTCTGATGCAGCTGTTGCATCGTATTCTGATGCAGCTGTTACATCGTATTCTGATGCAGCTGTTACTCTGTATTCTGATGCAGCTGTTACATCGTATTCTGCTGCAGCTGTTACTCTGTATTCTGATGCAGCTGTTGCATCGTATTCTGATGCAGCTGTTGCATCGTATTCTGATGCAGCTGTTACTCCGTATTCTGATGCAGCTGTTACTCCGTATTCTGATGCAGCTGTTACTCCGTATTCTGATGTAGCTGTTGCATCGTATTCTGATGCAGCTGTTACTCCGTATTCTGATGCAGCTGTTACTCCGTATTCTGATGCAGCTGTTACTCCGTATTCTGATGCAGCTGTTGCATCGTATTCTGATGCAGCTGTTACTCCGTATTCTGATGCAGCTGTTACTCCGTATTCTGCTGCAGCTGTTGTATCGTATTCTGATGCAGCTGTTAATCCGTATTCTGATGCAGCTGTTGCATCGTATTCTGATGCAGCTGTTACTCCGTATTCTGATGCAGCTGTTGCATCGTATTCTGATGCAGCTGTTACTCCGTATTCTGATGCAGCTGTTGCATCGTATTCTGATGCAGCTGTTAATCCGTATTCTGATGCAGCTGTTAATCCGTATTCTGATGCAGCTGTTACTCCGTATTCTGATGCAGCTGTTACTCCGTATTCTGATGCAGCTGTTGCATCGTATTCTGATGCAGCTGTTGCATCGTATTCTGATGCAGCTGTTACATCGTATTCTGATGCAGCTGTTAATCCGTATTCTGATGCAGCTGTTACTCCGTATTCTGATGCAGCTGTTACTCCGTATTCTGATGCAGCTGTTACTCCGTATTCTGATGCAGCTGGTACTCCGTATTCTGATGTAGCTTTTGCATCGTATTCTGATGCAGCTGTTACTCCGTATTCTGATGCAGCTGTTACTCTGTATTCTGATGCAGCTATTACTCCGTATTCTGATGCAGCTGTTGCATCATATTCTGATGCAGCTGTTAATCCGTATTCTGATGCAGCTGTTAATCCGTATTCTGATGCAGCTGTTACTCCGTATTCTGATGCAGCTTTTACTCCGTATTCTGATGCAGCTGTTACTCCGTATTCTGATGCAGCTGTTGCATCGTATTCTGATGCAGCTGTTGCCTCGTATTCTGATGCAGCTGTTACATCGTATTCTGATGCAGCTGTTAATCCGTATTCTGATGCAGCTGTTAATCCGTATTCTGATGCAGCTGTTAATCTGTATTCTGATGCAGCTGTTACTCCGTATTCTGCAGCTGTTACTCCGTATTCTGATGCAGCTGTTACTCCGTATTCTGATGCAGCTGTTACTCCGTATTCTGATGCAGCTGTTACTCCGTATTCTGATGCAGCTGTTGCATCGTATTCTGATGCAGCTGTTTCATCGTATTCTGATGCAGCTGTTACTCTGTATTCTGATGCAGCTGTTACTCCGTATTCTGATGCAGCTGTTACTCCGTATTCTGATGTAGCTGTTGCATCGTATTCTGATGCAGCTGTTGCATCGTATTCTGATGCAGCTGTTACATCGTATTCTGATGCAGCTGTTGCATCGTATTCTGATGCAGCTGTTACATCGTACTCTGATGCAGCTGTTGCATCGTATTCTGATGCAGCTGTTACTCCGTATTCTGCAGCTGTTACACCGTATTCTGCTGCAGCTGTTGTATCGTATTCTGATGCAGCTGTTACATCGTACTCTGATGCAGCTGTTGCATGATATTCTGATGCAGCTGTTACATCGTACTCTGATGCAGCTGTTGCATCGTATTCTGATGCAGCTGTTACTCTGTATTCTGATGCAGCTGTTGCATCGTATTCTGATGCAGCTGTTGCATCGTATTCTGATGCAGCTGTTACTCTGTATTCTGATGCAGCTGTTGCATCGTATTCTGATGCAGCTGTTACTCTGTATTCTGATGCAGCTGTTACTCCGTATTCTGCAGCTGTTACACCGTATTCTGATGCAGCTGTTACTCTGTATTCTGAGGCAGCTGTTACTCCGTATTCTGCAGCTGTTACACCGTATTCTGATGCAGCTGTTACTCTGTATTCTGATGCAGCTGTTACTCCGTATTCTGCAGCTGTTACACCGTATTCTGCTGCAGCTGTTGTATCGTATTCTGATGCAGCTGTTACATCGTACTCTGATGCAGCTGTTGCATCGTATTCTGATGCAGCTGTTACATCGTATTCTGATGCAGCTGTTACTCTGTATTCTGATGCAGCTGTTACATCGTATTCTGCTGCAGCTGTTACTCTGTATTCTGATGCAGCTGTTGCATCGTATTCTGATGCAGCTGTTGCATCGTATTCTGATGCAGCTGTTACTCCGTATTCTGATGCAGCTGTTACTCCGTATTCTGATGCAGCTGTTACTCCGTATTCTGATGTAGCTGTTGCATCGTATTCTGATGCAGCTGTTGCATCGTATTCTGATGCAGCTGTTACATCGTATTCTGATGCAGCTGTTACTCTGTATTCTGATGCAGCTGTTGCATCGTATTCTGATGCAGCTGTTGCATCGTATTCTGATGCAGCTGTTACTCCGTATTCTGATGCAGCTGTTGCATCGTATTCTGATGCAGCTGTTACTCTGTATTCTGATGCAGCTGTTGCATCGTATTCTGATGCAGCTGTTGCATCGTATTCTGATGCAGCTGTTACTCCGTATTCTGATGCAGCTGTTGCATCGTATTCTGATGCAGCTGTTACTCTGTATTCTGATGCAGCTGTTGCATCGTATTCTGATGCAGCTGTTACTCTGTATTCTGATGCAGCTGTTACTCCGTATTCTGCAGCTGTTACACCGTATTCTGATGCAGCTGTTACTCTGTATTCTGAGGCAGCTGTTACTCCGTATTCTGCAGCTGTTACACCGTATTCTGATGCAGCTGTTACTCTGTATTCTGATGCAGCTGTTACTCCGTATTCTGCAGCTGTTACACCGTATTCTGCTGCAGCTGTTGTATCGTATTCTGATGCAGCTGTTACATCGTACTCTGATGCAGCTGTTGCATCGTATTCTGATGCAGCTGTTACATCGTATTCTGATGCAGCTGTTACTCTGTATTCTGATGCAGCTGTTACATCGTATTCTGCTGCAGCTGTTACTCTGTATTCTGATGCAGCTGTTGCATCGTATTCTGATGCAGCTGTTGCATCGTATTCTGATGCAGCTGTTACTCCGTATTCTGATGCAGCTGTTACTCCGTATTCTGATGCAGCTGTTACTCCGTATTCTGATGTAGCTGTTGCATCGTATTCTGATGCAGCTGTTGCATCGTATTCTGATGCAGCTGTTACATCGTATTCTGATGCAGCTGTTACTCTGTATTCTGATGCAGCTGTTGCATCGTATTCTGATGCAGCTGTTGCATCGTATTCTGATGCAGCTGTTACTCCGTATTCTGATGCAGCTGTTGCATCGTATTCTGATGCAGCTGTTACTCTGTATTCTGATGCAGCTGTTGCATCGTATTCTGATGCAGCTGTTGCATCGTATTCTGATGCAGCTGTTACTCCGTATTCTGATGCAGCTGTTGCATCGTATTCTGATGCAGCTGTTACTCTGTATTCTGATGCAGCTGTTACATGGTATTCTCCAGCTGTTCAGAGCTCAACCTGACTGGTAGCTTCAAATGTTAGAAACTAGAGGCAGACACACTGTTAGCACCTGGTTAGCACAGTAGCTAGCGGCAAACTATGTCCCTGCTCAGTCCAGTTTCTGACCCAGTTTCTAAAGTTACAGATCAGACCAACTCTCACTGTGACCTCTGACCGCTAGTGAGGTCATCATGGAGCAAACTGTCATCACAAACATGTGTCCTGAGGGGGTCTGAGATCAGCTTTCCATGACCCACTTACTGTCCACACACACACACACACAGTGACGATGCCTGTACTGTGATGTATGAACATGAACAGGTGTGATCCCAGGCTGCAGGTCAGCCTCTCTCCTTCCAATAGCTCCTCTTATATTCTGCCCACGTCAGCATTATGCTCACTTCAGCCAGCAGTGGAACCATAAACAGTCCACCAGTTTAAACAGATTACAGTAGATCTAAAGCAGAAACCCAAACACAACGTAATCCTCTAACACACACAAACACACGTGAGGCTGATCTCAGGTCAGAGTGAGGGCTGATAGCAGCTGTTTATGGTGGCTGTGGAGGTGAATCATTAGTCAGCAGCTCAGGTGGATGTTGTTGTTTTCATGCTGTGAATATGAGGATAATGTGACGGACCTGAGACAGGCTGGGTCCACTCTCCACACACATTCATAATATACAGACTCATGATATCCACTTTTATGCAGATGACACAGTCTTGTATGTAGCAGTATGTGGAGTAACTGGATCAGAAATGAAAGATAAAAACGTTCTTCTTTCACAATAACGTTTGAGGAAAGTGTCTAAACAGTTGTTGACCCGGGTTGGATTTGGTTCTGCTGGTTGTTAATGGCTTGAGACTGTGACTGCATGAATCAGATCAGTTGCAGCCTACTAGGCAGGTGCACCTCGTTTTGTGAATGAGGTGTGTCATCTGGTTGTGTGTAAGACATGGACGAGTGTGGTGAGTCTGCTGTTCTGAGCTGTGCATGCTGGTGATTTTGTGGCACCGTTGTGGTGAATTGCTGTTGTTCTGTCCCTGTTAGGCTTGGTTGGGGGGTTTTGATAGTGTGGTGATGAAAGTGGTTAGAGTGGTTGTCTTCAGAGCTCATCCAAAGATGCAGGTGGGTCGCCAGTTTCTGGTTGCTTCACCGGGCTTTCGGGGTACAGCCGGTATACCCACCACGAGTAACACCCGAAGACTAGGGGGAGTTTAGTTTGCCAAAAATGAAGATGGAGACAACTAAAAACCAGGGCTGCGTTCGAATAGTCAAATAATGACGTCCTAATGTCTTTTCCTAACCACTTTCCCTTGACCTCAGTGGAAAACGTCATGAGGTCGATTAAAGATGAGAAGGAGAATTCAGAAGGAGTTAGGAAAAGACAACAGTGGTGTTAGGAGAATCCGACTGCTCCTTCACTAGACTCCGTCATTATGATGCGACCACGGCGGATGTTAGTGACGTCAGTCTGCTGTGGTGAAACTACAATGTTGTGAAGATGGACTACAAAAGGCGCTGCTTCTCCCCGTGCGGTATTAAACAGGTGTTTCAGTGACAGACTGCTTCACCTGCGGTGTGTTAAAGAGAGATACTGCTGCTGGAACACTCTATCAACAGATCCTAAAGATCATCTGACCTAACGAGGACAAACATCACCTCATTACCAAGAAACAGGACTAGATGATCCATATAGAGTTCACTGGTGGAGTTCTGGAGAAGAGGTAGGATCACATACTGGAAGTGGAGGCTGGACTTCTTCACACTTCTTTTGAAATATTCATCATATTTATTAATATTGATTATTAGTTCATTCATTTTTACTGTTCATTTGATTAGTTATTCTTGTTTTGTGTTTTACTGAGGTATTTGTTACATGTTCAAAATAAATCATTCATTAAATATAAAGTGAAACTAAATGGTCGTCACCGTCCACTCAGATTAAACATGAATCACAGTTAGTATATTAAAATAATATGTAAGAACAGCATATTGTTTGTTATCATGAACGGCTGAACGCTGCGGCGCTTTAAATGCTGTGGCCGCAAGGCATTGTGGGATGTTATTCTCTCCTTTCCTTTGGTAAAGGATGCTCCAGTGTTTCCTCTGCTAAAGGAGATAATAAAGGAAACATTGAAGCTCCTTTCCTTAACTTTTGGTGAATTCAAACAGCTCTCATCACGGCTGCTACTGAGAGACTGAGAGGGTCATTTCACTCCGTTAGGAATCTTCCTGAGCAAAAAGGACTATTCGAACGCAACCCTGGAAGGAGACGACCATAAACCACTATTGATGTCTGATGGTCTGATGATTGAGTGGCTCATTAATAAAATGAGGATCAATGATTCCTGCAGATGAACGACGGGTCATAAAGTGTGTTATCGCTCAGATTGTGAACTCTGACCCTGACGGACAGTTTCCTGCTCTGTGATCAGTGATCAGCTGATAACGGCTGAACGTCTCTGAACACCAGCAGGCGTCAGTATCATATCAATATAAACACATTGAGACCTGTCACCATGACGACAGCTGATGTGATAGTCATCCTCACAGCTGCTGACAGTCAGAGAACAGAGAGACGGTAACTTCCCGTGACTGACAGGTGTTTGGTGACGGTCACACGCTGCGATGCTGACTCCTGTTTTAAACCAGTCGGACTTCTCTCAGGCTGCTAGCCTAGCTTAGCACAAAGACTGGAAGCAGGGGAAAACAGTTTTCAGGTGGTCCAGAGCTGGTAGTGGACTGATCCGGACCGGTCCTGGTGGTCTAGTGGTCCAGAGCTGGTAGTGGACTGATCCGGACCGGTCCTGGTGGTCTAGTGGTCCAGAGCTGGTAGTGGACTGATCCAGACCGGTCCTGGTGGTCTAGTGGTCCAGAGCTGGTAGTGGACTGATCCGGACCGGTCCTGGTGGTCTAGTGGTCCAGAGCTGGTAGTGGACTGATCCAGACCGGTCCTGGTGGTCTAGTGGTCCAACAGGAAATCTGTTCTGAGGGTTTTCTAAATGCTTTAAAGGGAAAACTGTTGTGAATTTACCAAAGAACACGAAGCATCCATTAACTTACACCTTAAACACGTCCTTAAAGGAAAACTACAGTTTCATTTGGGTTTTATTTTTGCAGTTGTTTGTTGTTGTTGTTTTTTACTTTTTCAGTTAAGATGAAACTTTAGGGTAAATTGAAAACCTCTTAATCCATGTAAAACTCCTTTAAAAGCCCTTAATGTGTGTAAGGGATAAGTATTCAGTGTAACCAGGTAACAGAACCAACATGAATGTGTCTCTTGATGGAAAAGTTATAAAAATCAATAATTATAATTTACTCATTTTAAGGTATAAATTCAGATTAAAATTGAGGTAACTGGTGAATTTAAGGTGTTTTTTAACCCTTAAAAGACCCTTTAATCTAAACACAAAAGAACATGAAACACCGTCGTATATTCCAGTCCAGTCTGGTGATCTGTCCTGACTTTACTGTTCGTGTCAACAGCCTCCGTCCTTTCCTTGCAATGCATTCTGGTAGCGTGGCGTTTATGCAAATCAGGGGGCGTCCGGCACGACTCTGGAAACGCTCTAGAAACGTATAAACTAACCGTTGATCTAAAATAAAGACAGATTCATCAACATGGATTATTTCTGTGAACTATTTACATGATAGAAGAAAAGAAAGTTTCCAAACGAGCCGCCATGTTGGTTCCAAACGAGCGTCCATGTTGGTTCCGGTTTCAAAGCTGGGAGCAGCAGCAGCCCGCGAGGGAAAGAGTTCGTCCAATCAGGAGCCTCGTGGCAGCGTATCAAGCGTCCAACGCTGGGAAGAGAGGAGATCCCTCGCCATAAAAAACACCCCTCTAGAAAGTGACCTTAATATCTCCTTAATGGAGCTTTTATTTTGAAAATCCCCTTCAGTCAGACGGTGGAAGGAGCTCAGTGAGCGCTGAGTTTGTGTTAGTAGAGAGAAGTTGATCATCTGTGGGTGAACAGGACTCCCAGTGTGATCCCAGCTGCTCCCAGTACAGCCAGTCCAAACACGGTCCTCAGAGACCAGAACCGGGCCGGAGGTCTGGACTCGCCGTACAGCTCCACGAAGGCATCCTGGGAAATGAAACAAACAGAATCAGCTTCCTGTCGTCTTTCTTTGGTAGTTTGATAAATGAAACGTTGATGAAGTGAAGACTGGTCGACACACACATCTTTATGTTTCTGTATGTTCAGGTCTGGGTGAATAAAGAACTCCTGGTGTCGGAGAACGTGTGATGTTCATCTCCATCATATTTACTGTTCTGATCAATCATCTAATAAAGAAGTGCAGTAACAGACCGGCGCCACCAGATGGCAGCAGCTACACCTGTAGTCCACAACACCTCCCTTCAAATGTTTCACAATAAAAGCCTTGTTAGGAAATGAAGGGGCTCTCCACTGAAAAGCTACAGGGCTTTTAATTTGAAACAGAAACAGGAAGCAGTGACACACCTGTCAACCATCCTGATTTTACCAGGAGACTCAGGAGATGTTCTTCATCTTCCTCTCCTGGTTTCCTCCCGAGGTCACAGGTCACTGACTCTACCTGTACCTCTACCTCTACCCCTACCTCTACCTCTACCTCTACCTCTGACTGTACCTCTA